>OZ038378.1:173361214-173820640 GCA_964036045.1 Eutreptiella sp. 'Long Island Sound 2002'
GGAGCGGGACCACAGGCCGGCGGTCTACCGTGAGGCGCCAAGTGGCGCAATGGCGGAGGAGCCAGACTAGGGCGATGCTGTGGCGCAGTGTGTGGGGCTGGGTGCAGGGCGGCGTGGGGACGTGCGGCGGGAGGGGGGGGGGCGGGGCGGTGACGTGGGAGGGGGCACGGCGGAGGAGTGACGCTAGCGACGTGTGCGTCGTGCTGAGGGTGGAGAGGAGCTCGCGGAGGAGTCCCTCCCGGCCGGCGCTGTCCAGCAGTGGGGGGGCGCCGTGGGGGGAGGAGGAGTGCCACATGCCGAGCAGACTGAACCCCAACTGCGTCGGGGGGCCGGGTCGCGGGGCGGCTGGGAGGTGCTCGGAGAGGTACACTGCGGTGGTGGCCGTGCGGAGCTCTAAAGGTGTGACGAGGCGGGGGGAGTGGCCGGCTGTGGCTGCCAGGACGGGCGGGTGCGTGAACAGGCGCCACGCGAGGAGTAACTGCAGGGCGTAGTGGGGGGGGCAGTGGTATTGGAGGTGGGCGGCGGAGTCCGGGTAGGGGCGGTGACAGAAGGGGCACGTCACGCCTCCGTAGCCGGGGGGGTGGTCCTGGGAGTGCAGTAGCCGGAGGTGCATGATGCGGTGGAGGGCCAGTGCCGGGATCTCGGCGCGTTCATACGCGAGGCGGAGTAGGTGGGAGGACCAGCCTGGGGGCAGGGGCCGGAGGTGCAGCGCGTGGGTGCGGGCGGTGGTGGCCGCATACGCTGCCTCTGCGGCGCGCGCGGGGCTAAGGAAGATGGCGCCCTCACGGAGCGCCACGATGCGGCCGTGGAAGAGTGCGGACCAGGGGAGGGTCCACGGGGAGGCGGCGTGGAGCCCGCGGCGGGCTAGGCTGTCGGCCTCGGCGTTGAGGGTGGCGAGGTGGCTGGCGGAGCCGGAGTCGTGTTGCGCGGGGAGCCAGGCCTCGTGCATGCGGAAGGAGGCGGAGAGGAGGGCCGCCCGGTACGGGATGGAGAGGGCGGAGGAGGGGGGCGGGCCGCGGGTGAGATCGCAGAGTTGGGAGGCGGTGGAGTCCGAGGCGAAGAGGGCTTCGCCGGACCAGCCGGGGGGAGGCCAAGGGGGAGAAGGTCAGCAGAGTGTGTGCACACGGGGCAGTGCGTGAGGGCCGGGCGCCGCAGCGTGCCGCAGTGAAGGCATACACGGGGGGCGGAGGCCGGTGGTGTAGCGGGTGCGCGGGGGGGGGGGTCCCCCGGGCGTGGGATTGGGGACGGGGCTCCGGGCCGGAGAGGAGGTCAGCCCCGGCGCGGTGGGCGTCGAGTGGGCGGGGGAAGTGGGAGGCGAGGAAGGTCGCCCAGGCCAGGGTCGGGAGGTCGGGAGCGCTGGAGGCGGGGAGAGTGTCTGGCAGTGCGAGTCAGTTGTGTCTGCGGGCACTGGGGAACATGGCGCCGCGGACTGCCCTGCCTGACGTGGGGGCCGAGGGCGCTGTGCGGCCATGGTGCCGCGGGGAGCGTCGGGGGGAGGAACGGGGGGGTGATTGCTGGCGGCTGCGTTTGGCGGGACGGGGCTGAGGGTCGCCCGGGACGGGCGGGCGGTGGGAGGGGGGGGTGTTGAGTGTGGCGGCGGGGGCGTGCCAAGGTTGCCCATCGTCCCGTCTGCCCTGGACCGTAAGGGACCAGCCCTCGTCGTGCTGAATGACGCGCGTGGGCAGCGAGACGAAGAGGGAGGTGTGTAGGGCGGGGGCGATGGAGGCGAACGCGTGTCCGCGGCGGGCGTTGGCGTCAGTGACGTACACGACGGTCTGCAGGTTGTGGGTGAGGGTGACTGCCATGGAGGGGTGCGGGCCTAGGCGGAGGCCTGAGACGCGGACGATGCCGGTGGTGGCTGGCGAGGAGCCGACGGGGGCGAAGGTGGGGACCGAGGAGGCGGGGGTGGCGCCGGTGGCGGAGGGCGCGGGGGCGCCCGGGAGGGGGGGCTGGCCGAGGAGGGGTGGGGCGGAGAGTGGCGCGGGCGGGGCGGCGGCGCCAGGGGCTTGCAGGGAGGGCGCTGGCGGTGCGGAGGAGCCAAGGCGGAACCAGTCCAGGTCCGCCGTGGAGCGGGGGGGGAGGGCAGTTTTGGTGTAGGAGATGAGTTCCTGGAACTGGGCCGGGGTGGATAGACGGCCACACAGCCGTGCGATGGCTGCGCGGAGGGTGTCGGCGGAGGAGGCGTGTTGGAGGTCCTGGTAGGCCTCTATGGGGAAGGAGGGGGCGCTGGCGATGGTGAAGGCCGCTCTCAGCCAGGGAGTGTCGGCATGGGCCTGAGCGACTGTGATGAGGGGCTGGATGGCCTGGAGGGCAGGCAGAGAGGCCGCGGAGGAGGCGGCGGCTCCGTACCGTTGGGAGACCAGGGTGAGGAGCTTGTTGAGGTGGAGGCGGAGGGTGGGCTTGTGGAGGTCGGGGCAGGAGTGCCAGGCACCCTTGGCGGCGAGCACCAGGCTGGCGGTGGACGTGGAGACCGAGAGGTGCTGCACGGTCTTGGGGGGCAGGTGGCAGTTCTTGCCCATGGCCACAATGCACATGGCCGTGTGGTGGGCGTCGGCCTCGGGGACGGAGGAGAGGCCGCCGAGTAAGGTCAGTGTGTCCTGGGAGCTCGGGGCTGGGCCAGCCTGGAAGAGTGTCTCCCATTCTGACGGGGGTGGTGCGGCCGGCTGCGGGGGCTGGGGACGGGGGGGGAGCCGGGACAAGGGTTGCGAAGCGTTGGGGGGTGCGGGGGCGGCGGCGGGGGCGGGGACTCCGGACCCCGCAGGAGGGTCGTCTGCCTGCGGGTTAGCGCGGCGGGCGGCTGCGGTGATGGCGGTGGAGATGTTGGGGGTGCGAATTGAACCATCATCCTTCCGATGGTTCAACTCGGTGTACCACCGTTGGGCTGACAGGGGGCAAGGGGCGGGGACACGAACGTGGGGGCTGGCGGGGTCGAAGACGCAGCTGAGGGGGGGGCAGGCCAGCCGGGAGCCGGTCTGCTGGGCCGCCCAGGTCGCTAGCCAGTGGAGCAGGGCGACCCGGGCGACCTTGGGCTTGATGGCCTCCTCGAAGGCGAGGAGGTCCAGGAGGCAGCGGAAGGGGATGGAGGGGGGGAGGTCGGGGGAGAAGGGGGAAATGTGGGCGAGGGCGGCCGAGGCGAGAGTGGCCTGGTCGAGGGTGGAGGCACGAGCGCCCCAGTCGATGAGGGCGCTCATGCAGGAGGCGTAGGGGGGCCACGAGGCGTCGTGGTGTGTGGTGAGGAGGGAGATCTCGTTCTCGGTGAGCTGCTCGGTGAAGGCGAACCACCAGAGGAGGGGGCTGGCTTCGATGGAGGAGCCGGCGAGGGGGATGGAGAGGACGTCCACATTCGCCGGCATGTGGCGCGCGGAGGCCAGCAGGCGTGGGGGTTGCTGGGAGTCCAGGGCGATGGACAGGAGGGGCCAGGCGTCGGCCGCCGTCAACTGTTCGCGCTGGAGGTCGGGGGACAGAGCTGAGAATGGGTGTGCCATGGTGCCTCTGGGGAGCGGAGCAAGGGAGGGTCCGACACACGGCGTGCCGGGGGGTGGGAGGTCCATTGACGGCTGTGGGCGACAGTCGTGGTGCGTGATGAAGGTGGGGGGGGTTGGTCGGGGTGGGCGGTCCAGAGCTGGGCTCTGGGGGTCGGTGCCGTGTGGTGGTAGTGGGTGTGTCCTGCTACCGGTGTCCTACTACGAGGAAGTGATGAGGGTGAAGACTGCTTGGGGACTGAGGCCGGAGAGCCTGGGGCGGGGGAATGGGGCGCTGGCGGCGGGTTATCCCCGGCTGGGATGGCCGGGGTGCCCTGGGGCCCCGTGGGGGCGGAGGCTCCCCACGTCGGCTGGGTGCGAAACCACGGCCTGTATTTCCGTCACCGAAGTTCTTAGGTTTCGACCCCAGGAACTTACCCGCCGCGGGGACTGTGGGCCGGGACGGCCAAGGGGGATGATCATGAAGAGGAAGTGGGGGGCCAGGATGAGCCTGGCGGTCGGCACCTTCCTTCGGCCTGGGGGAGGCCGATGCCCGGGGCTATTACCTCTCCCTGGTGTCCGTGGTGCGGTGGTGGGTGGTGGTGTGGTACCCCCCAACCGGCGTCTGTGCTCGGTGCCGTGGGCACAGACCCCCGTTGGGGGCGGGTATGAAGCGCCCGGTCGCCTCGCCCCCCCTGCACAACAGCCTGCCAGGCGCTGCTAGGCCTCTAGCGCCAGCTGGAGTGGGGGGGGGCGCTTGGGGCAGTGCGGGGCCCCTCCGCACTCCTAGCGGCCCGCACTGCCTGTATAGCGTTACAAGGGCGACGCGGGCTCGAACCGCACGTGCGGGCCGCGCCGCCCCAGCTGGGGTGGGGGACACGGGGGGGACCGGGTTCAGCGTCAGGTGTGACCGCTCGCCGGCTGGTCACACCACCCTCCACTTCGGAGTAACAGTGCTGGGGTTCTTGGGGCCCCGCCCAGGGTTCTGGGGGCCCCACCCAGGGGCCGTTGGCCCCCCCCGTTCGGTCTCTGTGCGTGAGGTATGGGTGGGGGGAAGGGACAAAGGCCACTCGCGGCCATGACACACGGCGTGCAGGGAGGGAGGTATGACTCATGCAACGCCATGGTGCATGCAGCAGGGGGAAGGGGGGGCAAGGCCTGGACCCCCACCGCGTATGGGGGGGTCCCCTCGTCAGCCCGGCGTCCGCCCGTCGGCGGCCGCGGAAGCCCACCTCGGTGGCGTCGGCAACCTGTGAAGAAGGAGAGGGGGTGTGGAGGGGAGGTGGGGCATGGTGTGCACGCGGGGAGGGGGGGGGGCTGTGGGCCGGTTGGCGGGCGCGCGCGCGAGGGGGTAGGGTTGCGGTGTGCTCAGCCGCGAGCGCCACCGTTCGGCTGACCGGGGAAGAGGGGCGGCCGGGGCTGGACAAAGTCGGCCGGGGAGCCCGGGGCGCCCGCGGCGCTGGGGGCCACGGTCAGCGGAGGGGCCCGCACCCCGCTCGGCGGGGACGAATCCCGCCGAGCATCATCCACGGGGGCGAATCCTGGTGGAGGCGGGGGGAGCGCCACGCCGTCCCCTCGCGGCCGAACCGGACCGGGACGGGCCCCGCCGGATGGATACCGGGGGGGCGGGCGGGGCTGGGCACCGGGGCTCCGGGGCCCGGGTCCCTGGTGGTTGTGGGCCGGCGCGGGGGAGACCGGGCGGGCCCCTGGGCTGCGGCTGGTGAGGGGGGGGCGTGGAAGGGCCGGGCGGGCTCGGGGGCGAACCCCGAGAGGCCCCCGGGGGCTGGGCGAGGGCTCCCGAGGGCGGCCGTTCCTTGAAGGGGGGGGGGGGGGGGTTGCTCCCTGCCCGGGGGACGACGGGGGCCCCTTCTTGAGCGAGGGGGGGGGGAGGGCGTGTATCGCCCGGTGTAGGGCCATGTCGATTCATGGCCGCGCGGCATGGGACTATATCCCCAACCCTCCGCGCCGGAGTCCCTTTTTTGGGGGGGCTGAGGGGGGGGGGGGGGGGGGGGGGGGCTGGCGGTTATTGTGTGCACCCTCCCATGCGGGGGGGGGGTCGCCGGTGGGAGCTCCGTCCGGCGTGGCCGTGAAACCCGGTGGCGTCCCCTGGGCTCGTGGGCCCCTTCGAGGAAGAACCTCGGATTCGCCGGGGGGGACTCCGCTATACGGTATGGTATGGTATGGTATGGTATGGTATGGTATGGTATGGTATGGTATGGTATGGTATGGTATGGTATGGTATGGTATGGTATGGTGTGGTGTGGTATGGTGCGGTGTGGTGTTGTGTGGTGTTGTGTGGTGTGGTATGGTATGGGCTCGCCATACCCAGGCTTCACGGTACCTCTTAACCTTTTGGAGAGAGAAATAAAATGGCACTCCATTTATAGCTCAATCTTAGGTGACTGTCAGCTACAAATCAGGTAATCAGCAACAGCTGTCAAGTATTTGTCAGCAGCCAGCGGTCAATCACCAACTGCAACCCTATAACCGACCGACGATTCTCTAACAACAAAAGAGCCAGCACTCATGGTGGTCCACAAGCTCCAGCCACCCGACCGTGAGCCCCTACTATGACAAGTATGGACCTTTGGAGGGGTGTCAGACCCCTGCACACTTGGTGTGCCAAACAGATCCAAGAATGCCTTGTTCTGCGGCTGCTTGTCATACTTCCCACAGCCAATATGCCAATGGTTCTCGACGCTGCCGCTGTTGGAGGGGTGCCCGCACAACAGAAAGCACTCCGCTATGGCCTCCTTGCTCACACCTGTGGCTCCTGCATCCAACATCGCCGACACAATACGGACATACATATTGCCCACAGCCAATGTGGATGTGGGAAACATCCTGGCACAAAATGGCAAGGCCAGGGGCGTGCAAAGTTCCCTTTGCGAAAGGCACCTTGGGTGGGGTGGCAGCAGTTTGCATCATGGGGGCATACACCTACTCCCACCAACATTTTGGGCCCTGGAGGCGCAGGGTGGGTGTTGGGGGGTGGGGGGTTGACTCAAACCGTGGCCGGAAAGTGGTGTTTCTGAGCTATAAGATTTCAAGAATACTGCGTACACACAAGTGGGGGTGGTGAAATGAAAATCTCTTCTCTCCGGCCAGGAAAACAGGAGTCGGGTCATGGCACTCTACCAAGCCGGCTGGCATGGTCCAGATTGTGATGATTCTTATGGGGCTTCTTGGCTACTGAATGGTGTTTACAAGGTGCCCCCAAGTGATACCTCTGTTTTGACTCGCAACGTCCTTCACCTGCAACCGGTGCCCTTGCCTGTCCATGTGTTTCGTTGCTGAATGGGCTGCACATAAGGGTGGCAGACCACTGATGACCGATGAATTCCGAACCGCCACCCCCCCCCCCCCCCGGGCCGTGCGATCCCTTTGCCCTTTTGGGGAGGCGGGTTGAAAAATGTGCACGTGATCTGATGTCTGCCGTGAGAACGTGACTTTTTCTGCGTCACTTGAAATTTTCTGCGGTTTTTTTTGCGTGGCTCAGATACAGTAACACGAGCGAATGTCCCCCCTCCCCTCTGGTCCTGCAGGATCGGGCTGACCTGATTGTTGCATAGGTCTGCTTTGGGTGTGTCGTTTATGCCTCATCTGTGGGTCGGTTGTGGGGAAACCCTGTGCATGAATGTGTTTCACCCGGTGTTATACGGTCCTGCAGGCAGGGCGTGCGTGGCAACGGTCTGTCATTGCATTGTGGCTTAGGCAACAGGTACATCATTGGGAACATACTGCCCAGGTCTGACAGCGGACGTTGGCTTGGCCTCTGCAGACGTGGAGGCTGCCGGCTTTGCCACGGGTTTAGCAGCTTTTTGTGCTTTGGCCGGAGGTGCGGGCTTACCAGTCGCGTTGGAATCCGGTTTGGCAGGGGCCTGTGCGCAAGAGAGCACCGAGCAGTGACGCCAGGGGATCTGAAGGGTAGCTCTGGCCCGCACATTCCTTCCGACCATGGTTTGTCGGGTGTTGGAGTTGGGGGGGAAATGGACCTTCAGTGCCTTTGCCACCGGCGCCTTTCATGCCCCCCTTAGCCCCAGGACGCCTCCAGTGTTTCAATCGTCAGACTTCTTCGGGGATGGGGCGTGACAAAAGCGTCTTTTGAATATGTATTGTTTTTGTGTATTGAAGCACAATTTGTCCTGCCAAAAAATTCGCTAACACAATTTTTTACCGACGATCAGCCCCCCACACACTCCCGCCAGTACCCTGTACAGCCCTATGTTATTCACATTCACCCTGTGCCTCACTCCCCATCCACTCTCGTACGGCAGTTGGAAGGGCGGAAGCGATTTCGAGGCATCAGTTCCGAAACATACTGAGTGACCACTGCGGTGGCCGCGCTCCAAATGACATGCGCATGGCAGTGTCTGCAACGTTGGGAATGGCGACGACAGCGAGACTGGCAAAGGCAGTGGCACTGGCGACGGTAGCAGCAAACGACAAATGCAGTCTCGGCACGAGAAAAGAAGAGAACGTAACGATGAGATGCACGGTCAGGCAGGTCAGCGCCGTCACTACCGAAGGAACCCCTGCTTCTTCTGTGCGACCACCACCGCGCATACTGAATCCAGGGCTGTCCTTAGGGGGGAAAAAAAGACCTTCGTAACGCCAACAGAAACGAACGCTCACGGGGACGCTCTCTGCTCCTGACCTTCTCTATTTCAAAAATTGGCGGTTGGCGGTTGGCAGTTGGTGCCGGTTGGCAGCGGTTGGCGGTTGGCGGTTGGTGGTCCCTGGGGGCTGTCCTTAAGAGCTGTCTTTTGGAAACAAAAAATAATCTGGCCTGTGAAGGACAGCCCTGCCTGACGCTGACCGGTTGGGACCGACAGGGCCGGGCCGACCGCCTCCACACACCTCCTCTTCCATTGGGGCGAAGCAATCCTTCCAGGAATTGTACAGCATTTGCACATCCTTCGCCTTTCTCTGCTCGAGGATCGCCAGCACCACCCTTTGTGCAGCAGCCCGGACGTCCCGATGAACGCTGGTGGCCAGCAGCAGCAGGCAACTCACCAGTGGACCGGCCTGTGGCGACATACAGACTTACGGAAGCCCTGCCGCACGGGCGGGCGGGGGTTCGTCTTGCGGTGCATTCAGACGGCTGAAGGGTTTGAGGCAAAAGATGTTGGGGTTGCAGGCACAAGTCGTTTTTAAGTCAGTCGCAGGCACCGAAGGCGCGGAAGACTTTTGTTACTGGAATCCAAGGAGGCGAACGCCACCCAATCCGCCGCCCTGACTGGGGGGGATTTCAACGGGTGGAGAGTACACTGCCTGATGGGCATTGTGGCCCAGCCCCGTCACTGTTGGAACCCCAGCGGCACCCGATGGGATGCTGTGCATTGATGAAACGCGCATGTAGGTGGACAGGCCTAGGGACATGGCCCCACGTGGTCGGTGCACCCGCTGTGATGGTCCCAGGATTGGGATGGAGCTGAGGTGCAATGCGTCTTCGTAGTCTGGACTCCACTGGCTGGGCTGCGCCGGGGTGTGCTGGGCTGTGCCAGGACTTGGATGGGTCATGGAGGGCTCGCAGGGCTGCACAGGGCCACAGCCCCGCAGTGCCCTGCACAGCCCTGCACCCTTGCGCAGCTTGGCACAGCCCTGCACAGGCCTCCGGAACCAATCCAACAGGGTGCCACAAGGCGCGGCAGGGGTGAGGGAGCGGTGAGGGAGCGGTGGAGGAGCGGTGGAGGAGCGGTGGAGGAGCGGTGGGGAGCGGTGGGGGAGCGGTAAGGGGGGGTTGGGGGAGGGGTGTCGAAGGAGTGGCCCCAGCATGAGCACAAGATGAGCCGTTACTGCATTGTGACTGGGAGGGACAGGCCGATGGCCCAAGCACCAAGCACCAACGGCAGCAGCATGCCGCAGCATGCCGCAGCGCCAGATTCTGGGAGCTGTTGGTGGGGGTTTTGAAGCATGCCGCAGCATGCCGCAGCATGCTGCGGCATGCCGCAGCGAGCCAAAATTTTCACATGGCGGACTTTTTTTTCCATACCATGTCAAACCTGTGAACCCTTTGTTGCACAGATATCTTAGAACTGGCTGGTAGCTCAGTGGTATATTACCAGGCCCCAGTTTGGAGGGTCCTGGATTCCATTCCCGGAGAGGGTAATGTTGAAACGGCAATTATTTGCCTGCCAGTTCCTCTCTATTGCTGCTCAGACCTTCGCTTTTTTGGTGTTGTTTTGACATGTCAAATCCTGAAGATACTCAAACTACCGAGGCATCACAGGAGTCGCAGGACTCTCAGAAGTCCTCAAGGAACAAGGAGACAACCAGGAGTACAGCAGATTGTTTGCAGTGGGCCATTGGGGAAGGTATTGGGGACCACCTCAGCCTGACTGACAGCCAAGGTGAGTCACAAAATGGGAGACTAAATTGCAATCTCTGTGCTGTTTGGTTATCTACAAAAGGGGCCATCTTGAAGGACCATGTTCTGGGGAAAAATGTGAAGCAACCGGACGGTTCGTACGCACGGAAACCTGGAACACATGCTCGTAAAGCTGCTATTTGCCCAGTTGTACCACCTCAGAAAGCGGAAGCAACACCTCAACAGCCGCCTACTATTATTGTCAACGTTCCTGCCCCACAACCTGAACCTGCACCAGCTCCTCAGAAAAAGGCAGCAACGGGTTCCTCCGTTTTGGGGGAGATGCTTCAAAAGGGCGCCGCACTGCAGGAGTTTCAGAAGGACATCACCCGGGCATTTAGTTCTACGAATGTTCCTTTGGAAAAGTTGGGGCACGTGGAGATGAAGGAGTTTTTTGCCAAATACTTGGCACAGTACCCCTTGGTCCATCCCAACAATTACCGTGGGACTTGGTTGCCCAAAGTGGGTGACGAACGACGGGCGGATATGAGCGCATCTTTCGGAAACGAGAACATTTTATTGTGATTTTTGCTGATGAATCTGATGATCCCCGAACAAATGAGGAATACCAGCTAGCCATCAACGTTCTCCTGCTGCCCAAAGAGTTCAAGTCGGAAAGTGCAGGGGAGTTGGCGTTCCACCTTGACCTCAAATTTCCTGATGAGGTGAACGCCGTGACTGTGAGTGATGCCATCAACAGCGTTTGTCGAGATTTTCATGTCGCTCAATCAGACGTCCGGTTGTTCGTTCACGATTCTCCCCCGTACATGGTTGCGGCTGCTGAACGCTTTAAATCGGTAAAGGGCTATTCTAATTGTGTCCATTTGCCTTGTTGGCCCCATTTATTTGCCAAGGTGCCTGAGGTTGTGTTTGACAGTGGGTGCCTGGCTGAAGTGAAAGAATTTCATCGTTTAGTGCAACTTTTGTTTGCACGATCGCCATATTGGCGTACAAAGTGGTATAAATTTCAGAATGCAGCAATGGAACAGTGGAACAAGGTCCACGAACAGTTGAAAGGGGATGCCAAAGAGCGCCATGAGAGGGAAAAGCCCATGCCCGTTAAGAGTGTTTTGCGTTCCACTGACGTGCGCTGGGCAGCACTATATTTGGCATACATGTATTGGAAAGGTCGTTTTGTCCCTTTCAAGCAGTTTCTGCTAGACATGGTGAAGGCTCTGGACGATACCCCTGAAACTGTTGGGAAATTGCTTGCTTTGTTGACGGACAACAATATGAAGGTTATAAAAACACAGTTGGCCTTCGTGGCCCACTATATGCAACCCATATATGATCTTATTGCTAGTTTCCAAAAGCAAACAGGGGGCCCAGCAAACCCTTTGAAATGTTTGGATGACATAAAAAAAAATCTTGGGGCTGCAGCTGGTGGTAAGTTTGATCGCCCTGTGCAACGCCTTTTGGACTCTTTGTCTGCTGCACAGGCACGCACTGTTGCAGCACAACTCCAGGAAGCGTCACAAATGATGTGCAACACAGTTGACAATTTGTACAAAAAAACAATCAAGAGCCAGGCAAAGACACAAAAAGCCATTGATTGTTTTAACCCTGATGCTTTGCAAACACCTGCCATGCTATCCCACAGTGAAGTGAGCAAGGAGATCCCTGAGATTCCTCGCACTGAGTGGGAGCGATATATTGTTTTGCCAGCACCATCTCCCCTGCCAGAAACAACTTCTGCAAGAGTTGCTTGGTGGGAGGTGAAGGCCGCGGACTTCCCTATTCTGTCCTCCATTGCTGTTTTTTTTTGTCCGTAGGCCTCGCTCCGCATATCATGTGGAGAGGGCTTTCAGTTTGTTGGGACACATCCTGACACATGACCGCCGAAATATGAGCAATGAGACGTTGCGCCATTTGGCAATCATGTATGTCAATAAAATGGACAAGAAACGAAAATCCGAGGAGGAGGAGTAGAAACACAACCATTTATGAGTTGATTCAGCAGTGTTGACATTTGCAGGGGGTTAGGGCATGTGATTCACTGTGTTTTGGTCTGGTTTTTGAAACCAGTGCTGCTTTCGGAAAATGCTGGTACCCTTAACCAACAGCTTGAAGCATGCCGCAGCATGCCGCAGCGAGCCAAAATTTTCTTGGGGACCGTTGGTGGGCTGAGGGTTGAGCCCCCGGGAGTGGGAAGCCACATCAGGCCCCACACACCTGAGACATGGGGTCAAACAGGTCTTTGCTGAGGCAGGGATTGGGCGGCAGGAATTGAGCCTCAAGTACCCTCACGACTCCCAGCAGCTCCCTTGGGGCCTCGCCCATGCGGTCCATGGCTTCGGCGGACAGCATGAACGGGTCGCGGCCAAGGAACCCCTTCGAAAACCAGGCATCAGTCTGCGGCAACGGGGACGTGTAGAGTGGCACCCAGGCCTATGGGGGACGGAGATCAATGATGGACTAAAGGCCATGGAGCGGAGCAGGACGGGGCTTGGCAGGGGGGGAGGAAGTGGCGCTGCACCACTCAACCATCTGTCGAAAATCATGGGGAGGCTGCTCTGGGGAGTGATAAGACGTAATTAAGGTGAGCTAAGTGAAAGTGGTGGTGGTGGGGGGTGCCTAACTTTACTCAAGACAGGAGCACTGTGGTTCAAAAAGGCGCTGTGGAGGGTCCCACACAAGGACTGGGCCCGGCGGCCAGCCTCCGTGTAAGGGGAGGGAGAGCTCTGTAGAAGAGAGGGGGAAATAGTGTTTTCTTCCAAACCGGACCAGGGGGCTCCACCTCAGCATGTTGACCTCCCTTGCAAGTTGGACCTCTAGTTGGTGGCTTGGAGTGTGGTAGCTTGGCACAGAAGCCCGCTATGCTTGCCCCTGCCCATCGTGTGATGAAGTATGGGGAAGGGGGAGGAGGAGGATAAGGAGGAGCTGTGATTCTCACTCAATAGGCCTGGGGAGCTGTGCAGGCCATAGGTCCTCAGTCCCTGCCTCAGTGTTGGGGCTGGCTGGGGACTATCACGAAAAAGATACACTCGGGGCAGACCATTATTTTCAGTCGTCCTCCACTGACCCGCGAGCTCGCATCCCGATGGCAAATCAGTGGCTGTTGTAGCTTTGGACACTAGACACCATGGTCACAAAGTATACAGCATACAGGGTTCTAAGATGTGGCAGCATGTTGCATAGCTGTTTGACTTGGAGGGGAGAGCTAGCACACTAGCAAGCCCCATGCCACCTGCAAGGTACTATGGTGTTTGTGTGTCTTTCGCCACCAGTTGTTCTCTGTTGGAGGCGAGAGCCAGCACCCTCTTAGTTGTGCCCACGCCACCTCTTACATCACACTCTCATTAACGTTCTTGAGGTTGACTTGATGGTGAGGATAGCTGACAGATTCTCCTCTCCATGCTGCCACTTGTTCATTGGCTAGGAGGGCTTGTTGATGTACCTATGCCACCTTGTATGGGGATACCATTGCTGTCAATGCCACCACATTATATGATTTCTAGAGGTGATGGCCGGCACACCTGTTAATACACCCATGCCACCTCCCGTGGGAAAAACTGCCATGCTGCCAGTGCTAAAAAAATGAGTGGGGGTGGTTATTCGTACCATCGTTCTCTATGAATACCTAGGCATACCGCGGGCATGTTGTGTAATCCGATACACATACTCTTTCATCCTCCATTGTTTTGTTCTTGATGGCGACCTAGTGATGTGAATGGCAAGTGGATGTCGTGTCTTGTGGGAATAGCTCATGGACATTGTTGTCCATGCTGCCATATGTTGCTGTTTCCTGCAAGGGATAGTTGGTGTGGTGTTATTGCAATCATTGTGCTCCACCCAAGGAGAGATGACAACCCATCTTGTCCATGCTTCCATGCATCCTTAAGTGAGAGGACAATGAATGTGTGCAGACACAACACAAATCAAATGTACAACATTGGCCTCCTCCCCAGGGAGCGTCAGCACCTTGTTGGTGTAAGAGGTGTGTGTCGGAGAACTGATTACAATTACTCTCGTTGCACCAGGGGGAGTGGGTACCCTTTAGTATTCATTTGCCAACGGATTAGTGTTTGCCCTTTGGTGACTTTTTGTTACCATTTTCCAAAAATCACACTTTGAGTTTCTCTTTTTCACAGGGCTTGCACCTTCCCGCAGGAAAAGCAGTTCCTCCTACAATGGGTTTCCTTGTGTATCAGTGCTAGGGTTCAAGGGGGCTTCTGCCAACGCATGGCCCGCGTGCCAGTGCACTGGTTGGTCCTCCGGTGCTGGCGAATCATGCAGCGCAGCCTCTCCGAGGGGGCTAACACCTCCAAGGCTGGCTGGCCCATCTCAGCTAGGCTGACAAGGCTCAGCAAGGCCAACACCACTGCCACTCCTGCGTGGCGCTCCTACGGGGAGACCTCTTGATGGATAGATGCACACCACCATATGTGGGGGCACACTATATCAACGGTCGGTCACAGCTTCAAAGCAACATCCAATGAAAATTGCATGGGCAAGTGATGCACAAGTCCCCAGCCTAGCATCTAAAGGCCAAATGGGGTGAAAAATACATGAAGAGGCACAATTTTTTAAGGTCCTGCAAACTATTCATGCTGAGGACTGAACTGGTCAGGGGGCCGGAAAATCTAGCATGCCACTGCCCGTCACCACCCACAAAGCACAAGATGACCCTCTTGCGTTCCGTGATAGACGTGGGGGCAGGGCTTTTTCGGGGGGGGGAGGGGGGGTCTAGGGAGGCAGGGAGGGAGGGAGGGAGGGTGGGTCCGGCCCCCCAATGGTGCTGAGTTTTTAGAGGTGTGGAAGGCGCCAAAGAAAATGTTCAGTCTAAACTAACTGGCGAAAATTTCATCGTCGGAAGGCGCAGAGGAAAATTTCGCCCAATATTTTAAGGGAGGGGGGTCCGGGGGGGTGGGTGGCTAGTGTAGGATCTCCACCAGTGGTGCCGAGTAGTTTAAAAAAAAAAAAAGCCCTGCATGGGGGGCTTGGGATGCCAACGTCGCTCACCCTCTCCACCACCAAAGGGGGAGGGGAGGGGGGTACAACGAGCCCTGCGTGACCTCCATGGGCAGCAACTTGCGCATCATTAGCGCCCTGAGGGGGCCGTCACCCTGTGGGCTGAGCCCCTACCCCTGCCTGAGGACTGTGCTTGTCTGCTTGGTTGATGCTACTGCCATGCACAGCCGCTACAGCCTTGGGGCCGGCCTACCTCTTGTGCAAGCAGCATGTCTTGCTCCTGTGTCCTACCTTGGTCCAACCGTGGGCCGAGTACCACCACTCTCACCACTCTGGCCACTACCACCGCACCTACTGCCTTGCACTGTTGTTGCCATGCCATTCAGGCCTATCTCCCTCGGGGGCCGCGGGGATTGGGGTGCGCTGGGAGGGGTCTAGGCTTGGCCGGAGGTGGATTCCTGCTATGCCCTCGACCTCATGGGGGACAAAACAGAAAGGGTCTGCCGCTGTTGGTGGGGGGGGGGGGGATGGGGCTCCTACACACAACGCACAAAGAGGGTCTAAAACATGCTTTCCATGGGACACCTAATCGTTTTTCTTGGTCACAATATTGAAAAAATAGTTTTTGAAAGGGAAAGGCTTTTTGAGCCGCACAAACAAGCTGTGCACTAGTCCCTTGGGAAGCTACCCCCCCCCCCCCCATGGGCACCGCACGGCCAAATGGGGTGAAAACACACAAAGAAGGTCTAAAACATGCTTTACATGGGTCATTTGATCATTGCAGGTGGCCACGATATCGAAAAAATCACTTTTGGAAATTTGCATCTTTGAGCTATTGAGGCTCAAAATTGCATTAGCAGGTTGTGCACGAGTCCCTTTGGCAGCGACCCCTGTGCACCCAAATGGCCAAATGAGGGGAACACACACACACGCGCGCGCGCACACACACACACAAACACACACACACACACACACACACACACACACACACACACACACACACACACACACACACACACACACACAAAAGGGTCTAGAACATGCTTGACATGGAATATTTGATCATCGTGGGTAGTCACAATATTGCAAAAATCACTTTTGGATTTTCGAGCTGTTGCAGGAGAAACTGCTTTGTTGGAAAAAGTGCCTAAAACAGCAATTTCAGGGGTTCGGGGAGGGGCATGGCACTGGCCACATGGGGCGAGTAGCCACTATGTGGGTCCCCATGGGTGCTAGGGTATCTGTGTGCTAGGGTATCTGTATGGTCACCAAATGATGAACCAAACCCAACCCACAGCCCACAGAAGAGTTTTTAAAACCAAATTTCGAAAGTTTTCACGTCCCACTGGACAGCCTAAATACGCATGAGCACCTAATGCCCATACAGCCGAGAGTCCAAAAAATTTCGGCTCAAAAGCGAAAGTTTCAAAAAAAATCATGGTGGAGGCTTTTTTTGACCCCCCCCCCCCAAATGGGTAGTCAGTTTGGGGGCTAAGTGGGTACTTCTGTCTCATAAAAGGATGATTTTACTTGCAAAACATTTAAGATTTAACCCCTTGGGGTGTGTTACATGAATGCCCCCCCTGCCAAAAGGCCCATGTGCACTTCTTGTGCCTGTGCCTTGATCTGACAACCTTTTTGAGGTGACGTTTCGATTCTTGCACCCCCCACCAACCCGACCACACACACACACACGAGCGCGCGCGCATTCCAAGATACCCAGCTAGGTTGAGAGAGAGGTTCAAAATCAGAAATTAATTGGGGGATCATTGCGTCCTGGAATAATGATTTTACAGTGGGTCAAACATCCAATTTCATAAGTTGAGGTATGCTTCACAGATACCCCCGAAATAAAGGCATGTATGGTGCTCGCGCTTGTGCTTGATCTGGCAACCCTCTTCGAGGTGATTTGTAAACAGGGACCAAAAACAGCCAAAAATGGGGTTCCTGCTTACTGTCCTAGCTGCTGCCCAGATGGGTGGCTTTTCGCTTTGCCAGTCTTGCTCCAACATGTCGTCACTTCAACCCAAAATGAAAACGTTGCAACATTGTGTGTGTGTGTGTGGGGGGGGAATGCCATATTAAAGAGGAAGGCCTGCATGGGTCCAGGGGTGGGCGCCCAGCGGAGGGGGCCTGTGCCAAAAAGGATGTCTGATGAGAATCATCATGACTGCACTGGCCCCCCTTGAGTGTCGCCACCCTCGCCTAGGCCAGAGGCTCTGGCGGCTGGGGGTTATGAGACCTCAGTGCCTGCACGCCCATGCCGCTCCGGCCGGCGTGCTCGTTTGCCCGGCGGGCCGTCCTGGGGAGGTGTCTCTCCCCTCCGTCGCTTGTCCCCCCGCGCCGGGGGTGGGACTGGCTCTGGGCGCCGGGCGCCCCTGGTGTGTGCTCCCCCCCCCTCACCGGCGTGTGCGTCACGCGCCTCTTGGGGGCTGGGGTTCCCCCCCCCCCCCCGGCCTGGAGTCCTCTGGCTGGCTTTGCGCGTCCCCAGGCGGCGCAGTGGGGTGGGGGCTCGCCCCGCGGCAGGGGGGCACATCGCAGGCACCCGCGGGTGCCCCTGGTGCCCTCGGACACAACAGTACCGTACTCCCCTGTGTGCCAGCGCGCACGCTCTGCACGGTGGGTGTCCGTGTGCCTCGCACACCCACGTCTTTCGCTGCCGCTTGTGTGTCTCCGGCCTGCGTTGCCTTGTGCGCGCGTGTTGTGGTGTGAAGCGTATGGTGTGTGGCTCCTGGCTCCCATTCTCTAGCCCCGTGTCCACCACTTGAAAGGGGGGGCGCCTCCTGCCATCCGGTACTGTGGGTTTCGCATAGAAGACCGTGCCGTAGTGCAGCGCAGAGCGCTTGGCCCCTCCTTTTGCCGGGCACCGTCTCTTGTCCGCCGGCGCCGCTGGGTTGTGTTGCGGCTTGGCGCCCTGCGCCCTGTCGCGTGTGGCTTTCTTCTGTGCCTGCTTAGACCGTTGCCTCTGCGCCCATCTCTCCTCCCCGTACGTCCTGAGTCGTTGTAGGTGGCGCGAGACCTCCAGAGGCCTGGTGAAGAGTGGGCGTCCCTCCAGCCCCATGACCAGTCCTGCTCCCATGGGAATTAGGGTCTTGCAGTGATTGGTCATCTTGGCCGGCAAGATAGTGTCCTGTCCTATGGACCTCCCCATGAGCGAGGTGACGAGCCTGAGCACTCTGGCTTTCTCCTGGAGGGGCATTTCTCCCCCCACGAATCGAGATTGTGGTGCTGGCGGCAGCTGCCGCCTGGCATATGCTTCAAAGTCCAGAGCCAGCTCCATGTACGAGACTTGCCAGTGGGCCTGCGGCCGTTGGCGCTCCGCAGGCGGCATCTTCAGCCATTGTAGCTCCGTCGTCCACCGGATTACCATTGGTAGGAGGTCTGGGCCCCATCGCCATTCCCTCGGCTGTGTGTCTGTCTGTGTGTGTGTGTGTGTAACATTGTGCATTTTGAGGTAGAGAAACTGAATATATAAAAATCAGCCCTCAACGAACAATACATTGGAGACACTGTCAAAAAATAAGTGCGCTGGACCACAAATTGTCCCCCAAAACAACCAGCTGTGAACTGTGGACAAACCTCCCCAAGACGGTCAAGGTACCGGTCAGCCCCTCAGAAGGCGAGTGACCTTCCGTACATGTCCTGGGGCCTATGTGTGGAGTCCAGAACCTACATTTCACCCAGCAGAATCTCATGTAGTAGGTATTCCGACCAGGCCTTTGCTGAATGATACTGGGGGGGGGTTGGCTGACCCACCCACTCACCCACCCACATCAGAAAAATTTTCCTCAGAAAAAAAGAAATTTATATCAAAAGGCCTCGAACTTGCAGGTCCATTTTAGGTACACAAACTTTTTTATGGCCTCTGACCCCCACCCCCCCTTGGGTAAAGTATCAACCAGCCACTAAGCAAAAGCTTGGTTCCAACGACCATAAGGTCAAGATGTGGTCACCACAGCCAAGGCCACAGCCAAGCTGGCAACGGGGGGTCCGCACCATGTAGCAACCCGAAATTCAACGCATCGATGCGTCTCACCATGCATTACAAATTCCCTTTCATGCCAATCCCAGAAAGATATACCAAACCCCTTCCTCCAGATTGATATTTTCCCAGCCCAGTACCAAAAAGCGGAAAACCCAGCTCATGGACAAAATACCCCCCAGCCGCCAGGAAAACACCCATGCATGTGTACACCCGATGTGTGTCACCTTCCGTGTACAAACCATACATTTACCACCAACATGGGCACACCTGATGTGTACCACCTTCAGTGTGTGCAAACAATGTGCATATGCCCTGTGCAAGCCCAGCGAGTAGAGAAGTAAATGGTGTGCCGGGGCTGGTGTGCCCAGTTAGAGTCCCCCCTTGTCCCGCTTGTGTGTGTACCATGCCACACTTATGCAGGGATACTGTACCGTGGACAACCTGCACTGTGGACGTTATTCCATGGACAGTCCGCAGTACAGGAGCCCCCCCCCCCCCAAAAAAAACATCCCACCAATCCATTCCCCTTCTTTTCTGCCACATATCAGGAACTGTTTCCTAACCAGCCTAAAAAGGGCTCCGCGCGACGGGTATCATGCTTCGAACAATTGGGGTTCATGTCACCTGAAACCCCAAATGACCTTTCAGGCAACTCTCGACCCTACCGACCCTCGAACCCCCCCTTCAACCACCTCTGACCCACAATGTTTCAATGCAATTTTAGGCAACGACACCCGCGGCATGAGCCAGGGGGAGGGAACGGTGTCGAAAATGTTCGGCTTTTTTGGCATTTTCGAATTGTCACTGCACTACTGCACCTTCCTCAATCCATGTCATTACCTTTGCCCTGCCCTGGTGCCATTCAAAAACGTGCAATTTGGGGTGGACCAACCTGCTGCTTGGGCTCAACGCCAGGTGTCAGTGACGCTGCATGCAGCGTGGGTTTGCCGATGGCTCGAGGTTGCAGACTTGTGGCGATGCGCCCAAGGATGCACCCAGTCAACTACAAAAGCACAAGATAGTGTTCCCTCGTGTGTGGACATTGACGTGCTTGCATAGGCGCAGGCCTGGAGAAGCATCGACGGACTTCCCCCTGTCCCCACAGGGGGTGCTAGTCCTGCGGCGTGTGCGGCGTGCAATTTAGATAATTATCGTGGAACAGGGGGAATTGTACCATTTTGTACCTGCGGCTCACTCATGGCAAAGTGGACACATGTATTTGGGGCTCAATCATGCATTGTGGTGTCTTCCTTCCTACTTCCTTCACGCCAAATTGAGGAAAATTGACGCGGTGCTAATTATCCTAAAGCTAATTACCCATACCCTGCGGCGCGCAGTAAGCGCTCCCATGAACTCACACGACTGGGCGTGCCTCTCCGGGAAACCCAAGGCTTCATCCAGCGTTCCACTGGAACTGCACCGGCATGCCTGGGAGGGGGGCATGCATACCATTTACTCCTCCCCCCTTCACTATGCGTCTCACCTTACCCATCCCCTCCCGCAGTAAAGCACGCTACCCCTAACGTCTTCGCAAAAGGAGTCCAAGCTTCAATTCGGTCTGTCATTCATTCGTTGTTGGAACGTGACAGGTGCAAGGCGTAAGGTGGTATCGAGTCGCAGCCCAAAGCGAGAATACACCCCGGCTCTCGCAGCACAAAACACCCCAGAAAATTGTCTAATTCAGGTCACCGATCACGCACACCGGGTACTCCAGGTCGATCTTCGAGACTCAATTGGTCCTGAGCTCTGCGATCTGGGGTTTGGCGGATGGTGCGCGGGGATTCGATGCTTCGGACGGAGAGGAAATGAGGGGGCCGGCCACGAGAAGACCGGCAAGAGAAAACAAGAGCGGTAATTCAGAGGGCACAACTTGTACAGCGTCACTGCTCGATTGTGACCGCACGTCAGCGTTGTGATGTTCGTTGCAACGGACCCCCTCCGCGGACATGGTCTGCTGATCATTTCCACCGACGGCGATGTTGCGGTCGCCATAAACGCCGCTCACGCCTTGGCCTGGAGGTCCACTCTGAACCGCAGGCCGCGCCTGAGTCACTGCGGAATGCAAATCAGACTTTGTGGGGATACGCAGAAGTGCACCCTTCTCCTTCCCGGGCCAATCAGGTGGTGGGTGAGCGGTGCCTGACATGATGATGATTTACTGCGCCCGTTGTTCGCCCAAAGGGGTTGTTAGCCACGGGGTCGGATGCAACGCACCGGCTGCAAGGGTAAGGGCCACAGGTTGCAACTACTTCTCAAAGGGGAAGTCACATGCTACCAGAGACTTGCAGGGGTAGGGTGCAGAAATTGTTCGTTCTGTGCGGCCAAATGCGTCAAAAAGACAACAGGCTGTTCAAGAGATACTGGTGCATACGTCTTGTCAAGGGTCGGAAAGCCTCCAGTCAAGCGCGCCCAAGTGCTTGCTACTCTCTGTAATTGTTTACACTCAGCAGTCCGGCAATAGTTATGGTCCCAAAAGCAGCTTGTAGCTTGCACATACAGTCAAGCTTTCATGATGGACACCACTGGGCGACACAAACCTGAATCGCAATCCGCCACGTAATTACTCTCCCGCGTAGTGGTGCCCTGTGCGGGCATCCCAGAACACAGAACAACAGGAAAGGAATCGCTTGGCAAGGCCACGGATTGCGCCGCATGGGCACGGTCTTGTTGCAGCGTCGGATTTAAGTGTTCGGAACCCAAATCCACGCTTCCAGTCGCGTACAGCTTTGACGCTGCGGAGCTGGGACACGCGGTCAACGACTTCACGAGGTCATCTCCTCGTATCCTGTTGCGATGTGGAACGCACGGTAGAAAGAAGATGACAGAGCAGTGCCACTCCATTGATAGGAATCCAAACCACATGCTGGGTCGTGATGGTGATGGGATCACCGTTGACTTCATGGAGAGTTAATCCTCAATCCCGCGCGCTGCGGGCCTTTGCCCTTCAGCGTCGTTGGGACCTTGCCGCTCCCTTGCTCCTGCTCGACGCCTACGAGGGCCTTCGAGATGAGGTTAGGGTGACCGTTAAGACGTGGGAATCAAGCTTATCTACAAGGCCTAAATTATGCTTCACGCACCATGTCGCGACCGAGCACTGGGGACATCCGCAAATAACTAAATAATTTGATGGAGTGATTGACGGCTGCCTCACACAAAAATGGGGCCAGTTTGACTACTAGTAGTAGACGACATAGGGGGAATCCTCGCACTGTGGGCACACTGTGCGCGCACTGCGCGCTACTTTTAGACTAGATTCCCCCCGAAGAGCCCCCAGGCACGCCCTTTCCCAACGCCCTTAAAATTAGGCGTCAGTATACAATGTTCGGGTACAAGGAATTCCAGCGCACACAAGTTTCAATGGAGCAAACCCCATCAAATTTGGATGCAACATTTTTCAGTGGAAAAAAAACGCAAAAAATTCCCAGGTCAGATTGCAATTTTTGTACCCCTCGGCTACTTTGCACCCCAAGGCTTGGGTAGTTGGAGTCGACACAATATCCCAAAATCATGTCAGACATCTAACATCAACATCGCACGTCAGATTCATGTTCTTGTCAGAATCCCTGTTTGATGAGCAGTGACCGACGGAATATGTGTCAATATGGCTACATAACCCCTGCCTTCTCGGGGTCCTGGTGGTGGGGAGAAATCAACTTAGAAAGGAGTGGATGTGGTGGAAATGAGCACAAAATGTGTGAAAAGGGGTGGAAATCCGTGAAACTGGGTGAAAATGCCATATCCCCAATGTGAAAGGGGCATCAAAACCTGCAAACAACAATGATGCCCAGAGTATCGCAAAATCTGGGTCTCTAGTACAGCCAGACGCCCAAGCAGTTGCACTGCGCGCACACTGCGCTTAAGGCCCCCCCATAGTTCAGTTCATATTATGTCGTGGTGGGGCGAATCCCGTTTTGAGCCACTTGTTTTCATTTCCTTGCCCAGTGGCCCCTTTTCCATGTTCGTTTTCACAAACAACCACGACCGCTACTCAACAAACCCACCTCACCATTTGCAACCCATCCCTCGTGGGAAGTGCTTTTCAGTTTTAATTCCCATTGACGAAGTTGGGCATCATCCAAATAAGTATTCCGTGTTGCGTTCTTGGCGAACAATCACAAGAATACAACCAGAAGTAACGCCAAGTTCCCCTGTACCACACGCGGAGAACCATTTGCTGGCGTGAAATCACTTCGAGGCTCGAAACGCCCATGATAAGGATGCAATATGCACCCCCCGCAATGTGCGCATACCTTTCACGACACTCCTGGAAGTGGTGACGTCTCTCGGCTTGTTGGCGGTCGCCCATGGGTTGATGTGCTGGTGAACGGCCACCATGCTCTCCCAACTGTTTCCTTCCCAACCACCGGAAGGCTCTTTCCCGTAGCTCCATCTCTTTCTCTCGACCTCCACTTGATTCATCGAGCAGTGTCTCGTCGCTGTCTGCTTCCGTGCTGGGGGATATGGTGTAGAACTCTCGGAGTCCGACATCCCTTGGGTCGATCAAATGACGAAGGCGAGGACGCCAGCATGGCAACATGCCTGGACAAATGCACCAGAAGGAAAAGGGCAGGTACACCCGCGTGCCATTCAGCCGACAAATATCACGCGCCATGGAACAGGGGTGCGTTGGAACACACCGCACAAATGCACATGTCTCATGCATACTACCTGTACAAGCAATAAGCATGGTGAGTGTTCCGTCCCCAAGATGTGCGCACTGCACTACACCACAAGACACACCTGCACCAACAAGAAACACGGCGCATACACCAACAACGGTGTTCCCACCGGAACCGACCGCCGGAAGAATGGGCCCCCACTTTGTGGGAAACCACACTCTGCTCCCTAAGCAAATGCCACAGATAGCGAGACCCTGTCAAATGGGAGGTTCAAAGGACCCGATCACGTGGGGAACCAAGGGGAATCAGTTATGAGCTGTGTTCCGTTTCCTTGCCCTGGTGGGATTTGCCATAGGTCTGCCAAAACCAGTGTACGCGATGTGAAGATGTCAAAGATTCCATCCGTGCCACTGCTTGGGATCCCCAAGGTGATGATACTTCCTCGGATGAGTGCACGAAGGAGGCGTTGCACATAGGGTGTGCACGCTGACCGATGTATGAAGCCGCAAAAAGGACATCAGTCACAGGCACTCTGGCTCCTCGTAAGCACACTGGCGATGTTTGTGAGATGCCGGAGGCTTCTTGCTTCTCCTGGCCCTACAGCTTTGCTTGTCCCTTGTGAGCCGATGGCAGACCACGTTGAACCCTTTTGATTGTATGTTGTTCATTGAGCAAGGAGAATATATAATTTTGTTTCTCATGTATCCCTCTGCATGTGTCCCTGGGCTGTGCACCCGTCCACTTTGGTTTTTCTTTCCTATTATTTCGTCTTCTGTTTGCCCTTTGCTCGCCTTTGTCCGCCCAATGCTCTAACTTTGTTATTCTACCATGGTGGGTTGCTGCCTGCTGCCTGCCCCACAACACCACGTGTACAATTGGTATTGCCACAGCAAATTCAGAGGTAGGAGGGTGAATTTCACCAACAGGGCATTGCATTCACTGTGGTAGGGGTAAAAGCATGGCAGCTGTGGTGGATGGCATGTGAAATCATGGTATTTTTTTAAATTGTTAAACGACACCTATGAACTATGTAAATTGCGCATAGATGACGAAAGCACCCTTCCCATTCTGCCTGTAGAAGAGCCCAACCAAACCCTCCCTCTGAAATTAACAGCAAAACATGTGTTCAACGCTGCTTGTCTCTTGGGTGCAGATGGTGAGAGGACTTGAGAACTTTTTGCTCTTCCTGGTCACGTGCGTGTGGGGCACGGGCCTTGTCCGTCCCGTCTGTGTATTGCGGTTCTATCGTGTTTTGCACACCCAGTGCGGTATTTTGCAACTGCTGCAGCGACTGGTGGTCACATTGCCTGTTTACCAATGCACAGTCTGTCATGTTGGCATGCATGCGTGGGGAGTCCTTTGGATTCAAGTGGTTTGTTGTGCGCTTTAGGGCTTGTGCTGTCACGTATGCTGCGCTATGCCACAGACGTGCGCGCGTCTGATACGTCATCCCGGTGGACCACTGCGCCGTGTGGGCGCACTTTTTGCGTTAGCCCGGGGGACTTTACTGTGCCGTGTGCACCAGGGTTTTTCTTAGTGTGTGTCCTACCCTACGGGGGGAGGGGGGATGGATGGGTGGGTGTTTCAGAAATTCTGGGTGGGCAGGTGTCCAACCCCCCAGCCCCCCTCCCCCCCGTAGGGTAGGACATTTTGGGGTGGGCGGGTTGGTGCCAAAGGCGCCAGAAGAAAAATCTACCCTTTTCTGCTTTTGGGGGAGTGGGTGGCAGGGTGGGTGGGGTCCAACAGTCCTCCCCACGCCCCCTTGGGGGCGGGTGGGGCATTTCTGGGTCCCTGGATTTTCCAAAACTCTGGGTGGGTGGGTTTCTCAAGTCCCCCCCCCCTTCCGCCGCGTGGCTAAGAAACCCTGGCGCGCACACACATGTGATTCTCGGAAGTGGTAGCCCTGTGCACTGGACTGCCCTGCAAACGCGCACGCGGGTTTGATGAGCGTAATCCCGGTGGACCGTGCTGCGCCGTGTCGCCACGCTTTTTGAATGGTGTCAGCCTGCCGGACTGTGCTGCGCCGCTGGCGTGCGCGTGCCCGCTTTTTTGGGATGGCGATGGCCCGATGGACCGCGCTGAGCCGCTCACACATGTGAGCGCGGGATGGCGTCAGCCTGGCGGACCATACTGCGCCGTGCGCGGGCGTGAGCACTTTTGCAATGTGTTTGCCCAGTGGACCGCGCGCCGCACATGCGCACGCTTTTGGGAGGGCGGAAGCCTGGTGGACTGCTCCGCGCCGCACGCGCGCTCTTGGGGAACGCGGTGCGCAAACACTGCGCCCCACGCGCACGCGCGCTTTTGAGATGGCTTTAACCCGCTGCGTGCACGTTTGGAATGGCAATACCCTGGCGGACTGCACGGCGCCCCGCACACGGGTGCACGCTGTTTTATGGAATGGCGTTAGCCCAGTGGACTGCGCCGTGCCATGCGCGCGCGCGCGCTTTCGAAATGGCGATGGCCCGGTGGACCGCGCGGCACTGCGCACGCGTGCGCTTTTGGAATGGCAGTAAGCCACGGGACCCACTGCGCCGCGCTTGCGCTGGTTTGAGATGGCGATAGCCTGGCAGCACGTGCCCTCTTGGGATGGGAATAGCCAGATGGACTGCGCTGCGTCGCGGGCGCACGCCTTTTGGATAGACCTACTAAAAGCACCACCTGCAAAGAACTCGCGCAGTCATCCCACCCCTGAAGGGTAGAACGTGCACATCTCTGATGCTTGCAGGCGTTCAAGCCTGACCTGCCACAACCCCAGTACACTTGCCATTGATTTGAAACATTAAAAATGACTCTCAGGCGGGCGTTGAACCCGGGTTTTCCGGGTTCATGACGATGGCGGGAATACTAACCACTGTACTCCCTGTTTACCTGTTGGATTGCTGCGCACGCAACAGAAAAACAAACATTGTTGATCGCGCGCCACATTCAGAACTTCATCTCTACGTCAGTCTTATTGCCACCATTACACGTTAGGTTCGGTGTCAATCCGTTGCAACACCCTGCCCCACGTAGCACATCCAATCGTGTTCATAGACGCTGCATGCTGACTGCATGCAAAAACTTGAAACAATCCATGGTAAACCTCATATGACATTGTACAGTATATCCAGAAACCACCCTGTCGCTTAGGGCGAAGGTGAGCGTTCAGTGTAATGTTCGGGTTCGGGTTATCATCATCATGCTGCCACTTTTGGGTAATTCTCTTTGCCGGCCATCGGCCCTCGCGCTTCCACTCAAGCCCACTGCGATCCCTTGAAAAGATGCAACGGGGCTGAAAGCTCCACTGCGACGTTCCAAACACCACCTGGTGAAAGGCTCTGCGGCATTGATGGCAAATTTACCTCCATCCCCCCATGATGCTCCGAGGTTGAAGCACGCTTCGTGAGATTTTCTGGGAACCAACCAACCAACCTGACAGATTAAACGGCGAATTTCCACGTCCCATGAGGAGGCGTGCATCCGCGTTCGCGATCCTGGGGGCATTCCAGATGACGGAGCAGGAGTCGTGATGAGTGGAAAGCCCGTCCAATCCTGAATGCCCTGGGCAAAACAATGAAGGAGCCCAAAACACTTACAACTACTCCAGTGTGTCAAGCACTGATCACTTCACGGCAAAAGTGAACCGGAAAAGGCAACGCTGCTGGCACGCGCCAGCGACCGAAGTCCCCACTCTAGTGGCACAGAGATCCATCTGGAAATCGTCTGCGCGGTCTTCGCTCCGGTTTTGGTCCGGGATCCCGCGGGAAATGCTGTCAGCTGCCTTGTCATTGTAAAGGGGGCCGATATGGGTTCTGTGGATTGAGGCCCGTGGTTTGACACCATCATGCGCAGATGACTCCAGGCAGTCCTTTTCCTTTGCACGACGGCACGATCTTTGTGAACGCACCGTGAACACGGAGGTATGAATCGCTGCAGGGCTTTTGGGTCGGGTCCTTTTCAACCTTTCAGTGAAGCCTGCTGCGCACACCTTTGGCGCTGTTGCGACCACTCCTATCCACATGTTCCATCGCGCAGGGCGGCTTGCGTCGCGCTTTGTTCCTCAAAACCAGCTCCAACCAGTGGAATGATGGTTGGAGCAAATCAGGAACTAGATACTGTAGACACCGTCATCGGCGGCCCGCGAGCATTCAGCAGGGCGGTCTGGTTGAAAAAGATGGGGGGGGGGGTTACCGCTAGACTCCATCACGCTTGAATCTCGACAAAACGTCAGTCGACCAGCAAATGCTGTCGAGGAACAAGGAACAAGGAAAGGCATGGGCCCCTTCAAGACCGCGGCACTGATCTCCAAACAGCATCGGCGGCCTACAAGCCTTCAGTGTATCCCTCTGCCCCACGAAGGGCCGCCAACTGGTGCACGACGGCCTCGGCTGTGGGTCGATCGTCGGCTCGGGGCTTGGTCATGAGATAGACCAGGTCCCTGAGGCCTTGCCACGGGATCCCCTTCGCCAGCTCCGCAGGTTTGCCATGCTCCTCCTTCATCGTGCACAAGGCGACCAGCACCATCCCCATGCTGTACACGTCCTGCTTGGGGGACCCGTAGTCGTAGATCTTGCTCATAGGGGGCGGGTTCTTCTTTGGGGGGTCCAGCTGCTCCGGCGCGCAGTACCAATTCTGAGGGCCCCTCTGGATTTTGTACTTGCGGAACACGTTGGACACGTTCGTGACCCCGAAATGAGTGAGCTTGGGGGTCATGCTCCCGTCCACGGCGACCGTCGCGGCGGCGATCGCGTTGTGCACGTGCCCTCGGCGGTGCAGGTGTGCCACGGCGGCTGCGATGTGGAACATGATGTGGACAATCTGCCCGACTTTCAAAGGGTCCTCCGGGGTCCGTTGGCCGAGCAGCTGCTGGAGGGATTGGCCCGCATTCTCGTAGACCAGACACACTTCATGATCCTTCACTGCGTCATCAGCGTACGGCAACGGGGGAACGTGGTTGTCGTCGTCCTTCTTGTCCTGGCAATACAGTTCGAGGCCGAGCGCAGGGCAATGCAGCGCGGCGCGGTGCAGGACAGGCCTTTGGGTAGTGATACTGGGGGGGGGGGGGGGGGTCAAATTGGCCCCTCGGGATTTTGGCTGACCCACCAACCCACCCACATCAGAAAATTTTTCCTCAGGAAAAAAATGAAATTTATCAAAGGGGCCCGAACTTGGAGGTCAATTTTAGGTACACAAACTTTTTTTTGGCCTCTGACCCCCCCCCCCAACCCCGGTATAGTATCAACCAGCCACTAAGCAAAGGCCTGGTGCAGGATGGGAGCAAAGGCTACCTTAGGTCAGACTGAAGGTGGCAGGGCAGTGCAGGGCAACGCACCGCGGTGCAGGTAAAGGGCAATGCAGTGCGGGCAGTGTAGTGCAATGGAAGGTGGTGCAGCGCAGGTAGTGAAAATGAGGTCCGGGCAAAGAGGGCAGGACGGGGCAGGGGCGGTGCATGGCAACGACGGGCAGGGCACGGTAGTGCAGGACACCTCCTGCGGCTTCTTGTCCTTCTTCTTCTTCCCCTTGGCTTCGGCCGCGGGCTCCGCGGACTGCACCTGCAGCGCGTTCTGCTTGAAGCACAACCCCATGAAATGCGCCACGTTGGGGTGCGTCGTGGTGCTGATGTACGCAACCTGCCGGGCCAGCTTGTCCTTGAAGTACGGGTGGTACAGCACATCGACCAACACCACACAAGACACGGGCAGGAACTGATACTCCGCGGGGACCACGGCGGTGTGGCCCTCCGGAATGGTCTCCACAGACTCCAACGTTACGTCCTCCGCCTTCAACGAGTACAACTGCATCATCTGCTCGTGGTACACCTCCACTTTCTCCGGCGCGTACTTGCCTTGCTCGGCCTCCTCCATCTCCGCACGCTTCTGGACGATCAAACCGTCCAGCTTCTCGGCGTTTTCTGTGAAGGTCTTCAACGCCACGTCCAGCGCATCTGCTGCATCCTCGTGCTCTGCCTTGTCCTTCTTCTTCTGGTGACGGATGCGGGGCACAAAAGGCATCCGGGTCCTATCCCCACAATGAGTGGGACATTGGTGTGGGCACAGATTCTGTCTACACACTGCACACTGAACTCATGGCAGCAAGCATCGTGACAATTGGTGGTAAATGCGCCCGTGTGTGTGGGAGGGAAGAGGGGGGGGGGGGGGCGAGTGTTAAATGTATTGAATTCATCAGTTCCCAGCAAAGCAGAACGAGGCTGTGGCCCACTTTGGTTGTCATGTAAAGAGACTCACGCCACACGTGTGGGTTGATTGTCGCCTGCGTCGGTTGTCAAAGGGAGAATCAACAGTGGGCAGTTGTGAAATTGGACTTGGTGATGTATCCATGTTGGTGAGTGATACAGCGTTCAACAAAACAATTGGTGCCACGGGACTTAGACCAGGCAATGTTGAACCCCGAGTCTATGCGAGATGTGCAATGCGACAATTCTGTGGTATCCTAAAGCAAGGCATGAAGAATGTGCAGTAGATGGTAGAGATATCCGGAGGAATCTGTGAAAGGGCTAAAGTGGGGAGCAGTCCTTGCATACTATTTTTAGAACATACTTCTTCGAAAAAGCCTGCAAAATGCCCACCTTAACCCCCCAAACCCTCCTCTGCTGAATTGTGCAGTGTTGTTCTGACCTTCCCTGAGGCGAAGACAACATGCAAACCCAAACAATACAACAAAACACTCATTTTGTGGACCACCTGTGCTAAAATGCCAAAATGCCAAAATGGGCATTGACTGTTTGACTGGTCCACAAAAGTTTGAAAGCATGAGTCCAAAAGCACTGAACCACTGTCAACAAGTTGTCAGCTTGGTGGGACTGGGCTGACAATTGATTGGCCCTTTTGCTGACAGGGATATTGATGGCGAAGAGGGAACATTTTTCACTTTAGAAGCCTCACCAGCATCCAGTATCCAGTTTGGCCCTCTTGTTCCACTCGAGCCAGAGCATAACACTGGCCTCTGTCTGCTTTAGAGGGGACTGCGGAGGTTGGGAGCATCTTTGTAGACCGTTGCCCATGTGGGGGGAAGGGCCTCCACGCCCCTGCAGTCACAACAAACACTAAACGTATGATAGGAGTGGTTGAAACTTAAGCTATCAGATGTAGACATCACCTTCATGCAGGCACCGTGGTGAGCAATCATAGTGAGGACATGGGTGGCTGGATGGCATCCTCAATGGGTTAGGCGGCGTATAGATGGATCGATGGAAACGGTAGAACACACCAATAGGCTAAAGGCTCCTAGAAATCACCTTCCACTTCGCCAAACAGTGCATGGGCCTTGCACGGCCACAAGGGCTGTGGTGATTGTTCTAAACGTGCTTCCGTTGTCACTATCATTGCCATTGGATGTACCTCGCTTTGCATACATACCAATTTGTGCTCCATGCCATTTCTGGGAGCATCTTCTCCAAAAATGTGCCTGTCCCCATGTCTCGCCCTGGCACTCATGCCTCTGCGACACCAACCTGAACACGTAGCACTGTCCACATTTGATCAAACAGGGAGTGCACGGAAGATTGGTCAGGGAGAGAGGGACACCGAACGTGCTAGGCCACGCCTCTCAACTGGGGCACTAGCTGAATCAGGCACACTCTGTGATCGATTGTTGATAAAGATAAAACGGGTGTTATGTTGCCACAGTGGAATGTTCGGAGGGAGCTGCATTGGGGAAGGGTCAGGCCCCAGCAAATGCCAGCCCGTAAGGGTAAGTTTGCACAGTGCGTGCACCGTGCACACACTGCATCGGGTTTTGTTTTGGAACAAACTCTGGGCAAATGGTTTGCTTCTGGCAGGCCTCTTCAGGTGCTGCACGCTCGGCCTGCGGAGCAGGTGTGGGTCTTGCAGGTGCGTTCCTCTGTTTACCTCTGGCTGACTCCATGGAACAACCCCAACACACACACACACACACACACACACACACACACACACACACACACACACACACACACACACACACACACACACACACACACACACACACACACACACACACACCGTGCGCGTGCTTTTGGGCCACAGCATCTGTCGGAAAACATGCACTGGCCGGGAAGGCGAACAGCGGGAGGACCCGGTCCTGAAGAAGGTCCCCCCGTTCTGAAAAAGATGCGGAGAGCGTGTGCATGAAGCGGGCTCGCCGCAGTGCACGGGCAACGATCTGCCGTACTCGTGGGGAGGGGAGGGGGGGATGACTCATGCCCCAAACATATTCCATCTGAAGCGGGGGGGGGGGGCAAACAGAGGAGTCTGCAACACAATTCGTGCCTTTCGTTTTAGTGGCGGTGAAAGGACATTGAGAGACACGATGCAGGGAGGCCACTGATCAGAGGGGCCCGGAGCGCGGCGTACCTTTTTGTTCTTCTTTTTCTTGGAGCCCTCCCCCTCCTTTGCCTCCCCCTCTGCCGGCTCCTCCGCCTTCCCTGTCTCCTTTTTGGCGAGCTCCTCCTGCAGCTGCTCCTTCTCGGCCAAGACTCGCGCCAGCTCCTCCTCCAGAGCGATGATCCGCGCCGAGGCGGCGCCCTGCAGCTCCGCCTTGTCGGTCTTGACGTCCGTGACGTCCTCCAAGATCTTGATGATGCTGCGGTTGCCCTCCGCAAACGCCAACTTATAGACGGTCTTGCCATCGTCCGTCTTCGCGTCGGGGTCCGCCCCCCTCTGGATAAGGAAGCTGAACGCGGTGTCGTCGCCCCGCGCGGCCGCGTAGTGCAGCGGGGTCCACCCGTCCTCGTCCGGGACGTTGATGTCGGCGTTCTTGTCGAGCAGCAGCTGGCAGACCTCGACGTTGCCGTTGTACGCCGCGTCGTGCAGCGCGGTGCTGGAGTCCGCCTTCACGGCGTGGGGGTCGGCGTTGCTGTCGATGAGGAACTTCACGATCTCGAGCTTCCCGGCTTGCGCGGCAAAGTGCAACGGCCGCCAGCCATCCTTGTCCGTCACGTCCGTGCTCACTTTCCCCGTCTTGATCATGTACGCCACCACCTCCAGGTCGCCCTCCTTCGCCGCTTGGAAGATCACCTTCTCGTCCGCCGCCAGCGCCTCCAGAATATCGGCGTCGGTCCCGGTGCTCTTTGTCGTGGCTTCAGCTTCAGCAGTCGCCGGCTCGGCGGGCGCCGCGGCGGCAGCATCGTCTTCAGGGCTGCCCTCGTCCCTGGTGTCCTCGCCCACTGTGGCAGGTGCCGTCTCTTCGGAGGCCATACAGAGCGTGCAGGGGGAAAACGATACTGAGAAAGAAACGTGCCCAGACCCAAAGATAAGACCACAAATGGCCCAGGGCTTTGCTCCGAGACGCGGACCTTCAGCCACCGGGACGCGACCCCGAATCAGCCTTTTGGCCCATCGGAAGCGCCCAACTGAAGTTCTTCGGGGGGATGGAGATGCCCCGAGTGCTGTTTCCGGCTGCCCAACGTACCGCCAATGAGGTTCTTCGGCACACCGGATGCGCCTCAAGGGGCGGGGGGGTGGGGGGTGTCGGTGGAGCCCCCAACATGGGGTGGCGGGGCCGGGGGAGCTCCATGGTACGGTGATTCATCAGCTACTAGGCAGTCGTTGAAGGTCACAAATGAGTGAACGAAACTTCGCCGACGGCATGGGACATGATGGCTGTGCTTGACCCCTAGCGTCAGACCGACTCCAACCACCTTTTCCAGCTTGAGTCTTTTAAGGTCGAGATGACCTCCGGAGCCTCGGTCAAGGATGTTGGGGCCGGTCAACTGAGCCGGTGGTGAGGGAAAGCGGTCTCGTGAGGGTCCCAGGCATGTGCGAAACCGCGCAGCAAGGGCGCTGGGGTAGCGTAGCGTGTCAATCCTCACCTTTCGAAGTTATTCACGTCTACCCCAACTCGCCCTTACACCCCATCTCACCTCACACTCACAGTCACGGTCACACTTGTACTCCTACTCACACTTACGCTCATACTCGCATTGCCACCACTTGCACTCTCACTGACGCCCCATTACACACTCAGACCCATGCTCAAACTTACACTCTGACTCACGCTCACCCGCACACGCACATTGCCGTTGCTCGTATTGTGTAAACGCACACAGACGACTTCGTTTCACTCCCTTGACATCCGTATCTTTGCCCCATACCCATGGTTGCTCAGCCTCAACGTCCTCTATCCAGGTCGGGCTGAGTGTTGTGCATGCTGGAGCCGTGCTGGTTGGGCTGATTTTGTAAGACCGTATCTATTTGGTTGGTGTGTCTCTGTGTTCTTTGGTTGTCCACCAGGTGATGGTCTGAACGGCATGGCAATTACAGTACGTGGGGACGCTAACTGTTGTGGATGTGAGGCTTGTGCTCTTCGCTCCAGATACCAAGCACGTTCAGCCACCGAAAAGGGCTATATCCCCCCCCCCCCAGTACCATCTACAATTGCGTCCAGCCATAACCAAAGAATCTGTTTTTCAGGGCTGAAGAGGGCCACTTGTATCTTGTATGGGGATGTGTATGTGTTTTTGGGGGGGCAGAGGGGGGTTTGGCACAAGGCCTCGGGGGGGGGGGGGGGTGAGGCATGTGGTGGCCAGGAGTGGGAGCCCACGGAAAGCAGGATTATGAGGGTGTCACGACTTGAGCAAAGAGCGGAAGAAAAGGTGAGAGACACTGATACGCTAGCGCACACGGTTCATGGGCTCCGGAGGTGGGTCTTTCTTAGCTACCGCCCGAGTCCAACGAGGAGGGGCCGGCTGCCACATAATGGGGCGAGGGGGCGTTCCCATTCCGCCCCACCCCACACCCTCTCCAAGGTGACCCCTTTCCCCAACAGTTTTGCGGGCCTCCCGAACAAACCTGGCGTTTAGAGGGCATCAGCGAGACGCGACAAACTGTTCCCTGGAAGCCTCGGTCCTTTGCTGCGTCTCTCGCTCCTCCCTGCCTCCCACCAACCCTCCCTTCCTCTGGCCGGCCCTCCCTGCAAAAAGCTTTTTTCGGCATGGGCTGCTGTCATAGGAATGACGGTTCCCTTGCTTCGGACGTTGATCATGGCGGGCATCCCCCCAAGCCCCTTTCTACGTGTGGTCTGGTCTCCAAGCCCCAACCGCAAAAATACGGGGGGGGGGCGAATAGTGAGCGCTCACGCAGCCTCATGCCTCTCAATCACGGTACAAACGGGGAAAATTCACCGAAAGGGCCATTCGGTAGAGTTCCAAAGGGGTCAGAAGGGGGTGCGGCGCTTTCTCTGAGAGGGGGTCGGGGATGAACGAAGGGGCAAGGAGTGAGTAAGGCTATGCCAACGCGAGTCACTGCACGGTGCACGCCTGCGCACGTAACAGCGGCCGTCATCACCCGTCGGAAATCGCGGACTCCGAATTCGATTCCGCGTAATCAAATCATTTACCGGCGATGGAAGCGCGGCAGTCGGTGTGCCGTGTGCTGGTTCTTCACACGCTTCGTCTCAGACAAACCATGTCGACCTCTGAATCAAACAGCTGTCCCTATGCCGCATTCCTCTTCCCAACAGGCCTTCTGTGCATTCATGCTGCGATTCGTGCGGCTGTGCGTGGCGTTGCTCGACTCTGTGTAGTTGTGTGTGGCTCTGCGTTGTGGCTCTGTGCGGCGCTGTATTCACAGGCTGCTCTCGAATTCCTCGGTGGGGGTGCCGTTGTCAACCCATAGTTACGCACGGTACATTCTCTGACGAAACTGCCAACAGCCTGGAATGCATGCTTCTGCCGCTTTCCTTAATCCCTCGTGAATACTCAGCATGTCAAGTCGGGCACGGAGTCGGAACCAAGTCAAATTCCAAGACCAAAGTGGACGCAACAAACAGCATCCTGACCTTCAGCAAATGCACGTTCGTAAATGGCAAAGCGTTTGTGCACAACATCTGAAAGAATCTGCTGTTCCAAACACTTGCACAAAAAGTATGGGCCCACAGCATGCGGGGCCATTGACATCTTCACTGCACTGCCGACACGCAGATACGCGAAGATTATGAAATGGAAATCAAAAGCGCGCGTCTCGACAATGCCGTGGCCAATGGCATGGGCCCATGGCCCTGCCTTATTCACAGCATCACAAGCACAAAGCAGCAACATCCCTCTGAGATAGTGCGGCAACTCAGCCCCCCTGCACGACACTACGTCTCTGCTTCATGTAATCTACACCACGGTGCCCCATATGGCATATAAATCGCATAGTTGGCTGGCAGGTGGTCGCAACCCGAGCGTTCTTTGAGTGTGTCATGTATTGTAATGTGGGTTGATTGGTGGCGCTTTTGCCTTGTGGCAATGTGTGGGCGCTGCTGGATGTTCCTCAATGCTAGGAAGGGGTTCTCCAAGTATGCCGTAGTGGTGCCCTTCATTGGTGGAAAGACCAGACCCCCTCCCCCCGCCCCTGCCAAGGAGCAAACCCGGAGTCACGCAGTGCTTGCCACCCAGGAGAAGCCCATGGGAGCGGGGGTTGACGTGGGGGAAGACGGCGGGCTCGTGCCGGGCGCAGGTGACGGACACGACAAGTGCGGAGGGGCGCCAGGGACCGCCGTCGAGGAGATCGTGGCGATGCGGAGGTGCGAGTGGCGGTGCGAGAGTGGCCCCTTGCGGCAGGGCCAGGGCCCACAATGGAGCATTACGCGTACATGCGCTCGACGGAGGGCGTAAACCGGATGTCCGGGTCATACGTCCACGTGAGGCTGAGCACAGTGCTGGGGTCTGCGGGGGGGTAGAAAGGGGTTGGCTGCGTGGCCCGAGGCTCCACGTTCACGATACCCCCGGTGTACTCGGGCTTGAACATCCACTCGCTGAGCCACGACTGGTACACCGCCATCGCCAGGAACCGGTCGGTCAGGTTCACGTCAGCCCAGAAGGGCAGGGCAAAGAAGACGTCCCGGAAGGGGGACGCCAGGTGCAGAGCGCGGTGCGCGTCGAACGCCCGCTTGAAAATGGCCCGCACGCCCCGCGGGTCGCAGGCGTAGTCCAGCACGCACGCCCCGAACACGTCGGCCGACCAGTTCATCGAGTACGCGACGTGCACACAGTCCCCCGCGGGGGACAGGGCACGGGCCAGGGAATGGAACTCGCGCGGGTCGGGCACGTTGCTCCATGTCACGCTCCAGGGGTGGCTCTGCGCGATCTCCTGCACAAGGCCCGGGGAGTCGGTGGCGGACAGCCGCGCGTGCACCAGCCGCACCCGGACAAGGTCGTGGCGGGCCAGCGCCCCCAAGCGGCGCACCCCCGCCCTCGCGACCGAAACCGCGGCGTCCATCAGCCGCATGGGGGCCGCGTGGGAGAGAAACTGCTTCAGGGCGGCCCCGGGCTGCGTCAAGAGCGTGGGGTAGAAGGCCGCCAGGGGGTCCTTGGGTAGCGCGGTCAGCACGTGCTCATGGGGGAGAACCTGAGGCGACCCCGGGGGCACGCTCCACATCGCGAGACTGGCCACCGTGTCGCCGCCCGCGCCCACTGCGAAGTCGCCGGTCACGCTGTAGAGCCCGAAATCCACACGATCTTGCTTCCGTTTCAGGGCGGCCAGGAGGCAGTGCTGCCCCTGTTGCTGATGCTGCGCCAACCACTGGTCTCGCGCGCGCTGGAGGGGGATGGGCTGGGTCTCCTCCGCGGCCCAGTGGCGCAGGTACGCCTCGGTCTCAGGGGTCAGATCGGAGGCCGCTCTCAGCACCTCCGCCACCGCGGCGCGGAAGCAGCCGAGCGTCGGCAAGTCCCACGTCGCCGAGTACCAGACCTGGACGATGGAATCTACGGGCTGGCCGAGCGTCACCATCTGCCACACTGCGAGGGACTTTGCGACCTGCACAACAGGCGAGGCGTGGGCAGTGACTGGTATGCGAGTCCCGCATGCCGAGGCATCATACTGTTCTCACAACGCAGCTGCTTTGGATTGCTCAAGATGTCATTGAGTGTACTCGGGAGAACCCCGGAGAAGGTCCATTTATGTACAGTACGGGTCCACCCAGAAACAATGCAGCTGCTTTGGATTGCAGGCCCTACCTTGCAGTGCCGTTCTCGATCGCTACACATCTGCGGCGCCTGGTCATCCGTGCGGTGTAGCTGTCCACCGCGACGGACTGGCCGGATTATTGTTTTCTTCTTTTTTTTCAGCCACGGTTGTAAGCGACCCTGAAAACGATTGTTTGAGTTATTGAGAGATGTCGCGCTGGGACAGCTCCAGCGCAAGGATCCTGGATCGTGCATGTGAATATGTTCGAGTATGTATGTTTGCAGTACCACGAAGCAAGGGGGGGGAGTCCGTGGCAAGTGGAAGCCCGTTGGAGCTTATGAGGGGGCTTGCAGACCGCGCGCATGGGAGCCACGGCCTTGAGGAATGTTCCCAGAAGATTCCGATGTTGGGGCAACTGAAGACGGCGCCGGCATCCTCAACCGCGGTGAAACGCCTGAGGCGGCCCACCAAAAATGGAGACAGACGCACCCCGAGTCCATTCGCAGCCAGGATTTGGCGCTTGCATGTCGAAGCTGCTATGTTGGATCCTCCTGTGCTGCTTTGCGCGGCGGCCATACTGTTTGTTTTGGGGTAATCAGCAACGCACACCTGGTATGCAGAAGCGTCGACGCCAAGGAAGCTCAGCCGGTTGCCATCAGCCAACACCATGGGATCCAGCCCCAACGAAGTGCCACTGATAAGCGTGCCCTGGTCGTCGCTGATGGGCTGGTAGGCAAGCACAGAGAGGTCCACAAATGCGACCGCCACGTGCGTTTTGCCCATGATCATTGGCTGGGGGCTGGGTGGGGCATTAGTGAATGTCTGACGCACCTGTGTGCTGTACCGGGCAGGTTTGGCATCATAGACATCGCATACATGCCGACCCGTGTCGGAACCATAGAACCACGCCACTTTGTCTTTGGTGGGTACTCTCAGGCGCCAGGCGACTTCAGGTGCTCTGAAATCAAACATCAACTCCTTCCCACTCATGGTGAAGTATGTGACCACATTCCGCCAAGGCAACAATCTAGCGGTCTCATACTGTATCGAGAGTAGTGTGCCTGCTTGGACTTGTTGGGCTTCGGTCAGCTCAGATGCCAACCATCGCTCGCTGGTCAGGATTTCGGTGGCGAAATCTGGGAGCTGATTGCGAGGATCGTACCCGAGCTCCTCCAGCAGTTCCTGCAGCTCCGTGGACTCGGACAGCATGATTTCAAAGAGGGCGTTCACCGCGGCCACCGCAATATACCCTTCGTACACATCCTCATCTGCCTTGCCCAATCCCCTGTGCACCTTCCTCTCCTGCCCGCTTGCAGTCCCAAAGCCCTGGCCACTCCCACCTTCTGTGGCAAAATCCTTTCCAGCCGCTGTCCTTCTGCTTTTTCTTCCTTTCTTTGGCTGCTTTTTGTTCTTATTGTGTTTCTTTGATCCGCTGGTTGCCATGGTCGCAACGAAGCGCGGCTGCCCTGAGCCGCCCCACAGCCCCGGACGGACCGCTGCTGAGCTCGCATACCGGAGAAGCACGCAACATGCTCCTACCAACAATAGCATATCTTTGGAGGCTCGCTGGAGGCTGTCAGCCACTCGCAGGCCTACACTGACACCCAGAGCCTCTGCTCCATGTGGCTGTGCTGGCAGGCTTTCAGGCGATACAGCTCTGTAAGGCAGGCTTCTCTTCGTGGTGATACTTCTCCGCAGATGTCGCGGTGCTTTCTGGCGTGTTGGTTGCACATCCAACAGATTCGGTGGGCGCACGCGCAAGTCTACGGCACTCGAATGGCGGATGGCGAAAAGTGAAGGGCAGTCCTCGATGGCAACCGTCATGCTCCCAAGTGCCAGCACTAGTGAGAGACGCCAAGAGTGCAGGCCCAACGCTTGGCATTGTCCCGACGCGCCATCGCTGGTGGGCTTGGGTCCGCGTAGCGGAAGCTCTGCACATTGACCACACTGGTCCACATGGTTATGCCCCAGGCCCTGTGAAGCACAAAGGCTGCTGTGAGAGCGGCCGTGGCCTGAACGCACGTACACAGCACACGCACACATGCACACACATACCGCCCACTGCACCCATGCCGTGTGGTAGTGCGCTGTAGGACACCTCTGCACACTACACACTGCAGCAGTGTGGCAGTCTACGGACGGATGCCACTGCATGCCCCCCCCCCCCTACAGTGTGACAGTCTGCAGAAGGATACCCCTACGCACTGCCTACAGTGTGGCCATGTGCTGCAGACACCACTGCTCACTGCACCCCCGCACCCCTGCCGTGTGGCAGTGTGCAAAGGAACAGCACCACCCACTACACCCCTGTGATGTGGCAGCGTACAGAAAACCCCAGCACGGCGCAGAGCTGGCATCCAGGACCAGCCCTCGGGGCCACAGTGAGTTGCTGTCCCCCCCCACTGTACTCACTGTACTGCAGAAATGCGGGTGTGGAGGGTCTGTGCATGGGCGTGAACCACGCTTCTCAAGGCCTGACCCCGACCTTGGGGCACCATGGCGTGGGCCCTCCAAGAGCTGCGGCTCCACCAGCAGGCGGAGAGGCAAAGGGTGCACAGGGCGACTCCCTGCAGACTGCTGCCAGACAAGCAATCAGGACTGCACAGGGAGCGCCAGTTCCGATTGGTAAAATATCCCAGTAACAGCGCCTTCGGAACACACACACATACACACACACACACACACACTCTCTCTCTCTCGGATGTGTCTGTTATGCCACACTCCTGGAACGCGCGTGACTGATTTTTGGAATAATCATCATTAATTTCCGGGACAAGCGCATTGCATGTAAGTCTGCACCAGACTGGGCCTGCTCTGATCCTTTCATAGAAGAAGAAGAAGACAAAAAATATCTCAATGCTCTGCCCAAAAGAAGCCATTTTGACCCAGATTGCACAAATTTTGCTGAAAAGGTGCACAAAAGTGTCCAACATCAGGATCAAGTGTTCACAATCCAGTCCTACCGCGGCTGATCATTCAGCACTGTCCATTTATTGGCATAGGTAGCTGCCACAGTTCCGTAGCGCAGGGGGGGGGGGGGGGCCCAAAAGCACGGAGGAAACAAAGCAGCTCCAAAACCCCTACAGCATGATGGCTCCATGATAGTCCACCACCTCGCTTCTCAACGAAAGACACTGTCATAGGGGGAAAGGGGGAACGTTTGCCCGGCGCGCTACCTTTGTAATAAGTATCTTATCTCTAGCCCCAGGTTTATCCTCATCTTGGGAAGTCCCCCAAGTAGGCCGCACTAGACCGCAAACCTTCCGTGCAAGGCACCTTGCATAAGCCGAAATATGAGAATTCAACAACACAAAATGTCACACCCCTTCCAACCACCACCCTTGCCATCATCATAAACTGGGTGCAAAGAATGGGCCAAATTCTTGGACACGGCGAGAAGGTACTCTAAATTGGTGAGGTGGGGGCAAAAACAGGCACGGGTGGGGAATGGTAAAAGAAAAAAGATGCCCGCGCGCGCCCAGCGCGCTAATGCTCCCCCAGGGCCCTGCAGGATTTCGCTTGACCTCCTCCAATCCCAACCCTCTACGGCCAAAACGGCAGTTGTCTACAGCCCCAGACTCTGCCAACTGCTGTTGCAACAGCCAAAATCGCCACCTGCCGCTTGGCTTCTCAGTAGGGGCCCCTCTAGGACCCCTTTCCCTCAAGCGGTTCCAAAAAAATCGACCCCCCCCCCCCCCAACAGCTTCACTTCACAGCATCATGAGAGGAGCACATGTACTGTTTGGAGAAACCATGAGTGCTCTAGAATATGCGGTAAACAACATGTGAAGTGAATACAGCCGACTGTGGTTCCCTACCATCCCTCTTTGCAGCAGTAATTCCTGACATTACAAAAAGTGCCCAAAAGATGCTCTGTGCGCCGCCCGCACCGGAGGGTGCCAAATGGGGTGGGTGGGTCTTGCCCCCCACCCCCCCCACCACCACCAACTGATCCTGAGTTGTGGTTGGCGCCAAATGTGCTGAAGAAAAATTTTTGCCCTAAATGGACCCTCGCCAAAGGCACTGGAGAAAATTTTTGTTGGCCAGAATAAATTTACAAAGGCCCCGAATAAATGTACCCAATTACTTAAGTTGGGGGGGGGGGGTCCACCTCCCCCCACCTTTTGATATGATGGGCCTGCACCTCTGCCTTGGCTCCTGTTGTTTTTGCCAGAGAACAACCGCATTGCTGCGTTTTCAGTCAGACTCCCGCCCCTGGACTGCATCGTCACCCAAGAAAAACAACATTCATCTGGACCGATTCTCACGCAGAAATGGCATGGGACACAAGGGCAAGCCAACAACTCATTGTGAGGCGCCCACTGTGACTGCAAAACCCCACTGTGTGGCGTCGCGACGCAATTGTGGAACGCGGCGCATGCTCCTCGGCACACTCCAGGATGCAGGCCTTCTCGGGCACCGCTTTATGCACACACGAGGGTCCCAAAACCTCAGCAGCAGATCTGTGACAACTTTAAGAGACACGATGACACCATGACCGCATGGTCTCATCTTGATGACCGCACAGACCAGTCCCAAAAACGGGGATGCCAGGATAGTGGCAGCAGTCTCCATCGCCAAAAATTGCCCCTTAGCATTGATACGGTACCGTGAACTAACAGGCGTCGGTGGTCAGACGACCGCCAACCGCCGAAGCAGGTGCGGACAATTTCCTTGCTCAAGGAACAACAAGGAGACATCCTGTCCCTTTTGAAAACCCTTGGATCATGTACCAGGACAAGGGCATCGCTTGCAGCACGGCACGGCAATGGTCGCCACGCTCTCTGGACAATCATTGTTTCGAATGGTAAGCAGTGCAATTGGATATGTGTCAACGACCGGTGAATCGTCATGCCAAAGCGCAAAGTAACGCACCTCAATCCTCACCCAAGCCATTATGTACAGGGACGCCCCATCTCTTGCGCGGTGGGGCTCGCGGAGGGGGTTTCCTTCACGATGCAATTAGGTGGTACATGTGTTGAGGGGAAGGACATTTACCAGCGAATTGTCGACGTTAAAGGGCAACAAACCAACACAAAAAAGTGGGCTCGGCACATCCTCGAAACACAAATCTGCAACGGGAAAATGCACAGGGAACCCGCCGCCCTGCGCTCAAAGAAAAATCGGTGTGCACTGAAATGTTCATTGTTCAGGGTAAAGCTGGCCCTTGAAGACTGAACCCACCGGCCTAAGGGTTATTTCTTTCATTGCGACGCCCGGATGGCGGATGGCCGAGGCGTACATAGGCATCATTCAGGCCATGCGTGAGCATGAGCTGAGGGATAGGCATCAGGAAGTAGGGCTTGGGAAGCACAAAGACTTTGCACTGCATGTGCACTGCCTGCAAACGCATCCCCTGGGTATATCTGCCGGCTTCCCCTTGTGCCTTTTTGGATCCCCCCTCCTGCGCAACTGCATCCAAAGCTACCAAACCTAACAGGACCACGGGGATCCTGCACTTAGACTGGCAGGTGGCATGTTTGGCCACCGTAATCGTCGGTGGGAGAGACTCTGCAGTACGTGTGGGCACTGCAGTCGCAAGTGCTCCCACACCATTGGAAGATGACACCCGAAGGAGCAAAAATTCAACCGAAAATCACGATATACGACCTGCAAAACTGAAACTTGAGCCGCAATACCGACATCCTGTCGGGGCAGCTGTTGCTATTACGAGCGCGCAATGCAGACCCTCTCTCACAGGAATCGCCAATGTCTTTCAAGATGCAGAGCTTATCATACGCCAGTGGCACGTACAAACAGGTGTGGGCGGATCAAAGGGTGGGCCTGACACAAGTACAGGGAATGGTCAAGGCGTCAGCTTCACAGAGGGATTGTTCTGTCAGGCTCCAAAGAAGTACCCAAAGCCCTCATTCCCTCCGCTTCTCTTGAGCCGCGCTGTCGCACTCCGTCAGGGGGCGAACTTCCTTTCGGCCTCGGCAATGGTGGAGGTCTGGCTCTCGAGGCAGTTCTGGAAAGGGCTTCTGGAGCACCCCTACGCCCCTTTGCATGACGGATTTCGTTTGCGCCGGCCCGATCATAAAAACGATTCGACATGCAGAGGAGGCATCCTTTGGGAAACGCGGCCGACTCAACATTGGCGAGCAACATGGTGAACCCTTTGCACGTTGAAGCATTTCGCCCAAACTTGGCTCAACACTACACCACCCTGCCGCGCCCCCCTGCCCCCACATCTTGGCTTGCGTTCCCCATGGGCGGCCCCGGAACGCAAATACAGGGAGCCAACACAAACAAATGTTTCCAGCCGCTCCCAACCCCTGCACCGCCCCACAACCCGCCCACACACCCGAATCCGCTCCAAACCCAACCAATCCGCTCCCCCCCCCCCCCTGCAACCCGCCTAACGCAGACCAATCACCCTGAACCCACCAAACACCAAATACACCTCGAAGGCGACGAGCAAACACGGCTCCATTTCTTCCATCGTGAGGTCCCTCGCCCCCCTTTTTTCTTTGATGGGAACATTCCGCCGGACAGATGAACAGAACAGAACCACCATCCACCCACTGCAGCCATCAGCTCTGCCCCTCTGACCAGCACAAGCCTCACCAACGCCTTTCAGCCGCTGCACAACCCCCTGCAATCTTGATCAAACCGTCTCAAGCCTCTGCACGGTCTCGACAGGGTGGCGGGACTTTATCGCCCTGCGCCGCCTGTCTGAAACATAAAAGCTGGTTTTCCTCGCATTCCTCCCTTATGAACATCATGCAATCGATGATCTATGGTCAACACACTCATGCCAAGCCACGGACAGTGAATAACAATGGGCCAGCTTAACCCCGTTTTGTTCGGTCACTCATCAAAACTTCGAGGTACAATGCGCTCCTTTGCGATGGCGGGGCGGGGCATGCAGGCTCCAAAGCATTTCCCAGGCACCACCAACTGCCACATGGGCATGGGCGCGTCATTTGACCACCAACGCTTTAACCCCCTTCCACTTTATCACGTCCCTAGAAAACGCCCAACAAAACGCGCCGCGCACATTTTCCTCCTGCAACTGCGCGCACCACAGCGCCGCCCTTTCCTAGAAATGGCCCTGATCATCTTCTGCCCCTCCCCCCCCCCGACCCCCTATTGCGGTGGGATGTGAGTACGCGGCTCTTGTGTGAGTTGCTTGTTGGTCGAGGTCACACGCGTCTCCTGGAGGTGGGGACGAGCAGGGCAGTGTTGTGGATGAGTGTGGAATGTTTGCCCCATTGCACACCCTTGGCATACTGCCCCTGTGGCAACCAGGCCTGTGCTTGAAGTGGGGGTGATGCATCCCCTTCCCCTTCGGAACTGCGGGCCCGTTACGCCCCAAATGCTTCCGTTCGTCCGCGGCCGCTCTCCAACCGTTTTGTAACGGCCCGATCTTGTCCGCAACTGCGTTTTCAATCCTAGTAACCGGTTTCGACACCGCGCCGGAGGCTCCCTTTGGTCTCCTTCAAGCACAGGCCTGGCCTCGAACCACCACCCACAATTCCCCGGGGGCTGTTGTGCAAGGGGTGTGGCTTCTTGAGAGAAGCAGCCTTGTAGCATGTGTGCCATGCGCACAATCAATTAGGAGGGTTAAAGATACCAACGCAATCTGACGTGACGCCGTTAGAGGCTGGGAAGAATGGCACCAGCGGGGAATTGAAACAGATGACCTGCTGGACTCGGCCCAGCCAAACGTCAAGACGAGCCGGCTCCCCGGCAACCGCTGTCGGTTACCTGCCACCCGCCATTGCTTTGACAATCCTGCGCTGTGAGTTGGGTGCAACCCTCTGCCACCGAAAACCTGAGGCTGTTCTCCGTAACGAAGACTTCTTTCAAAAACATAGCCTCGCCCCCTTTCCTACACTTGGCGCGCGGTGTAGTACTGTCGGGGCATGTACTGCCGGTCCATCTCTCCGCGGAACGCCTGCATCGACTCTCCCTGCTCCGCGCTTCCTGGGCGGTCGTGCAAGGGCCACAGCGGGCAATCAGCGTTCAGGGGCGCGTCCAGCAGCGGCAAGTCTGAAAGGATGGTCTGCAGGTCACCGTTCGCCGTCTGTGGGCTCAGGGGATCGAACTGCTGGAGTGCACGGGCCTCCTGCGGAGACACCAGCGGATGGGACTGCCTGGCCCACACAGATCAAGGTCCCATTGGCGAACAATCGCACCAGCACCGTATACATCGACCCACCTGCTTCCCACCCCCAAAAATATCCGGCAAGAGGCCGGGGGGGGGGGGGGTTGCCAGAAAGGCTGAGTATGTGTGGTGGTTGGTACTTCCGGGTGTAGGCACTGGTCTTGGTTTTCAGGTTTTCAGGAGGGAATTGTCTGCATTGCTTGTCCACAGACGGCGGGGAAACGTTGTTGGGGGTGGGTGAGAGTGGGACAGTTGTCACTCTCTCACCCTGCGGGACCCCTGATGCAGAAGCGACACTCGGTGCTCGACCCTCGGCGTGCTGCTGCTGCTCCACCAACTGCGGCCCTTGCCCCAACGGATGCGTCCTAAACGGGGGGTTTTTTCAGGCGCCCGGACGCACCTGAGACCGACCCCTGCCATTCTCGTGCTGCTGCCTGCACTGATGCCGAGAGGGTGGCGTGCACGGACTCCGGCACAGCGCCGCCCCCCTCCTGTCCCTTGCAAGTGCCGCGTCCGCCCACAGAGGTATACACCCCCCTCTCCCCCTTGCCCAACGACGGACGGAATGCTTGGCCTGGTGGCCAGGCCCCCGAAGAAGGTGGGACGATGGGGGCTCTGTAGTTCAGGTCTAGACACCAACCCCCGCGGCGTGGGCGGGGGGGGGGGGGGAGAGGGGGTCAATTTTTCCCCATTTTGGGGGCATTTTTGAGTTCCCCGTTTCATTCTGAACATTTTGAATATACACAAGTGGGGTGAATTTTGGTTTTACCACTCACAGCAAATGAAAAATAGTACCCTATTCCAGCAGAGGTACACCCCAAGCAGCAAAGGCATCCCGGCTAGCAGAAGACGAGTGGCAACACCAAACAACTACAACTGGGTCCATGCTTTCGAATGTAGCGTCTTCATTCCATCCTTACAAACGGGGCCAAACATATATATGTCCATACATGCATGGGCCGTTGGCGCCATGCCCCCCAACCCACTAGAAATGACCCATGTGGGCCAAGTGCAAAATCACGTCGCAGAGGTTGTTAGATCAAAGCCAGGCAGGCGTGTATAGGGGAAAACGCCACATACCCCCCATTTTGGGCCTTTTTGGGCCTATTCGCGTACCCTACCCCAAAGGGTTGAATTGTTAGTGTAACCCCTTGTAAAATCATTATTTTGTCCAATAAACGCATCCCCCAATGAGTTTTTGGTCCGGACGCCCCCAACCCCCCCCCCCCACTTGAAACCCACTTTTTTGAGGTTTTGAGGGAGGGGGGGGGTGGGGGGGGTGGGGGGGGGTCAAAAATGTCGAAAAAATGACCCCCCCCCCTTTTGTGGCTCGAAAATCATGAATCTTTTGGTTTTTTTCGATTTTGAGCCGAAAAAGTGTTTCCGGGTCCCAACTCCATGGGGTTTGTATGGGGCGGAGTGGGACAAGCGCTAATGCAGTTTATGCACTTTTCAGCCATTTTTGCTATGTTGGCGGTTTTGGCGACCTCGGTGACCCCGTGGTACCCACTCTGAGGGGTGTGAGTGGGGATGTTGTGACGATATATGCCTACTAGGATACGAAAGGACGTTTTTTGCAGTCTCTAGCTTTGCTGAGAGCCGGTGATAACCCATGCCAAAGACGCGAAATGACTGTTTCCACCAATAATGGCCTAGTGAATGGGCCGGTACACAACCTGCTTATGTAGTTTTTCACCCTGGGCAGCTCAAAAATCGAAGTTTTCGAAACTTATTTTTCTGATACCGTGATCACCTAAAATGACCATCCAAGGTATGTAAAGCATGTTTTAGGCCGTATTTACGTGTTTTTCACCCTATTTGGGTATTAGGTCCAAGGGGGGGGGGTCTCCGAAAGGGATGGGTACACAACCTGCTTAAGCAGTTTTTCACCCTGGGCAGCTCAAAAATCGAAGTTTTCGAAACTTATTTTTCTGATACCGTGATCACTTAAAATGACCATCCAAGCTATGTAAAGCATGTTTTAGGCCCTATTTACGTGTTTTTCAGTCCCTCCTGGCCGCCGTGCAGGCACAGGCGGGGGGCCTGTAGGGGAGGACACGGGCGCCTGAACTCGACTCGGCCCACCTCCCCGCCCCTCTGCCTCTGTACATAGGCCAGTGGACGCTAATAAACGAATGCCCTATTTACGTGTTTTTCACCCTATTTGGGTATTAGGTCCGGGGGGGGGGGTCTCCGAAAGGGATGGGTACACAACCTGCTTAAGCAGTTTTTCACCCTGGGCAGCTCAAAAATCGATGTTTTCGAAACTTATTTTTCTGATACCGTGATCACTTAAAATGACCATCCAAGCTATGTAAAGCATGTTTTAGGCCGTATTTATGTCGTTTTTTCCCTATTTTGTGTGTGCGTTGGGTGGAGTAGATTCTCTGCGAGGTGGACTTGCCGAAGGCAATAGAATTTGCGGGTTGGCAGTTCCAACCACATTCTAAATAGTATGGGCCGGGGGGGTCCAGAGGGGGGGGGGGGTGGGGTGGGGGGGGGGGGGGGGGGTTGGTGTCAGGCCTCACAGGCCAGCGCCCCCCGTGGGTGGGACAAGAAAGCAAAGCCCTTCCACCTACGAAAAGCCGGGCCTTGGGGATGGAACATGGGACAGGGCGGTCCCTCGACAGTTGGAGGGAACGGACGCCGGTCGGAATGCAACACTGACGGCGGTTGGAGGGTGGCCGACGTCAGTTGTAGAAAAACCGACGGCGGTTTGACTGTAACTAGAACGGTCCCCAGGGGCAGTCCTTGATGCAAAAAGGGGAAAGCAAACAACTGTTCACTTCCTTGAGGACCGGCCTGACGTGCTGACGTGAGAGCAGAGGGCAGGATCGGCCGAACGATGCCAAATTACGAGTGGCTGTACGCGAGGCCCGGGCCCAGGGCACAAGGGCAAGGAAGAAGCATCGAGCAACCATGCGCTCTGTGGGGGGCGTGGTGCGGGGGCCCTACGTCCATGGGAGGCCGGGTCCCCTCCGTCGAAGGACAAGCCCGTCGGACCACGCATCAGGGGACGAAAGGAGACACACACGTCAGCAGGTCCCCTTGAACAACCCCAAAGCCCCTGCGCACTTCTCTCACAACATTTGCTGCTTCTCTGCGCATCCGTCCCTCCTTGCCCCCCCATCCTCGGTCTCCTTCTGCCCTCAGCTCTTGCGCTCCCGCCCTCAGCCCTTCGGCAACCTCGCCCGGGTGCAAGCACAATAAGGCGTTGACGGTGTCAGAAGAAATGTCGCCGAGAGGAACAGCATATTCTAAACAGATTGAGTACAGCCTTGCTGCGGCTGACGTTGGGTTCGGCGCACTGTCCTTCATGATGATGAAGGTGTATGCATCCTGGAGCACACGAAATGCAGCGGAGCGTGTTACATGTGTATCATGCAGATATTGGGGAGGTTACCTCCGCCTGCACAACAATGCACCCCAACCCTCTTAAAACCCCCTGCAACTCCTGATGCCCTTCTACAACCCTCCGCCACCCTCCATACCCACCGCGACCTGTGTTGTGGTGTCACGTGTTGTGCCGTGTTGTGCCGTGTTGTGTTGTTGTTGCTGTGGTGTGTGTAGCGTTGTGGTGTATTGTGGTGTTGTTTTTTGTGCTGTTGTGTCTCTACAAACGCGTACAGCTTTCTGCACAACCCCTTGACAACCGCACAATCCAGAACCCTGCGGAGACTCCCGCAGCCCTCTACAATGCTCTACAGGGCTAGAGAAACTTGAAATGGCACAAAAGGGGAGTGCTTCGAGCCCCGATTCCGGATTCCCCTTCTCTACCTCCAGTTTGTGCCACCTGGTTTTACAAACAACATTTCACCCGCAATAGATGCCAATGTCCTGCATGTCAGCACCACGCGCTCAACCCCATTTCACACACCACTTTCTGCCCCACAACCTCACCCTTGCGCCAAAAGGTCTTGGTTCCACCTCTAGTTGGTTTACTACTGTTAAACCCGGCGAGCAACACAGTTTCATTCGTTCTCTTGTCCCCACTTCTTTGAGCAATGCCTTCTACACCTACAAGAAAAATCAATCGAATGTTGACAAGAAGTCTACTGTGGTTCAAAGTTCCCCTGCACTATCATAAGCATGGGCGACCACACAGCAGTCTATCTGCTACCGCTGGCCCCGGTTCGGCTGACACCCCCCCCCCCCTGAAGCACCCGACAACATGACCCGGCTGAACCAATATTGAGAGGGGGAGGGCCTGTCAGAGCCAATTTCATGTCATAGCCAAAGGTCAGCCACTGCCGACACCTACAGGCGGTTCTCCGCGGGCCCAAGCAGTGGTTTTCGGGAACGTTAGGTGTGCAATGGCCTTTCAGATTGTTAATAGCTCCGTACACTGGCTTTGAAAAATCCTGGTCCGTCCCATGTTGGGGTTGTTTTCCCTGTCATACTGGGTGTGTGTGTGGAATGTTGATTCCCCGATCACCCGTGTGGGAAATTGTGACACAGGGCCAGGGGTTCCTGGACCGAACATCACCAAATATTACCAACCAGCGGTGCACTGCAACTCCAGACATTTTGCCCGTAGTGTTCCTTGATGGGGGGCAGAGCCCCGAGAAGACCTTTGTTGACCAATTGCCAATGATTAATACAGACAGCTTGAATGGAGGAGGGTCTCACAGGAATGAACCAGGGCAAGTAAAAGACCTGACGCACCAACCAAATGCCACACCACCAATGCACTCGGCTCCATGCCGCATCCCTGCCCTCCTCCCGTCTTTCCTCTCTCTATCCCTCTCTCCGTCTCCCCCTCCCTCCTTGCATCTTTCCCCGCTTTCTTACAATACCTCTAAGTCCTCGTGCGGCACGGGATCCCAATTGCTGTGAATTGGCGTATATTCAGGCCAGACCGATGACTGGAAGGGCAAGACGTGCACCAGCCGCAGCTGCACGGGGCCCAGCAGCCGCGATAAATTCCACTTGCGGAAGTAAGAGTGGTCCCGCATAGTCACCAGGATCTGCGAGAAAACGGCGGTTGCGGAATTTGGGTCACGGGCAAGATCCTCTATGCAGGCCACACCACTAAGACCTAAGACCACAGAGGCCATGCTAAGGGGAAGGGGGGGGAAGGGGAAAAAATCATGCCATATGCCACATCTGCACAATGATCAGGACTGGGTGTGCTAGTGTATGTCAGCTGGCCAGGCTCTCCTCTCTAGTAGGGCCATCCGTCGTGGAGAAACAGAAAAACTGTTCTGCTACGCTTCAGAGTCTCAGTTGTGCCTTGAGCACGCGTACCATACCAACCACACCACACCACACCACACCACACCACACCACACCACACCACACTACACCACACCACACCACACCACACCACACCACACTACACCACACCACACTACACCACACCACACCACACCACACCACACCACACCACACCACACCATACCATACCGTATCGTACCACGTATCATACCACGCAGTATGGTACAGTATGGCACAGTGGCCTGGGGGATACAAGGGCATCAGCATCCTGTGTAGTGGCCCCCTTGCGCCCATCCCCGACGTGCGTGGTGGTTGGGGTTATTGCTGAACTGGGGTTTTTTGCTGGCCCCATCTGCCCCAAATGCTGCATTGGGGTTGCTCCCCCCCCCCCCCCTGGTTGCTGGCCTGGGGTTGCTTGGCAGCCCCCTTCTCCAAAACTTGCCGCCTTGAGGTTGTCCTCACAGTCACCTCCGCCCCTAGTTGCCTTGCTGTCCCTCAGGGTGTCCGTCTGTGTGTCTGTCCGTGTATCTATCAATGTGCTGGGTGTCCACACCCTGTAGCACAATCAAGACCACCACCACGCTCCCTGCGTTGCCCAGAACTGAACAGTGCAGCACCACCCGCTCACGGGCCAATTGGCGCCTCGTTCCACCCCACATAGACAAACGCAGACCCACCCGGGCTGCCACCTGCTGGGCAGAGGTTAGTGCGTAATGCCATAGGCATGTGCACTGGACACCGCTAGCATGCACGGCACGGTATGGTGCGGTACGGTGCGGCAGTGCAGTGTGGTGCAGTGCGGTGCGGTGCAGTACAATATGCAACGCCATGACATGCCATACTATACCATACCTTACCTTACCTTGCCATACCGTACCATACCACACCCTGCCTTACCATGGCAGAGCTTTGTATACCATATCATACTGCATCGTGCTGTGCCGTACTGCACTACTACACCGCATCACACCACACCTTACCGCATTGTACCGTACCACAGCAAAGCGCAGCATACCATACCACACAACACTGCACCGTTCCAAACCATATTACATCGCATCACATTGCTTGTGTTGCAGCAGATTCCCATCAAAAGTACAAAGTACAAATAGGCCTTGAAAAGGGGCCAGTTTGGGACCAAAAATGGGTCAAAAATGGGTTAAAAAACACGTTTTTCCAAAAATGATCCTAGACCATTTGGGATGCACAGACAGCTTAATTGAGCCCATTTTGAGCACATTCTAACCAATTCTAGCCCATCTTGCTACGTTAAGGTGGCAATTTGTGCACTTGTGGCGTACCCTGGAGCCGTGTGCCGGAGCCACCTAGAGTTGGGGAGAGGGGTGTAGATTAGAGTACCTGGTTATGCCACAAGTGTACAAAGTGGGGCTACGTAGGACATTCAAAACGCTTGAAAATGGCCTAGATTGGAGAACCTAGATGAAAGCTCCAAGTGGGCTCAATCTCCATGTCTGAGACACCCAAATCATCTAGGATCATTTTTGGAGAAACATGTTTTTGACCCCCTTTTGACCCATTTTGGGTCCCAAAATGGCCCATTTGCAAGGCTTTTGAGGACTTTTGATGGGCAAAAAAGGGGTCAAAATGGCCTCAATACACGAATCCCAAGAGGCCCAGGACCATTTGGGGGGAAAGCTGTCTTGGACCCATTTTCGACCCAATTTTGGTCTAAAAACGGCCCATTTTCAAAGCATTTGGGATTTTTAGAGGGCCAAAACGGACTCCCACAGGCTCAAACACGCTTAAGCCACTTGGTTTGGCATCCCACGTCTTGGGGGCGTCAATGTGTACAGCTAAGCTCAAGAGATGCCATATGCGTGTTTGAGGGTTGATTTCTCGTTTCACTTGATGTTTTGCCAGAAGGTTTTTTTGAAAATGGTGGTCAAAAGTTGCCCAAAAAATGAGATGGAGGCGTGTTTGAGAAAAAAGTGATGTTGAGGGATGTCGAGAATTATGATGTAGCTCTTGGGATGAGGAAATAATCAAATACCTGACAGATTAGACTTTGGCTGGATCCGGCTTAAGTATGCATGGTGATTAAATGGAAGTGTGATGTTCCTAGGTTCAATACCATTACAAGATTCTGGGGAAATTGGGTAGTAAATGATTTGAAGATTGTTCATGAGCATACATGTCGAGGTGCATGGCGGAAAATTATGGTCAATCATCTTCATTGAACCTAGCGAGTAAAACACATATGAGAAACGGGTGGTCCAGGAGCAACCCTGAAAATGGGCAATTTTTTCACCCCGGAGGATGTCAAGGCCCCATTATGGCCCGGCCTGTTTGGTGCTCACGTAGGCTGCTTGAAGTAGTCAAGTGGACACTAGTATGGGGGTCTAGCTAGTATGGGGGTCTAGCCATCCGGTTGGGCAATTTGAAGGGGCGGAAACCACAATAAGTGGGGGATTGCAGGTGGACTAGGCACCTTCAGAATCATGTTTTGAGCCACGTAGTCCGAGACATGGCCTGTTCTTGATTTTGGGCTTTTTGTAGGCAAATTAGTAGGCAGTAAAAATTGCGCCCATTCAAGGCCCTTTTAGGGCCATTTTGGGGTGTCTTGGACATATCATTGAGTTAGAGGGCACCAAAAGGCTCCATGACACAAGGACGTCAAGCTGCCCGTGGAGTGTACCAACTGTTTTCCGTCATTTAGCTGCGTGTAACGGGTTCTTGAGCTATTTTGGCCCAAAAAAACTGGCCGTTTTTGGCCCAAAACGGCCCAAATTTGGAGGGGAACCTCTTCCTGCGCCCCAGGCCACCACTATTGAATTTTTGGCTCAAAACTTGGATTTTGGAAGGCCACCACATAGGCTTTGGTATGGCTAGAGTAGATAGAGTAGAGTAGAGCCAAATAGAAAGGAGACGTGTTGTTGCTTGCTTGCTTGCCATTGTCGGCTAGATTTAAGGGGAGAGGGGTGTAGCAATATATCCTCTAATCTACACCCCTCTCTATGCATTTTGAGCACAGCTCTAGGGTAGGCTAGAAGCGTCCTCGGGAAATGGCCTTGAGAAACATTTGAAAAGCTAGGGCCACGGTTTGATGGACCACAAAGGGTCAAAACGGGAATAGGATGGGCTGATTTCCCTTTGTGAAGCATCCCAAGTTGTCTCAGATTTTTGAACCATTTTGACCTATTTTTGGTCCCAAAATGGCCCATTTTCAAGGCTTTTTGGGACTTTTGACAAGTGAATGCGAGTCACAACGGGCCAAAGTGGGCTCAATTCACCCGTCGGAGCGTGGCAAGTGGTTTACAATCATTTTTGGAAAAACTTGTCTTTGATCATGACCTAACCGCCACACAATAACAATAGTGCGGGTAGAGGAGGCACTTTGGACACTATGCATGAAAGGCCGGAGCAACGCATTTGCAGCAGTCATTGTGGTATGCCGATTCTCATAGGTGCTGACGGCGGTGCACATTACTATGAACCGTTCGGGTAGAAGCGACTCAAGGTGTGACTGTCAGAATTCCGACAGTGAAAAAAATTGCACGAACGGCAAAATGTGACCAATGAAAATTTTACGGTGCTAGAGCTCTAAACATTCAAGAATCTCGGTCAACGTTTACATTTCATACCGAGTTGTATGTGAAAAACTTAGCGGCGTTTTGAAATAATAGTGCAAGATCCAGACCTTGTTCAGAAATGTTGCGACGAGTCAAGGAAATGTATAAAATGGGTCTACGAAAGGGCAGATAGCTGCAAGTTGCATTTTGTGGACAAGCTGGAAGACGTACCCATAATTGGACAATTGCGGCCGGGGGAATATTGATCAAATGCGCCCCAAACAGTCGTTCAATGCTCCCATGTTTTTTAATTTTCGGTATAATGATTAACCCTGAATGGCATGTCTCAGTGCAAAAATGTTCACGGCACCATCGCCGTTAAAAAAAGTCGTTTGCCTGGTGGTTGGCCCCCCATACCAATATTGAAACATATGTTCTTTGTCTGACGGATGGAGAAGGGCAGAGATGGACAAGGGGGGGGGGGGGGTTGCATTGCACATTGTTGCTTCCCATATGAGCTAAGTGTGATCCCCCTCATAACCTATGGCAGCTGGACACGCCAGTGAAGACCCCGATGGGCAGGGAGGGAGATCGTTCGATAGTGGGTAAACATTGACGGCACCAGCGCTATAAATGTTTTCGGCGCCGGCACCATAAAATGACAAGAGGTAATCCAAACAAGGGTGTACAGGTGGTAAGCCGTATCCCCCCGAGAAAAATCTTGGGGTTGCATGTTTGCATGAGCATGCAAGGTGGGGGGTGTACATTTCCCCCACACAAAGTTCCCCACACAACCCCTCAGCTGTCTGCTTGTTTTTTGTTGTCAGCCCCTAGGAAAGGTGACGTGGATTTTCATTCTTGTGTAGAAGGAGATCAGGTATAGCCCCCACCCTGCAGTTCTCATGGCAGCATTTTTTCCTGCCTGCAGTCAATTGTATGCACACTGCAAGCAGCAAAAATTTATTGTGTGACATAAAAAACAGCTATCACATGCTCACAGTATAGAAGGCAGAAAAGCGAGGAAACTTTCATTGACGTGTCACTCTTGCGCAAAGTTGTAAAAAATCAAATTGCTTCTTTCTTGGGTGGTCCCTGTTCTTGGTCTGTCGCACACTTTCCCTCCACATCCTATTCTATAGGTGTGTTTCCACCATGTGGTTTTATTGCACCGGCCTGCATGGGCAACTATAGAAAATTGCGGCCAAGCCCTCCTTGCATATTCCTTGCGCACTCGGATGGGGTAAATTTGAGTGCATTGGGTGGACCAGATAATGGGCCTTCTGACCGGTCCGTTTTTGCCTATGGGCTGAAAATTAACACTGTTTCCTGGGCCAAAACAGGACTTTCAGTGCAAAAATGGAAATTTTGTTAGAAAAAGGCCATTTGTGAGAGCGGCGCAAATGTGCAAATGTGTTGGGGGCACAAAGCAATGCGCAAGGAGGGCTTGGACACCAATCCCCATCGGTGCTGTGTGCAAGTGGTGCAAAAATAGCACAGTCTTATAGCACAGTTTGACAACACCCCTTCAAAACAAGAGCACCCAGAAATTGTGCAACAGCCCAAAAACAGCCCCCTCCCAAAGTGAAAAAAAATGTGGTTGATGACTGAACACTTATGAAACACCTATGACAATCAACTGACTGTTTCCTGGTCTGGCTGTTATCTGTGCAGCCCCTTACAACTATTCTTAATGGTGCAAGTGCCGTAAATATTCATGGTGCTTGCACTGCGAATGAATGCAATTGACCACAGGTAAGGGAAAATGCTGGGGAAAATGCTGGGCAACAAGAAGTCAGGGGTGGGGGCAAATTATCCCTATTCTGTTGGGGTTGGTTCTTGATTGTTTACGGCGCCCTCACTGTAATATTTTACCACCGGTAACACAAAAGTTTACGGCTCTGGCTCTGGCGCCGTAAACAGTAAGGCCATGCACATACCTTACCTCCTGGGCAGCGGTCAGTTTCAGTATGGACACTGACAGACTGACCCCACCCTGCATTTCCCCCACTGTGGCGGACACCAGTGCTCACCTTGCACACTCCTAACCTGCTACCCCTTACCCAAACCGAACCATTTGCATTGGCCCCTCTGAAAAGCCCCCTGCGGACTATGCAGGTTCCCCATCCCCCATCCCACTAGTCCATCTCTGCCCTGCACCTGACCCTGCATGCAAAACACCTCGCCTGCCTGAGGCAGGCTGTTACAGTCCAAATTATATTGTGACTATTTTGTGGTCTGGTTTGTGCCTGTGAAGAAGGATATGCACAGGAAAGGGGGTGTAGTCTCTGTTCCTTCTGGGGGGTTTCAGTTCTCCCAGCCAACCCACTGGTTTATCTCACACACCCCTTCCAGTTTACGGCGGTGGCGCCATAAACGTTTACGTTACAAGTGTGCCAATCCGCCTACCAACCCCCTTTGCATTCCCTACATTTAATGGAAATCTGCATGGTGTTTATGACACTTTTTGCACCGTGCGCCCCACGTTAACGGCTCTGAGCATTTGCACAGTGCACCCCAAGATCAGCTGGCAATGCGCTGCACGGTGTTGTGATGTGTCTTGTGACCTTGTGCTATGATGCAGTAACTTGTGTTGAACCACGTTGCGATGTGATGCATTGACGCGTGCCTGACAACAGCAGCAACTCTACCTGCCCATCCTCGGTTAGTACTCTCCGGGCCTGCCTGAAAAATGCTTTCAGCAGATTGGAATTGGCCTCTGCTGCCGTATCTTCGTCTATGCTGCCTAAACTTTCACTGTGCCCTGTCTCCGGAAAGTTGAAGACGATGGTCCGGAACTCCTTCGCACCAGATGCGGTCATAATGTCGAGCGAATCTTTTGAAGACCCCTTGATCAATGATGTGGCATCCACTTCAAACATCATCTTAACACCCAGAAATTGCAGCTTCTTCTGCACCTCGTCAACCTTGAGGTGTTTGGCAAACTGTACGCACAGGATTGTAGAGTAATTTTTTCATCCAACACAACACAACACAACACAACACAACACAACACAACACAACACAACACAACACAACACAACACAACACAACACAACACAACACAACACAACACAACACAAGGAGGAGGAGGAGGAGGAGGAGGAGATGCGGTCCCCCGTCAGGGCGCACCCGCCGCACAACCCCATGGTGCCCGCCGGCCCTCTCTGGTCTGACCGCGACCGAGAGGGGTCTCTGTCCCGACCCGTCCGGCTAAGCATCATGGCGGTGGCTCTCCTCTTCATCTCCTCCCCATTGTCCCCCGGCCCCCGCAACGTGCACGCACTCCCGCCCCACACGCTGCTGGTACCCCCCCCAGGGGATCGGTTCAGGGGGCAAGACGGAGCGATGGCTCCACTTACGGCACAATCCGCCACCCCCCCTTGGGGAGAGGGACACAGTCTCACGGGTGTGGGCCCTTAGCCCGCCACGTACTGCCGACTGGCGTTTGGCCGGCGGGTCTCGGGGGCTTGGTCCATAGCCTGATCCCCCCCCCGGCCGCACAGCACTCCTGCCGGAGGTGTCCGTGCGCGGACCTATACACTCAGACCCCTTCGGCCCTGTGCCCGGGAACGTACCTGGGCTGGAATGTGCCGTGGGGGCTAGCGAGAGGGTCGAAGGGTGAGCCCCAATAGCTGGTAAGTGACCCGTGGCTAGTACCCGGCCATGCGCAGCGTGGCCAATAGCATGTCCCGCAACCGGCGCACCAGCCGACAGTCGTGGGGCTCTCTCGTCTCATACAGCCCCATGTAGCGGTGCGGCGGCCCATAGGTGATGAGCCAAAGCAACCGCCGCGCGGGGAGACCGCCTGGCCTGTCGATGATAACCACCTGCGCCCCCGGACCGCACGGGGCCAACAGCCCGGGGTGCTGGGTAGCGGCCGGTCCGAGTACCAAAAGACACGCTGGGACCCACCCCAGTCGGGGGGCAGCTGTTGCCCCGGAGGGATGACGGCAGAGAGCCGCCCATGCTTGCAGACGGGCCACAGCAGGCTCGCCCCGGGGCAAAATCCGGCCATAGCTGGCTGAGCTCCCCATTCATAGGCGGTCGGGTCAAAACGCTCTGGGACCCGGATCGCAAGATCCCACGTTTGCCCGTCGTCGTCCCGGTAGTGGACCTCTCGGGCCGCCGGGATGATGGGCATCTCGCGTTTGCGGTCCAAAGCATCCCAAAAGTTGACGACAAGGGCTAGCATCCGTTGCGCGGCTCCCACCACCAGCCCCCGGTCATACAGGTAAACCAGACCCTCGACTTCCCAATCGCCGAAAGGATCCAAGTATATGGTACGGACCAGATTACTGGCCGTGGGGTGCGACGCACCCCAGCACTTGTACTCCCACCGCGTCGGCACTTTCCTGGACGCCCTACTGCACGGCGCCGGCGGTGTGACCAAGCACCAGGCCAAAGCGGCCCGGCCCCGGGTGGGTTGGGTCCGGGGGCTCCAGGAGCCACGGGTATGCTTTACCCACAACGCCGTCCAGGTACACAACTTGGACCGTTTGGTTCACGCCGAGGCCCGCCGCCTGTGGTGTCTCCACACAGGGGCTCCTGAGCGCCCCGTGCGCAAGTCCTTGTCAGTGTACCACGCGGTCACGGAGCGCAGCCTCATTCGCTAGGGTTCCCACATCCGCACGATGGCACGGCGTGAAGGCCTGGGACCTACGGGGGATCCCCGCCCTTGCCCCGCTTGCCGGTGAGGACCCCGGATTACCGGATTGCACCGCGTCTATGTACCCCTTGCTGTCGTGGAAGGACCATTGCTGACCCCATATACCCCAGATCACCCGATGAGCCCCGCGTGCACGCAGCACCTCCCACACGACGTAGAGCTCCACTTGGTAGGACCCGTCCACGTGTACTGGAATGGGTATGGCATACGACTGTTGCCACCCCATCTTGGGGTCCACCACCACCAGCCCCCCCCCCCCCCCAGGCCAAGTGGTCAGGGTACTAGGAGGCATCTTGCACAAAGACAGCCTCATCCGGGACATCCCATAAAGTGATGCCCTCGGGGGGTTGCTCCTGGGCCCACTGCATGTTCCTGGGCCATGGGGAGAAGGTCCCCGGTCCGTAAAACCGCGAAGGCCAACCGGCCCTGCGGGTGCAGGTCCAATCCCGGTAGCTGGCCGCTAGGGCCGCATGAGCGTCGTTCGCCTCATCGACGGTGCTCGCAACCCCTGGGGGGTGTTTGGGCACCTCCACATGATGGTCCTCCAAGACAGCCCAGACCCGGATGTCCATGAGCCGGGTGTACCGGAGGAATCTATCGTGGTCCGTGGGGTGGCCCTCACAACCCCCGCTAGACCCCACGCACACAACGCATGTCTGGGCTAAACTGCCAAAGGGCACACATTAGCCCCCACTTGGCGGAGGCGTGGGTGAGGGGGTTGGGGTGGTTCAATTGGTGGGCGTAGTTGAGCGATAAAAACGTGGTCAGCATGTCGGGCCCGAGGGGCAGTATGCCCGAGAGCCCCGCCTCCACAGGCCCTAGCAGGCGGTGCGCCGGCAGATTCTCCCCTACGGCAGCGCGCAGGGCGGATACGGCGGGGAGGTCCGCCAAATGCCACACCCATACTTGGGGGGGGGGGGCGGACCCCGGCCTGGATACGCGCCATGCCGCCCGCCTTCGGGTCGTACATGGCTAGGGGGTATTGTGCCCGCAGAGATTTGAGGGGCACCACCACAAACGCACGGCGGGTCGCCGTCATGAGCTTGCGGAAGTCCTCCCTGTGATAAACATGCGGGAGGGTGTGCCGCCCCAGGGAGCAGATGCATTCCGACTCCGAGGGTACGGGCAGCCGGACCCCATTCATCCATACGGAGGGTGCCCCATACCGAACTCGCTGCCCTTCCATCTAGGTGCGCAGCACGTGCATCTTGGACACATCTGACCCCAGCGCCACGGCGTCTTCCGCCGTGGGTAGAGCCCCGGCGATGGCACCCGCATCCTCCTTGGAGCCGCCCAACCACACCGTGTCTTCGGCCCAGGCCAGGCTGTGCAGGAGACCCGCCGGGGTGGGTACCCCGGGGTAGGCCTTGGACACCATCCTCGCCTTGACCTCTCCCATGGGCGCGTAGTTCAACGGGGAGAGGGGGCAACCCTGCCCGGAGCCAGCATCGAACCACCCCGCCGCGTGGTCCACGTCGTTCGTTACGCCCATATCCAGGCGCATGTCCTCCACCAACGAGCGGTGCACGCGGCATAGGGCCGCGTCGTAGCCTGCCACCCTGGGAACTGAGTCCCGGGAGATGGGTCCGGGGACCCGAAAGCATGCCGGACATCGTCCACGATGGGCCAAGCCTCACCCCGAGAGGCCCAACGCTGCCAGAAGTAATCGTGGAGGACCCGGAGAAAGTCCCAGACCAACGTACCCGGCCACAAGGCGAACTGGAAGGGGGGAAGGAAGCCGTGCTTGCGCGGCCAGGGCTGTTCCTCATCCTTGACCACTAGGCGCACGACCTTGCGGAGGAGGACAAGGTTCGTGAGGGGGTGGTCATTGGCCCCGATACCATGGGGAGGCTTCTTAGGGAGAAGGTGGAGGTCCCCGTGCGCTACTTAGGCGGCCCTTTACGCACGTCCCAAAATTGCCACAGTTCCCAAATGGGTACCACCCCAAAACGGGGGCTCAAAAACCACTTTGAAAAATTGCACAATTGCGCTCTGCAGGGAACACCCCTATAAGCCTGTGAATTATCCAAAATGACTGTGTGTAGGGGGTACCACATGTGCCAGTCAAAATTCATGTATTCCTTTCAAATTTGGGCACTGCAGTGTCCATCCGAAGAAAAATCCAATTGTTCCATGTCATCCACTGGTGCATTTCAAACCACACTGCAAAATGCAACCTAAAACATGAAGCAAGGATGATGACAGGCAAGCACATGCAAAACTTTGGTTTGTTTTTTGTTACAGCTGCTGCTGACCCAGTCACTGTGATTGTATGCGAACCGTGAGAAACAATGCACCATCAGTGCAGCCAACAAGCAATGGAGGCGCCGCCAGTGCAGCCAATGCAATAATAAATGAGGGCAACAATGCTTGCAAAAGAAATGGCGCAGCAGGGGTAAAAAAATGGCGAGTGGATGAATTTGGGCACTGCAGCGCCCAAAATTACCAAAACATGAAAAAGGGCACCAGTCTCACACCTGTGTAGAATAGGACGCGCAACAGCGTGCAAATCGAGTCGAAAAAAAATACTGACAGAGACACAGGCAGTATTTTTCCGCGCAACGCAGTCTACTTCTTCTTCGGGGGAGCCTTCTTGCCCTTGGCCTGACCCACTTTGGCGTGGAACGTATTGAGGGGGGTACTGTCCTTGGCCTTTTTGGCTGGCTTTTTGGGGGGACCATCATCCTCATCCCCACTGTCCTCGGAGCACAGCTTCTTCTTGCTGGGTGTGCTCCTCTTCTTGCTGTCACTACCTCCGACCAGCACAATCTCCTCCTCCTCCTCTTCCTCCACATCGTCCCCCCCCTCCTCATCCTCCCCGTCCCCCGGCCTCTGCACCACAACTGGCATACAGTCCCTAATCCTTGGCATCCAAGCGTCCCAGTTAACCAAGTAGACACAGTCCATCTCCTGCACATACGCCGCTAGCTGTTCACAGAATTCGTTAAACAAACCCTGCTGCCCAGTGAAACAAGCTGCCACACAGGGGGACTCAGGAAGGCAGGACAGAAGCTGTGCTGGCAATACAGCCGACGCTGTCAGAAGCAGGAGCCACACTTCATCCTCAGACTCTCTGTCCCGTCGGGGAACAATACCAAGCACACGCAGGAGCCAACCAGCCGCTGCCAGACCAATGGTGCTGCCGTATGCACCCTGATCGCAAATGAAAATATTCGGGACCTTCACCCTAAACTTGTTTGGGACACAGAAGCAAATAGTCCTCTCCTCGAACCGATAGGTTAGGGTTGGACCGGGCTGGACCGGAGGGACTCGGGTGTAACCGTCGCTGTGTGGGGGAAGAAAAAAAAAATACCTGACGGATGGCGCCCCCCCTCGGTTCCATAATAGTCACCTCTTCTCGCCGGGAGGGGATGGCGCCCCTCCACGGCACAACAACCGGGGGGCCTCCCCTTGGTTCATATATCCTTCAAATTGTCAGCGCCGTTGTTGGCGTCACCGGTGGTAGGAACCCGGGGGGCCTCCCCTTATTTCAATTTCATCCATCGTATTCCGACCGGCCGCCCCACGTGGGATTCCCCGCATGGGGGGCACGGGGGGGCCTCCCCTTACTTCAGAAACTTTTCGTTTTTATTCCCAAGTTCACACGTCACACAAGTCCTGCGACCTGGGGGGCCTCCCCTTCTTTCAGGTTAGTGTACGCCGCTGGTAGGGGATGGCGCCCCTCCGCGTTATCACGGGCACAGGAACAGTAACGGGGGGCCTCCCCTTGTTTCACAGCAATTCCTAGGGAGCCAGACGTCGAGGCTGCAGGCAGGTGCCATTACCCCGGCGCAGTGAGCACCGTAGCGGCAGGCGCTGGCCCTTACCTCCGCCACGATGCTGTCTCCCCTTTATTCCACCACCTCCCAGCTCCGGTCCAGGCATCCCGCCGGGTGCAGCAGGGCGCGTGGCTGTGAGGCCTGATGTCACGGTTGCCCCGCATTGCATCGCAGGGCAGGACCGGTAGCCCCCCGTGACATCAGGCCCCCGGCCGAAGGCCATAGTGGTTGTGCCCCTGGCCCGGACGGGCGTCGGATAGGACGATATCCCCACCCCATGATGTACCTGTGCAGAACACAAGGTGCAGTGGGTTGGGGTAGGGGAGCGCACACGAGCCCTGGAGGGGCTGGGTCACAGGGGGACCCGGGTTACTCCCGCATACCGCCACCCCCCGGTGGAGCCCGCCCTGTGCCATCGTGGCTTTCCCACGGTGGCCGGCGAGGGGTGGGGCGCGCGATCCCGTGCCCTGGCCGCCGCGGCTGGACCAGGGCACCCCCCAGATTGCGTGTTAGCCCGGGGGGGACCCCCCCCCGGTTTCACCCCCACACCACGGTGAGGTCACGCGCCCCTGGGCAGCAGTGGGGGTATAGCGCGCACTAAGACACACAGCGCTCCCGTTTACCTGTACCCGTGGGTAGGCATCCCGGCCATTGCCTTCTGGAAACAGCGCCTTCGGCACAACACAACACAACACAGCACAGCACAGCACAGCACAACACAACACAACACAACACAACACAACACAACACAACACAACACAACACAACACAACACAACACAACACAACACAACACAGCACAGCAACACAGCACAGCACAACACAACACAACACAACACAACACAACACAACACAGCACAGCACAGCACAACACAACACAACACAACACAACACAGCACAACACAGCACAGCACAGCACAGCACAGCACAGCACAACACAACACAACACAACACAACACAACACAACACAGCACAGCACAACACAACACAACACAACACGACACAACACAACACAACACGACACAACACAACACAACACAACACAACACAACACAACACAACACAACACAACACAACACAGTACAGCACAATACAACACGGCACAGACACATTGCGACACAACACGACCGTCACAACACAGGACACACAGCATTGCAACACAATCCAATGCAACACGGCACAGCATATGCAACACACAACAAAACACCATGCAAACAAAAGGCAACCAAACAAGTCTTCGGTGATGTACAGGGCTTGGAATGCCAGGGAAACGTTCCCTGGTGACCCCTGGAGGAGCGACACGTGCACTGAAATCAAACGCCCCCAGTTAAAAACGTGGTGCCAAATGTGCTTAAAAAAAGAGCACGCTCACTTTGAACTCTTCCTTTTGGACCTCAAAAAATACTGTGTTTGAACAGAATGCTACGTCAATCACCGCACATCACACCACATGCCACAGTACATGTGCGCGATGGACACAGCACGCTGTTGTTTTCCTCCTTTTCTTGAACATGCACGTTGGAATAGCCTAAGCTGTTGTCAATCTTGCACAACAGCTTTTTCCATTTTGCTGTTGTTGCAGCATCAAAGGGCTGACCCATTCTTTGCTCAGCTTTGGCATCACGGACTGAACAAATTCTGATGCTGTTGGCATGAATGCTCACTCATAACCTTCATCACTTTGGTATGCAATTCAGAAGGGGCGGTAGCAGTGGCAGAGACCTACATGTACCATGCCGACGATGCCCAATTTTTCGGTCAGTCCTCCTTGCATGACTACCTGCTCACAAAACACTACAGGCCATGCTCCTGGGGCCCCTTGGTGTCAAAGTGTTCAGCTGGGCGTGTCAGACTGGTCTGGGTAGAGAAAATGAAGGGGGGGGGGGGCGCATCCTCTTGTTTGGCCCATGCGCGGGGGGGGGGGGGGTTGTATTGCTGTGATGCTATGGCAGGTGTAGAAACAAACAATTTGCCCTGCCCTCTTTCTTCAAAACCATTGAAGCCACATAGTAGAGTGCATGTTCCCAAGCTGTGGGCTGTTCCCAGGTGGTGGGTCTACTTCAAGAGCAGTGGGGCGTTGGGAATGAGAAGGGTGGTGGAAGAGTTTGGGTCAGCTTTGTGGGCATGGTTGCATTTCTCTGTCGGCAAATCCATCTTGAACTTTCTATGTTTACCATGGCCAATCACCGTGTTTGCTATCATTTGTGGTGCACCGCTTGCACAGTACACAAGGCACCTTGATATGAATATTTTAACACATCCGAGAGCAATACATTGACCAACATTGTAACTGAAAAAAACATCTATTCGAGACGGAGTGTTTGACGCTCTTGCCAAATCTCGCATTTGAGTTTGGGTCTGCGGCCTGAAAGGGCACCAAATGTGCAAGCTTCGTCAGGGGAAGAAGGCCCGGCACCTCCGATGCTACTGTGTCCGAAGTGGCGACCATGCCACCTCCTGTCCCGAGGGCCCATGCCAAAGCAGAAGTGAAGGAAAAATTGCCCTCGCCCAAAAGCAGCGTTGGGGTCTTGTACAGGCTCTTGTAGACCGAGGGGACGGAGATGCCACGGGGCAAGTTCACAGGGCTAATCAGGATCCGCATGTTCTTCAACCGCGAAGCTCGAATCTCCATGTTCAAGGCATTGTACACAGACTCAGGTTTTCCAAAAACGAAGACTGCCTCCCCTCTCCCAGTTTCCAGCCACCTGAAGCAAGGTCAGGGGACGGTCTGCAGGCCAGGGCAAGTGGCAATGAAGGGAGCGGAGGGTTGAAGAGGGGTCCCAACATTCAGCAATCCTGAACAGCTTCAACAACCGTCAGCAACCCTCAAAGACCTGCAACAGGTTACAACAACCCTCAGCACCCCTCAACTACCCCAACAACCCCCCAACTACTCTCAACTACCCTCACCAGCAAGAATCCTCGACAACCCCCAGCAACCGCGACACAGGGCTTAGAAGTACCGATTTCCCATGCTGCTCAAAGGTACAGGCTTTTATGGCACGCCCCAGGGGCCATATTGCTTGAGTAACCTCTTCTACCTTCCGTACGTTACCATACTGTCTGCCCCCCCCCCCAACCCCCCAACCCGTCCCTTGTTGCCCAAGGGTTAATACCTCTGTCATCCCCCTTTCCACTTGCCTCCTCCAAGGCTTTGGACGGCCCATCCTTGGCCTCACGAGTGGGCCATGACTGAGGCATTCCCCCCTTGTCCTCCACACTGGTGCACATGATAAACCTGAAAATACGCATTCGCAAGCTGGTGACAGCTGAGGGGTGTAGCTCAGTTGTTGGTGCACTGGACTTCAGGTGTGAGGGTCCTCCGTTCATTCCCCTAAAGACACAGGGTTCCACATGTTGGTTGTGTTATGTGAGTACGCCTAAACTTTTATCAACTATTTCACAGCTGCATGCCCAGAAAAAAACGGTCCGTGTTGTTCTCTGGTGGCCTCTAGAACATTCCTGGTGCTCTCTGAATGGTTGCTGTTGATTCCTGGTGCATTGTGGATGGTTGCTGTTAATTCCTGTGACCTGTGGATGGTTGCTTGAAATTTCTGATGGACTGTGGACCCTCCCAAAACTGTCAACCTAAAAAATTGTCCAGTACGCCCACCTGCAGTGGAAGACCACATTGCCCTTTGCTCACACTCAGTGCAGCCCCCCCCCCCCCCCCACCGCCTTTCTTAGGACCTTGGCTTGTGTGGCCTTTTGTGCCCCAATATGGAATGGAAATCTTGTCAAGCATAGGGTGCCAGAGCAGGGCATCAAGCACTAAGGCACACGGCAAAGGACTTATCTATGTGATCCCATAGTATTGCCCCAAACAACCTAGGCTGCTCGACTGTGAAAATCAGTCCCCGTAGATCACCACAGTTGACATTAGGGCGGCACTAAAAGGTTCAAGTAGCACGGGGGTACGTTGGGAACACAACAACAATGGAGGTGCAATCTCACGTGCAGGCGGTAGAAAGGCTGGCAAAGGGAATAGTAGGCCCACATGCCATTCACAATTGGCCAAACAAGATCCATTTCCCCTGGTCTAGGCACCAAAATTTCGAACCTAACAAACGTGGTACACGCTTGCAAATTTCCAACCCTTGTCAATCTCGTTCAGTGGTTTCCGTTCCATTAACTGTGCTCAATTCTTGTAGGGCCACAGGTTGGGGGCAGGGCCCCAAATCCCATGTCCACATTGTCTATAGTTGCTCTCTTCCCAATTGTTAGGTTGCCCTCGGGGATATTGGACTACTCTTAGCTTATCATGTTCTGTTCTGTGTTCCCAAAGCAATAGCAATTGAAGTAGGCATGTAGTACCGCATGCAGTGCATGCAAGATAAGCCATACTCCCTTGCCAGATAAAGCGAACAACCCTATAAAGCTAGTGAGCACGGTGCAAACTGTTTCCTTGCCGCCATGACTCCCCATGTGCAGTCATCCACACACAAGCAAGCCAAATAGGGAACCCATGGCAGCCGGGGGTTTGGTTGGGTCCCACTCTATGGCGGTCACAACTGGACCTAGGGGAGGCCCGCCCTCATTATGGTGCTGTATTAGCACTCAATTGATATTGATTTTCTTATTTGAGACCCAACAAGGGCGCCATCCACTGATAAAAGCACCTTCAAGCTCCTTGAATGGATTCCAGAGCTTTCCTGGCCTAGCACCCATCACGGCTGCATTGGGGCAATGTCTAACCAGGACCCCACATATGGAGACGGCCGTCAATGGGGTGACCATACAAACGGGGTCTTGTCATTACTTTATACATGGAGTACAAACTTTGGATTGCCAAGGTGGGTTCTCGTTTCCGCTGAATTGCAGCCCATTGGGCCATTTTTGCTGAATTCCAGGCCATCATGCTGTTTCCAGTGAAACCGGGCCATCCCCTTGGTTGGAGTGCCTGTTCCTTGTTCTGGCCGGCATGAGTTGGTACACTGGTACCTGGGTGGACTCTCCGCCCTCTCCCACGTCCATGTCTCCACCACAAGCTGTCCGATTTACGGCATTGGCCCAGGGTAGACTTTCCCCTTGGCTGGGGTGCCCTCTTCCCTGGATCTTTTTTTCACAGTTTTGGCTCAATGTGGACCTTCTCCCAATTGGAGTGCCTCTATCCCTAGCAGGGCGGTCCTTTCCGGAAAAAAAAAAGTGTTCCGTGACACTGATTTCCCAAAAAAGCCCACGGGCACTCCCTGTGTTCAACCATGGTTGGTGGCGGTTGGCGGTTGGCGGTTGGCGGCGACTCGTGGTTGGCGGTTGGTGGCGGTTGGTGGTGGTTGGCGGCGGTTGGTGGTTGGTGATTGGTGGTTGGTGGCGGTTGGTAGTGGCGGCGGTGGTGACGGTTGGTGGTTGGCGGTTGGTGGCAGTTGGCGGTTGGTGGGGGTGGCGGTTGGCGGTTGGTGGTCCCTTAGGGCGGTCCTTAACAAAAAAAAAACCTGGTTCCTTAAGGACCGCCCTGATCCCTAGCCACATTCACGATGCTTCTGGAAATCCGGTCCTTGGCCTGGTCGACCCACATTTCCGAGGAACAGATGTAACAGGCGGACAGGCAAACTTGTTTTTTTTTTTAACAAGACAGGCAACGGGACCATCGATTAGCACATCCTTGCCCTGGTTGGCGATACTACTCCGACCATACACAGCTTTCTGTTCTTCTTGAGGTTGATGTCGTTGCGTTGCGTTGCGCCCTATCATAATACCCTCACCACTCCCTGGTATGCACCCTGCCCTATTTCCCTGCCACCTCACACACATACGTCATCGCCTCTGTTAAGAAAGGAACACACACACAGACACACACACACACACAAAGTCTGAGTGTGCAGGCAGACACCCACACATTCACTCACTACCCCTTGCTCATGCCAACCTCTTCCTCGCGTTTTCACATACCCTTGGTCTACATAATCCATTTTTGCGAACTGCTGGTGGTAATCGGTGGGTTTGACGTCCTCTGGCAGCCCTCTCAGCAGAAGTTTGAGCCGCGGGTCGTCACCGGTGGTGTTGGGTGAGGCCATCGCAATATTAATCTCGGTCAAAGCGTCCTCCACCTGTTTCCGTGAACCCTCTATGAATAGCTCCCTGCCCTTCAACGCGATGTGGGCCTGAGTGTTGCGGCGAATTCTCTGCACAGGTACGAGCAGGAATGGGCGTTAGTGCGATTGAGAAGCGGGAACACAGTGCAAGACGCAAAAAACCTGTTCGTCATGGGGAAACTGGTGCACATGGTGTGCCTCCTCTCCACAACCCTCTACAACCCTGTACAAATCTTCACAACCAGGATGCACGCCATCCATCCATCCGTCCGCGCGCATGGTGCACAAGTAGCGGTAACGTCACCACTGCTGGATGGGAGCCGGGAGTCCTGGAATTAAAGTGTGAAGTACCCCCGCCCCGTTGCGCTAACACGGGCTTGTCCAAACACGGCGACCCCATGTTACCGCACTTTTGGGCCTTTTGGGGTCAGGGGTTAGGTTTTGGAACCATCATTTTTGCGGTTCCAATCGGAAGAGAATGTAGTTTGTAGCTGTGTGGGGCCTGCAGGAGCGGTCAATTTGGGTGTCAAAATGTTGTTGTAGCTGTAATGCCATGTACTTTTGTGTTGTGGTGTGCATGCTGGCCTGTTGGGCACCCTGTTGTAGTCACGAACAATTTCTTTTTTATTGCCGGATTGCCTGTCACATACCAGTGGTACACAAAAATGAGGTTGTGCCTGCACGAGTTTTGGGTCCCTCTATACAAGGTGAGCAGTATGTTCGCATGGTGTATGTCAAGCTGTATTTTACAAAAGGTATTGCAGATGATAGTTGTGTTCCCAAAGATAAGAAACCCAAGCCTGTCCCTCAACCAGCCCCTAAGCCAGCCCCTAAGCCAGCCCCAAAGTCAGTCTCAAAAGGCAAGCATGTCCAGCTCTTCAAGATGAGGCGCAAGGTGGCCAAGGGGCTCTATTCGGTGCCTGTCAATCAGAATGCAAGAAACTGAGTGGTACCTGAGTTGTGTAGATGAGGAGAAATGCTTCGTATTGTCGTGTTTTGAGGAATAGGGTTGGTTCATGTCCACAAAACGTGTTCTGTCATATGTGTTGTGCGCAAACACGGGCTTGTCCAAACACCACGAACCCGTGTTTCCGCACTTTCACCCCCCTGAACCAGAACCTGGCCCTTGTTAGCGCAAGGGGGGCTGTGGAGTACAGACCCCATTCGCGACATTGACATCTGGAATCCGCTAATTTCGGCGGATTGGCTGTATTACAGAGGGTTGTGAAGGGAGGGTGGAGAGGGTTGTAGGCTGTAGGGTTGCAGCTGCAGCTTTCATCTGCTCCAAAGATGCCCAAAAAACGAATAAAGCACACCGAATGTAATCCTCATTTGCAATGGTCCTCTGCCGTTGCCCATTATTCCACCCGTTGAGACAGACAACTGCCTCCCGTTTGGCTGGTTCTCTTGATCCTCCCTGCCCTCAAGACACGGGCACAGTATAATTCGAACAACCATCTGACGGGCGGGAGCGCGCGCACAGGCGCTGACACACTGGATAAGGGCCGCACTGCAATGCAGCAACAGACAATCTCTTTAGCCTTCCAATGTTTCATGCAACTAGAGGTGAACGCTGCAAGTTGCTCTTGCCTACTCCTTGTTGGCTCGTTGGCCGTGCGGCCAGCTGGGGGAAAAGGATAATAACATACAAGAGAGGGTCCAGGTTGTGGTTGTTGGGGGGTGATTATTATTCTTCTTCCTTTGGCACACACACACGTGAGGAAAATGAGGCAGGGCTGATTGTGGCCCCTGCTGCTCGCACTTTAATCTCAACAGGCGCCTTGCCAAGTCACTTGTTGTATTGCAACGACTCGCCTGGTGGCAGGCCTCACTTTTGGGTCAACCGAGGGTCCACAGGGGCTATGATGTGGGGGGCAAGTTGGGGCTCTCAAGACAACTGCAACGGCGCGGAAACAAGCGCAAGGAGCGGGCAGGGTTGCGTGGCGCCAGTTCATTCGAATCTGAAGACACTGAAGCAAGGCTGGGGAAGGTTTGGACACCCATGGATACACGACAGTCAGGATCAAGGACCTTTAAGGTCATTGGTCACGTGGACGCAATAGCGGTGGCTGCCCAGATGGTGTACACCATGATAGGACTGGTTGGTTCAATGCCTAAACCACCGTCCAGGGCTAGGATACAATATCCTAATGTACCTGAGCCCGTTCCAGACAACAAAAGCTTCACCAGGAAGCCGCTGCAGACGTTTCAGGGATACAATGCAAGTGCTGAGAACACCCTGAATAAAGCGCTCTCAGAATTGCATTATAAAATACTACCGGACTCCGCCACGACGGAACGGTCGGAGGAGACGGTGATAGCATTATACGCCATGGCTGCTGTAGATAGAGCCTTGGATGAAGTGCACATGGCCAAGTGGGACGCCCTGAATAGGCCCCACTGCCCAATACACAATGAGCAGGACGATACTCCTGAGGGAGATGAGTCTGCTAGCATACAGGGTGCTCTGAGCACCGTGGCCAGCGAATGTACCATGGATTGGTCCATGGTTGAGGGCAGTCTTGGCAGGGTGGATGGATGGACAGGTGGATGGCATGGCATTCTAGGGGACGACTCCTTGGGACATAGGTGCTGAGGCTGACTGCCCACGGTCCCTGCCAGCAAGAGCTGACCGAGGTTTGCTGAAGAGTGCTGGCCGACGCTGCAGTGCTGGTACCCCATTACAAACCGTTCTTTCTACGAGCGGTTAGCGAGGAAAATGACAGTTTGACACACATGCCTTGTATTCACTGGGTTGGGGGGGATTACGATTATATGTTTTCGTAATTTCGTGAACTAGGGTGTGGCAGGCGGGGGGGGGGGGTGGCATCCACATGATGGCCAACTCTATGGGCTCTCGGCTCTCATGTGGCACAGCACATCACCCGTCTGCTTCTGATGGGCATCTTGAAGCATCCAGTGCCCAGAGCCCCTATTCACTGAATGCCAGCCCCAAGTGTCTTCTGTTTACAACATTTTCCGCAGACGACGCGCGCTTTCTGGCTAGCCAGATCGGGGGAGAGGCTCGCGTTGAGCTGGCCCCGCCAGATCCTGGCACAAGCCCCGCTACATGCAGGCCCTCTGGCCCCTACCGGCAGGAAGTGCTAGGCTCGACAAGGCGTGCATCTCCAAAACATATACAGTCGTTGTGTCCATGCAAATCTTGGAATGGAACAAAATGAGAGAGGCACAACCACAATTTGAGGGCAGTAGCGCTGTACGACGGACTGTGATGTAAATATCTCGGTCTGCCTTTTCGCATTTCATTGGGCAACTGCGTGTGCCCCTGCTCTGTTGCTGCTGGCGATGGGAGATGTGTGGCCGCCCTGCCCTCTAACCAGGACGTGCCTGTAGCTGTAGCGCGGGGTACTCGTCGGGGCAGCCCCCGCCCTCTAGGCCTCAACCGTCGGTAGGCTCCAATCAAACCCCCCTCCCCGACCAAAACACAATGCACCTGCAGCCTCTGCCCAGCCATGCCCAGGACAGTGTAGAGCTGCGTCACTTGCAGCTCCAGCTTTTCCACGCTAAACTTGTCAAAGAATTTGTGAACAGCCTCCAAAGACATGTCCACGTTCTTGCCATCCCCCGTGACCACGATCTGGAGCCCCGTGACGTTGATGCTGGTCCACGTCCTCTCGGCGATCATCTTCAGAATGTGCGCATCATTGGCCAAAAATTTGTCCTTCTGCTCTGCGTTCACGTTGTATGCGCGTTTCTTCATGCCCGCCAAGCGCTTTTGGATCATACCCACCTGGTGATGGGTGCACAGACACAAGGGGTCAAAGCCCAAGCACATGCAGAGGGGTGGGGTCCCATAGCGCGGCCAATCTCGGAAAGTCGGATATAGCAGCTGGGACCGCCGCCATTGGTTAGGGGGTCCATATAGAAGAGAAAAAGTGGAATGGGACCTAGGACGCACAGTGGCCGCTAAAGGCCAAAACAAGTACCAAACCAAAAAGAGCAATGTCAGGGCTTTCGGGGGGCCCATGAGGGCTGCACCTGCGCATCGCAGGCGCCGCAGGGCAAGAATAATCCTCTCAAACTGCAGAAACACTGAAACTTGTCTTGCCTCGTCTTGCCCCATCTGGCACTCAAAGCACTGTTACGCGCCGCCATAGGTTTCGTTTCACTAAATTCAACAGATTCTCAGGTCCCCAAATCGGCAACAAATCTTGAATATCTTCAGCATTTTGTTGAGTTCGGACCCAGGACCAAGACATACCCCCAACTGGAAAGGGGCCTATCCATATCACTAAGGGAGCCCCCACACAAATGGGTAAAAGGGGTGGGTCCTTGGGGGGGAAAGAGTGCTTAGGGGACCTATTGCACAATGTAGAGGAGTGGAGTGTGCAAAAAACAGGGAATACAATGACAATGAATTGCCTGTCTTGTTTGCTATCAGAATTATTTCCAACGTGCGCCGCAGGCGCCACAGGGGAGGAACCCTCCATGGCCTAGTGGCCACTACGTGGGTCCCCATGGGTGATAGAGTACCCACATTGTTATCAAAGGATCACGCAAACCCATTTCAAAGGCAATAGAAGGGTTTCGAAAAATTCAAAGTTTTGAAAAAAAATTTGGGGGGCCACAAAACAGCCTATACCACAACAAATTTGGGTACGACTCCTTTTATCGTTCATGGGCCTACGAACAGAGGTAGAGGGGTGGAAGGAGAGGGCCGATCAGTGTTGAGGCGCCCTCTCCCCCCATACAGGCCCCCCACCTATGGAGCATAGCAGCCGAGAGGGACTTTTGGTACATTTAGAAGAACATTTTGGGGGCTTTCTAGGGGCATGGCCCGTGCTACATGGGCATAGCAGCAACTATGAGGGTCCCCATGGGCGCTAGAGGAATAACCCGTATTGTCACCTAATGATCACCCAAACCCATCCGAGGGGCGACTGAAGGGTTGTAGAAGAACTGTGATTGTCGAAAATTTTCACGTGCCACTAACAGTCTAAACAAGCGCAATTTTGGGGCTTTTGGGAGGCCCATGGTCCGAGCTACATAGGCCTAGCAGCCACTATATGGGTCCCCATGGGTGCTCAAGTGCCTATATGGTCACCAAATGATCACCCAAACCCATCCTAGAGGCGACAAAAATGTCCAATTTTCGAAAATTTGCAGCCACTAACAGCTTCAAAAATAGCAATCTTGGGGCTTTTGGGGGGCATGGGTGCTCGAGGACCGGTATTCTCACCAAGGGATCACCCAAACCCATCCCATCAGCGACAGAAGGGTTTTGAAAAAAGTCCAAATTCTATTGCCCCCGGCAACGCACCTAGAAGAGAGACAGTGGCAGCAATAGGCCAACCAAGTTTTGCCTACCACGGTGCTAAAACGTTAAATAAGCACCACGAGGAGGGTCCAGCGAGTGCTACACGGCTCCCGACCAGCCCCCCTAAAAAGTGGTACCCAACTATGGGGGGCAGATGGGTCAAAATCGAAAAAAGTCATTGGGGCATAACTTTGTCTCCCAAATTGATGATTTTACACGGGTTTAGACATCTGATATCATGCTTTGGGGTATGCTACATGAATGACCCCCAAAGGGGGGGGGGTATATGGCGCCCCTGCGCTTGATCTAACCACCTCTCTTCGAGGTGATTTAGGGTGCCCCGTTAGCGTACACCTGTCCTCAACTTTTCGGCCATCTTGGGGGAGGGGGAGGGAGGGGGATAGCGTCCCGCGTGTCCCCCATGATCACGCTGTGCCTCCCCAAGCTCCTGGACGCATTTCACTGACGCGGTGAGCCCTTTTGGGGGCTTGGTGAGCCTGAATGCAGTATGCACGCCCTTTCATGTGCAGATCCGGCGATCCTCTGAAGGCACACAAGCGCACACACATACCGCTAATTCAACGGCTTTGTGCCGCCCCGACACGACCGCCGCGTCCTGGTGCAGGACTACGCGTGCCCCGCTCTTCGATGCGATATAGCGTCCGCCATCGGAGTTCCGCCCGCTAAGGCACATGTGTTGCTCAGACGTCAGCGGGACCCTCTGTTCTTGCAAAGCTTTGCTGTCCGTCGGGACGTCCTCGCTCGCCAGCAGAGCACCGATTGACGGCGACGGCCTCTCAAAAGCGGGGACCAGAGCCGGCGCCGGAGCGGGCACTTGAGGTTTGGGCTTCGGGGGGCTTGGGGACATGACCACTGGCTCAGGTGCAGCCGGGGGCTCAGCCTCTGGGGGCGGACTGTAATCCGGGGTGGGCGCGGCGGGTGAGTGGTGGTCCGGTTCATCTTCCGGCGGTGCAAACTCGGGCTCCGCTGCTGGGGGCTGCGGCGTAGGGGACGGCTCAGTCTTGGGAGGAATGACTGCCTTGGGCGGCGTGGCGGCTGGTTGGGGCGGCGCAGCCGGGGCACGCGAGGACCCCGGCCGGTATGGATCGATTGCAGGCTTTTCGAAGCTGGAGGCAGGGGTGGCGGCAGTGACGGAGGCCTGTGGAGTGATGTGTGCGGACTAGCGCTACTGCTCAGGCAGTCATGATGTAACAAAAGAATTTCCTGACGGTGTCAAGTAGCGTCCTACACCCCTACACCCCTTGGACAGTCGACAAAACAGTTGACTGAGACAATGGTCGTCACTGCCTACAAACCGTTCTCCCAATGCAGTGCCCATGCCCCGCTCATCCCCAATGCGCATGCACAGCCCCACAGCCAATGCGCTTGCTTCGCCCCCAGTGCAGAGTCCCCACATCCAATGGGCTGCGTTAACCTCAATGACCAGCCCCAATGCCAATATGGCACTGCAGCCCCAATGCACAGCCCCACTGCCAAAAAGATACTTCAATCCCCCTGCACAACTGAAAAAACGGCGATGCGGTGCTTTAGCACTAATGCTGAGCCCCACTGCCGATGCAGTTCATCACAAGCTATGGCGGAAGTGCCACGCATGTGTTGACAGGTGTCACGCGAGTACACTCAGAAATATATATAAAGCCGGCCCCGCCTGCCCACCCGCCCGCCCGGCGGGGCTCGTAGTGCCCCGTGTGGGGCCGAAGGCCCCCAATATGCAAGAATATGATCCCTTACCACCGTATGCCACCCCGTTTACCCGGGTACCCCTCCTGTGTACCCGTGGATCAAAGGAATTGCGGCCTGTAGTCTGTAGACACCAGACACTGTCTGCCCCATGTAGACATTGTCTGCTCGACGCGGTCAACCACGGTAGACACTGCCGGCATGTCGTAGACGCCAAGTGACAATATTTGGGAAGGGGGCCTTCGAAGCCCCCCTTCCTCAAAAATGGTCCGCTAACATCCTTTACCCGTGCATAGGGACCAAGCGGTCTGTAGTCTGTAGACACTATCTGCCCCAAGTAGACACTACCTGCCCCTTGTAGACACTGCCTGCCTGTTGTAGACGCCAAGTGCCAATAGTTGGGACATGGGCCGAAGGCCCCCCTCCGGAAAATGGGATGCTAAGGGTGTTTACCCGTGCTAAAATAAGGTACTTGGGGGCGCGAAAAAAAATTTACCCCTTGGAGAATTTGGTCCCAACAAACAGGTTTGGGGATTGGATGGGGGAGGTTCGGGGTCAGAAAATTTTTCATGTTTGGCATACGTATTTGGATTCCCCGTAAAAGTCTGAGCATTTTGAGTATACACGCAGCGGGCAAAAACAAAATTTTCCATCCATCGTATGCTAAAAAATTTTCCGCCGCCAAGCTGGGGCCTATTGTGCTCCGGACCTCCTCAACATTTTGGACCTCCTTGGGGTGGTGGTGGGGGGGGGGGGGTGTTGGTGTCAGGGCTGAGTCCGGGTACCCCCCCACGAAATAGGAAAATAGGCCCACTCTAGGTTGTTGCAGACACAACCACACAAGTGGTTTTTGTGATTGGTTCCATTCATCATCTTTGATCACCCATCATCTTCATCCATCATCCAAAGCCCAATCAGGGCGGCGATTGTAGATTCTTGGGCCAACACCCACTTCTACACCCAAACAAACGTCTAAACACGCCTACTCTGGACTGCTACAGACACATCGATCATCATCATCCATAATCCAATCACCAATCAAGGTGAGCGTTTTGGATTGTTGGGCTAGCACTCTTTTTTACACCAAACAAACGCCAAAAGATGTATGCATTGTTGCACACACAACAGCACAAGTGGCTTCTGGGATTGGTTTAAAATCAGCAAACCCGATTTTGGGAACAACCATCTTGATCACCCATCATCCAATCCACAAGCAAGGTCACAATTCAACTGGTCAGACGAAAAAATCACTTTCACACCAAATCGTTGTCAAAATGTCCCCATAGGTTGATGTGTACCCCCGGTGTCACCAAATGATCACAGCCCAAGGGTCCCCAGGGACTGTCGGAGATTACCCTAAAATCGTGATTGTTCAGCCAACCCATGCCAGCATGAAAACACCTATGTCCTCACTGGTGGGGCCCCAAAGGGGGCTTGATCTTGGAAACCGGAGGATAGCAACGGGGTCCCGTCACTGGTTTGGGGGTACATGTAAACAAAAAAAGGGGAACGGGATGCGGGTCCGAATCAATGCATAGTGGTTGCTATAGGCCAACCAAAGCTTACCCACGGGCCCAAAAGGGCGCTTCCGAGGCCAAGAAGCACCACTAGCAAGGCCTAGTCGGTGCTACATAGCTCCCCATTGCTTTATACATACTCCCATTGTCAGCAAGTGATCACCCAACAACAACCCAAGGGTCTCCTCGGGTTGTCGGAGGTCACCCCGAAATCGTTGTTTTTCAGGGAACCCATGCCTGCCTGAAAACGTCTTAAGTCCTCATTGGTGGGGCCCCATAGGGAGCCGATCCGGGACATTCTATTGCCTTCAGCCAGTCCCCCTCACAGAGAATCTACCGTGAGCAATGAACAATCTCCAAGTGGCTGATTTTGCAATTATCCATCAGATCCATTAGCATCATGGCTCCCCATGGGTTTATACGTACTCCCATTGTCACCAAACAATTTCCCAACAACAGCCCAAGGGCCCCTGGGCGTTGTCGAAGGTCGCCCAAAAATCACGATTTTTCACCCAACCCATGCCGGCATGAAAATGGCCAAGTCCTCACCAGTGGGGCCCTATGGTGGAACTGATCTAGAAAACTTGGAGATAGCACCCAGGACCCCCTTCATTCGTGATAGGGTCCAAATACAAGCAAAAAATGGAACGGGACTAGGTTTGAATCGACGCACAGTGGCGACTTTTGGCCAACCACCAGCTTTTGCCCACTGTAGCACAAACAAGCCCAAAAAGGTGCTCCCCACTAAGAGGGTGGGGATCACGGTTGCATCCATGCCTTATGTTGGCGCGCACCGTGATCCATAATGTCGCATGTAGATCTACGCTGTGATTTGGGGGGTGTGTGTTGTTTTGAACATTTCATCGCCAGTGCTGCTGCTTTCAGAGGACGCTTGCCCTTTGGCATGCTCCAAGCAGTGCAATTTGCTGGCAAGGCAGGCTCCGGTTTCACCAACTTCTGATGTTTGCCAATTTTTGGTGGGGTTACTCCTCTAGAATCCACTCGCAGCTGTGTCCCACTGGCACCTGACCTGAAGCCTGGATAGCAGTAAGGAGCTCTAATGCGTAGATGACAGGTCATCAAGGGCGTCAGGTGTGTGGGATGTCCCAGATGCAAGGTGGAGTGGACCAATTTGGGTGACAGGGCCAATAGATCAACCGCAGGTTTGGCATCCAATGGGGGATGCCCTGCAGTGTGTTGAGTGAAGCTCAACAAGAGGAAGGGTGGTGGATAAGCTACCTACGAACGTGTCATCTCATCTTCCTCAACAGAAAACATACAGAGCAATGAAGATGATGCAGGATATGCGGGACAGCGTTGCTTCATACCACATCACAGGGACAACGTTATCATCCTCCAAGCACACAACGCCAAGTGCCACATGAGCAAGTGACACTTTTGAACGCTCGCGTGACACTTCTCCAAGTCACCTCATAGAGGTTGCTAGATCAAAACCACGCAGGCCCACATGCATCGTAATACGCTACATAAGCCCCCCCCCCCCCCACCTTGGGCCTATTCGCATACCCCACCCCAAGGGGTTGAATTGTTGGCTTAACCCCTTGTAAAATCATTATTTTATTTATTATGAAATTATTTTGTCCAGAAAACGCATCCCCCAATGAGTTTTTGGTTACGGCCCCCCTAGACCCCCACCACCACCACTTGAAACCCACTTTTTTGAGGGGTGGGGGTCAAAAAATGTCAAAAAAAAGACACCCCCCCCCTCTGTTCTGGCGAAAAAGTGTTGTTGGGTCCCGACGCCATAGGGTTTGTGTTGGCAGAGTGGGATGAGTGCTTATGCAGTTTATGCAGCTTTCAGCCATTTTTGCTATGTTGGCATTTTTGGCGACCTTAGTGAACCCGTGGTGGTGCCCATTGTGAGTGGTGCAAGTGGGGATGTTGTGATAGTATATGCATGCTGGGTGGACCTATTTTTTTTCAGCCTCTGGCCTTGCCTAGGGCTGGTCATGGTCTGCATGGAAGACACAAAATGACTGATTCCACAAAAAGTGGCCTGCATGTGTTGGGTGAAAAATGCACTTTTTCCGGCGACCCTTGTGTCCCTAAGGGCTGTTGTCGGGGGATCGTTTGGTGACCATGGGGGTGCGTCTACAGCCATGCGGAGCCATGTAGCACCAGCCGCCATCGCCATAAGCATCCATACCTCTTCCGCGGCTCTGAGGTCCTAAGCGCTTCTGAGGTAGTTGCCTGTGGGCTCTTTGGCCTCACGTGGGATAATGGATACCGTTAGACTCCCTTTGGAGTCTACAATCTACCTGCCTGCACCCTGCGCCGTGGAGTACACAACCAGAGTGCCCATGAGTGGCTTGGCTTTTGCCGCAAGCATCCTTTGCATTTGGTGTGGATCCGCCTGGATTTGCATGCAGTTGAGGTAGAAAATGCACGCACCGCCATCTTGGATAACCACTTGCTAGACGTCTCTGTGTCACCTGCATGCCGCATATGGCGGGCGTGACACAGGACGCAAAATTTGTTGCTTTTAGGCGGATATCTGGCACACATTGTGTCAATGCCCAATCCTTGTGAGGATGCTGCTGCCCGGAAGCCACCTACGAGGCGCCGGTCCCGTGACTCTTCTCAGTGGGAGGACACCGATGAACTGCTGCACAGGAATCCCCCGTCCCAGTGACCTGCCCCTCTACCTCATCCTTCCTCCGTCCCATTGGTCAGTGGGACTCCCACGACTCCCACTCACACGATCTTCGATGCTGGCTTGGTCACTGCTGTTGCAAACTTATTCCACACACAGATGAGATGGGGGGGCGCACAACAACACTGCTGTTCCCCAGGGAGCACATGACCTGTGTTGTGGTGAATCCCAGGATCTGCACTCAGGCCTTCATTCTACATGGCCTCTACATGGCTGATGGGCCGATCAAATACGAAGACAGGCAGGGATGCCGACCGAACAACATTGTACTGTGCGAACAATATCTTCAAAAAACAACAACAAGCAACGGTCGCGGTGGATAACCGCCGGTAATTGCCGGTTGGCCATCACGGTTGAGGTGGGAAGGGGTTGGGGTTGGAGGAAGCAGTTGACTGCCGGCGTGGCGGCCGAGGCAGAGCCAACCGTGTTTAAAGAACGAAAGAAAACCCGTGTGCTGAAGAACGGTCCCCCGCATGTGACCCCCGTATGCAGACCTTCTTGTAGCGCTTCAAGAAATCGGTGAACAGCTCTTGTGAGCCCGGGAAAATATCGTTGGAGTAAGCCCAGCGCTGCAGGATATTGACGAACACGGTGGTGTAGGGGGGCGCGTGCTCCTCTAGCAGCCGCTCCACGTGTATTTGCAGGACAAAGGCGTAGCTCCCAGAGGCAAGTGCGTCGATGGCCTTCCAGATCACGGTCTTCCGGTGCAGCGGGGCCTTGCAAAGCTGCTCGACGATCGCCTGCAAACGAGGCACGGGAAGAGGGTGCGTGCGCATAGGGCAGGGCCGGTCTCAATATCCTTCCAGAAAAATGCAGGCATCCGACACCAACGCAGTCGCCCCCATCTCACTGCCCCTCCCGCGTGCGTTGACCGCACGGATACGCATGGACGTTTTACCCCTCCCCTCGTTCGTGTTGCAGCCATGGACTGGGGTCCACAAATGCGGTTCACGGGCGGCGGTTGAGGTCGGCGATTTCCCGCTCTGATCAAGGACTGCCCTGGTCATCTGAAACCGGTGGGGCAGTTGCATGCAGAAGTAGCTTGTGCTTTGCATAACCCTTGCCTGACACCATTGTCCCTACCCCTGCCCCTGCCCCTGCCACTCGTTGGCCGAAAATGGACCAAACCAAGGTCATGGAGCCCCTCAGGCTTTCATGTCCAGCGCTTCAAATGAATGCTGCGTCCTCGTGCACAGCGCACACACTGCGCAGTACTTTTGTAGGATTCACTATTCGTGGCCCATGACGCCCTCACCACGAAAATCACCGCTGTGGGCCCAAGGTCTACCTCCGACACTTGCTTCATGTACGTCAGGTTGTGCGAGGCCTGCGCCACAAATCGCTGCAGGTCCTTCCGGAAATTCTCGGACTCCATCCTCAGCGTCAGCAGCGAGCATGCAATGCTCTTGGGGACCACCAGCGCCTGGATCTCTGCCTCCACGTCGGGTGGCCACACACTCTTCTTGTTCCACACGCTCAGCAACTGCGCGTAGGCAGCGGCGGTGTCGGCACTGGGGTGCATGCACCGGTGCAGGAGCTTGGGGAGGCACGGCGCGAAGCACGGCACGAATGCGGCCTTGTGCCGGACCACCAGCGTGTCCATCGCGTACCATATTGCGAGACGGTCATGGCAGTCGGTACGGCCGAGGTACGCGATGACTTCGTGCGCGATGTCGACCGCAAAGGCGACATTCCCCTTAGCCCAGCTCTCGAAGTTCGCGATGCTGCTGCTGTCCGGGTTGAGCTTGTAGAGCTCCTCCCGCGCCGCAGTGCGCATGGCGGCACGGTTGATGGGATCGAGCCCCGGGAGTGATCGCGGCAAGGGGGGCTGCAGCTCACCTTCATATGTGTTGATCTCGGGCTTGCTCTCTTTTGCGGGCGGAGGGCGTGCCTGTGACGAACGAATGACCGAAAAAAGCGCTTGCTCCAGAGGCAACTGGCAAGTATAACCCTAGCCTCCTCCCTGGCAATAGCTTAGCCAAGTGCAGCCCCGGGCCTAACTCGCAGAAAGGAGGGTCAAGGAGATTCCGAGGTGCACAAGCATCCTCTGGTGGGCGGATCCCAGCAAATCAGTGGATTTGAGGGCAGGTCCTAGTTGGTAACTCTGGCACACCAATGGCATTGCGAACTGCAAATTCTGTTGCCTTCAGCAAGGAGTATCCCCCCCTGTGTGACATTCCGTCTGGTTGTTGCTCCTTTACGGGGCCCTGGACGGTCACCCGTTCTTCCCTTCGTATGTTGCGTCGGATCGCTGCTTTCTGTCGGCCGCTGCGGCCGGTGCTCTTGCTGGTGTCGTTTCCGCGTTCGCGGAGCCCAGTAGTTGGTGTGTTGGGACTGTGCTGAATGTGGCATGGTGTGCCGTTTGCGTGTCAGCGGCGCCCAATAATTGGCGTATTGAGGATGTGCTGGTTGTTGCTAGGGTCGTTTGACTGTTTTTGCTGTCCACACACCTCTGTCCACAGGCCGTCCATAGCCTGCCTCGCTGTGTTTCTGTGCGGCCCAGGTGCCCTGTTCCTCCACGCGCTGTCTGGGCCGTCCACCATATGTCCTTTTCCCCCTCACGGTTGGTCTGCCCCTAGTGGGCTCCCGCTCTTGTTGCGCAAACAGCCCATCTGGGCTGCGGGAGACACCCCCCACCTGATGCCGGTTGAGCAGGGGTTGCCCTGGCACCCGGTAGCGACGGGGCTGGTGGCCAAGCCATCCCCTTTATTGTCGCTCCTCCCATGCGCACGCTCCACCATCCGCTCCATTCTGGTTCCCTGTTCCCGCTGTTCTGGTTGCCTCTCCTGCCTTGCTGTGCCCCTCTTCCTTGTCTGGTGTGCCCGCCCTTGTCCCCCTTGGTGTTGGTGTGGCTCCCGCGTTCTGTGTGTCTGTGTTGCTCCTCCCCCTGTCTGGTGGCGCTCCCGGGTGCCCATGTCGTGCACCCCCTCCGGTCCCACCCGCCTGCCCCCCCGTACGAGGATTTCACATCTCCGTACGACGTGGACTGTCCCATGCGCGGTTGGTTGTTCACGGCCCTGTTGCCACCCCCGTGGCGGGCACCTCCCGGCGCGCGGGGCACAGCCGGGTTCAGGGCGCCTGCGCCTGCGCTTGATCAAACGAACCTCTTCGAGGTGATTTACGGCATACGTGTCCAGATTCCACGCAACTGTTTTCGCCCACAGATATCTTGTTCAACATGATGCTCAAACTTTCGGAATTGAGGTAAAGCACCACATCAATTTCATGCGAGGCGCCTGATGCAGATTGTTACCCACCCTTGCACAGGTCTGCTTTGCAATGAATCTTCTGCCCACCCACATGAGTACTGTTGGCGTGGTCGCTCAGAGGCAAAGGGAGGGGTTGCAATCCCCGAATACCAGGGGCCTTGGCCGTGTTTGCTGTTGTTGCTCTGGTCCGCCTGACGCTGCGACGAATGAATTCGGCGTCGCCTGCCACACATCCCAAAAATTCATCACGGCCCTGCTGGCCCGAACCTACCGCTTGGAACGCGCTGACTACCCACTTTCTCACGGGGCCCTGACTGTTTCCACTTCGGCTGCTCTCCTCCACGTGCCATCGGATTGTTTGTCGACATCTTGCAGACTGGCTGCCTTCAACTGACTCAGGTAGATAGTAGAGGTAGCGTCCTTGGGTGATCACCAAACTCCAGTTTCGCCCATATCAGTGCGCCCTCCCTGTCAGGCCAATGCAGTACGGATGGCGCACCCTCTTCAGGGTGCGCACCATCAGTACCAATGAGGGCATCGGCAAGTGGGTGTCTCATGCGCGCACGACCCGTATCAGTTGGCACATGGGCAAATCACAACATGGGTTCACACATCTCAGGAAGGGGCTTGAAAGGGGGGTGCGGGACCCCTGACGGACCCCGCGCGCCCGAGCCGGTGCAAAAGCAAACAACCGTACAAGGTGCGCACGGTCCGGACCAGACAGCGCATCGGCAAGGGGGAACTCGTACATAGCAGTCCCGATTCCCTGGGCTGGTCCCACCTTTCACCACCCCTTTGCTTGTGGATGCTATCAATTGGAGTACATGTGCAACGACGAGATGTAGCGGACGTGTATCGAAGCTTCAGGAAGCAGCAACAATGGCAACACTGGAAGCCGATGCCGATGCCAGTACGCAACCGCAGTGCCGCCGAAAGCACAGCTGTGGCTGTACCGTGTTGGGAATGGGATGCTTTACCTGCTGGAGCACCTGAATTTTTGATCACACAACTCTGAAGTTGTCAGGACGGGGAGGGGGTCATGTCAGGTGAGTGGGTCTACTCAAAACATGCCCCCCGCGCCCTCTACAAATGAGGCTTAGGCCCGGCCTGAAATCCAGCTGGCTTTGGTCGCACCGATCACCTGATGCACGCGCATTGCAGGTGTTGTGGCTCAGCTTGTGTGGGCGCCGCGTGCAGTGCCTAAGCGCGAAGCTCTGGGCATCCGTATGGGCGTGTGGATGCCTTGTGTTGGAAGGTTCCGTGGGTGAATGTGGAGGGGTTCAGGGCTGAGCTGAGGCGAGTGCTTGGGGAAAGGCTGGGAGCTGGGAGTGGGACAGTTGGGGTTGAGGGCCGTCGCTGGGGCGGGGCTATGATTAGATGCGAGGCAGGTCGTATGGAGTTCCAACACCTCACGCGGTCGCCTCTGCCTGGCACGTGTCGAGGTTGCCGCTGTGGGACGTGCAGCAGCCAACTTGGGCTTCTTTTGGGCTGGGGCTGGGGAACCGCCGATCTCCATCACCTCATCCTCACTATCCTCTAGGATCTGTGACAGTGCAGGAGAACACCGAGTGGCTAAGGGTCGAAGCCCTACCTCAACACTGACAGTGTCAACGAGGAAGTGGACGGTTAAGCCCAGGGCAGGGGTGCTCATTCTGCCAACGGGACATGGGGTGCTCGTTGGACAGTTGGGAAACAGTGATGGCGGCGATGGCACCAGTTCCTTGCGCGCCGCCGTTCGTTGCAAAATGACACACAAAACAGTGGTCCAGAACACAAGTACCTCTATAGAATCCACTTCTGCATGCGGTCGCTTCGCCGCCGAGGGCTTGGGCTTGGCGACCCGCGACCCACCCGGCTTCAGCGGAAGCTGCGTCCGTGGCCGCTTCGGCGGCGGCGGCTCATCATCGGAGTCCCCAATCTCAATTGCATCGTCGATAGATGCCGCGCCCTTGCTGCTCTTCACGCTTGGATGCTTCGGTGGAATGTTTTGGGGTGCTTCCATAGCGACACTTGTATTTAGGCTGGAGGCCTGGCTCGCCTCCGCCGCCGGGTCCGCCGCAGCACCACCCTCCATTTTCACATCACCAGTAACCCTCTCCATTTTCACATCATCAGCGGACTTCGCAACACCTTGCACTCCCTCCTCTTGTTTCGCATTGCCCGCTTTCTCTTGCTCTCTCTCTTGCTTCACACTTGCATCACCCATGGGCGATTCCTCCATTTTCACATCATCAGCGCCCGACTTCACGACATGCCCAGTACCTTGCACTCCCTCCTCTTGTTCTACATTGCCATTTGTCTCTTGCTCTCTCTCTTGTTTCACACTTCCATCACCCATGGGCGATTCCTCCATTTTCCCATCATCAGCCCCCGACTTTGAGACATGCCCAGCACCTTGCACTCCCTCCTCTTGTTTCTCATCGCTAACTTTCTCTTGCTCTTTCTCTTGTTCCACACTTGCATCACCCGTCGGCGATTCCCCTTGTAGTTTCAAATTGCCACCGTTGTCTTGCGCTCCCTGCTCGTTTTCAACAACGCCACTCAACGCTAACGCCACGCCGCCCCCACTTCCTTGTAGCCCATCCTCCCCCATGACACTGTCACCATTCTCCGTTGTGACCGGTGCATCGTTTCCAACTCCTTGTTCACGTTTGCCATCGTCCGTTTGTTCGTGTCCACAACCCCCTTCCAACATGTCGCCACCTTGAGTGTTGACCTCCGAGCTCTCTTCCATCACACCACCCCCCTCATCAGTCTCTTCCTGACCACAACCCCCTTCCAACATGTCGCCAGCTTGAGCATTGACCTCTGAGCTCTCTTCCATCACGCCACCCCCCTCATCGGTCTCTTCTAGCGCACAACCAACTTGCATTTTGTCGCCAACTTGAGCGTTATCCTTGGAGCTCTCTTCCATCATACAACCCCGCATTGTGTCGTCGTTACCCTTTGTCTCGTCGTCACGATCATGATTCCCACCACAATATTCTCCGACTACATCTTCCGCCATGCCCGCATTACTACTCCCCGCTTGTGCCTCTTGATTCTCATCAACCCCCACTTTTTCCGCGGCGTCGGGGTCGGGAACAACAACATCATTTTGTGAAGCGGTTGGTGTTTCTTTTGGGGCATCCGCCATCATGCATGCGGGGGCAAACAAACCAAAACGCCTATTGAGAGCATCAGCGGAATTAGCTTCCGAGTTATTCGTTTGATTTTGCGAACCGCGTAGGCTCAGTGGAGTTTGCTTTGCCCGGCCAAGGTGCAAAATAATGAACGATTTGAGAGGCAAAGGATATGCCATGCGTCCGACAACGGACGCGTAGGAAGCGTTGACAGATCCACTGCGGAATCCGTGGATGTCGAAGGCCGCTTCTTAGTCTTGCAACGTGATGTCGGGCTTGGTGCAAGGTTTGGTTTGCCCAGAGAGCGACTATTGTTGCCGATCGCGATTTCATGACGATTCACAACAAAAAGGTTGACAAAAAGTTGCCCATTCGGCCCCAAGCAAATGCAAAGGTTCAAATCGCACTGCGGCGTCCACTTTTAATTGTGTTTGAAGGTGGAGGCGGAAGCGGGTGTGAAAGCGGTTGAAGCGAAATCCTTCGCATAAGGAATTCCGGGAAGGATAGTCCGAAAAGCAAATCGAACCACGGCAAATTTTGTAAACAATCTCACGTGGTACGGTGCTTTTTTTTGTAGCCCTTGCGTTACACATGTCGTATTTGGGCAAAACAAGACAAAATTTTGCCATGGCGAGAGTTGAATTTTTCGTACGTGAATAAAAGTTTTGCCACTACGAGGAGGCAACATCTCGACACCGAGTGCCGGTGCTAGGCCAATGCAACCCTCCACTATCATGCGCCCCAACACGACCACGCCAAGTTATTCCCAACCAAGGCAAACATAAACAAAGCGCAAGGCCACAAGATTGCGTTCGGAAGGCGAGTGGTGAATTCGAGGAGTTTTGCCACCTCAACGTGGAACATTAAGGCGGGAGCCCGAGACGGACAACACGACATCGGAAAGGCGCCAAAGGGGACAGAATGTAGGGGTGATTTGGAAGCAAGAGGATCACCTCACTATCGAGGTTCATCGGTTAGCAGAGAACTGAACATTGTATAATTACCATGCCCCGTATGCTGCTACCCCGTCACCAATCTTGTGATGACGGTAAACTCCGCAGAAAGAACTGCAGTCTGTGATGGCTCCACGGCACTGCTTGTTTGCGCTTGATATGGCATGTAACGACGGCATATAAGGTGTGGGCATGGATACGACAACCCCCAACCCCTAAGTGACGCACTATGAGATGGCAAAACAATAAATTGGTCCTTGCACAAGGGGCAACCGCAATGAAAGATTTTTATGAACGTGACGCAACACCAATCGATAACTTGACGCCGACACGGGATATGGGGGCATACCGCTGCAAAACATGACATTTTGTTTGCATTGTGACGAATTAGTCGTGTTCGTGTCAGAAGTATGCCTAAAATCCGCCATGTAACCCGATGCACCACAAAACCTAATTGTTTAAAATGTTTTTCCTTTCAAACGTGCCACAATGTAAGAAGGGAAAGGCTGTTGTATCACTAGAGTAGAGGTGTGTTGCTTCGTGCCAGTAGAAGGTGGAAAGGTGCAAAATAGTGACCAAACCGAAATTCTTGAGGACAAGAGAGCTGGGAAAATGCGGGGAGTTGGGTGTTTCCTACTCTCCTGGGTTCAAAAAACACGTTTGCAACAAGTCCCCGCATTTTAAGTTTTTTTTCACTTTTGAGGGAGTGGTGGGGGAGTGTTGGGGAGACGAGTCAAACCGGCGTGAATGGCCGTTAGGCGGTGGGGGGCCCAACTATGCCGAAGATAATCCCCGACCACGGTGAACTTCGTGCCCTCAAAGGCGGCTCTGTACATGGCCATGTCCCACCTTGTGCTTGTCTTCGCCTTCTCCTCTTCCCCTGCTTGTTCACTTGGGGGAGTCATCAAGTGGACATTGAATGGCACAGCAAGATATTCGAGATTGAAATCGAAAAACCCTGCCATGGCATGGGTTTGGTATGGTCACTTTGCACGACCATGCTTTCCTCCTCGGACTGTTCCTCGCAGGAATATCTACTGGAAGTGTCCGCGGGAGATTTTTGTTCGGCGGCCTTTGCGTGGTGGTAAGCGCATTCGGTGCAATGCTTGCAATGCCCCTTTTCATGACAGCTGCTTCTACAGCTCGAAGACAACATGGGGTTGGCCCATGTTGTCTTGACGTTCCCATCTTACATTTATCGCTCCAAGGGGTCGAATTTTGAGGCCGATAATGTTAAATGGAACAATCACCTGACAGTGTTAGATAGGGAGGCAAATTTTGAGGACGAAAATCGTTAGATGATCGAGGTGAGATGGCGATATCCGCGGCATCTCACCCGCAGCTCGTCTTTAGGTACCATGAGTACCATGAGCAAGTGGCATGGAGGAAGTCCCATCCCTCCTGATGCACATGCAAGGCAAAAGGAGTGAATATTTGAAAACCACGTAGGGCATGAAAAAAAACCCATACGGGAAAAAAAAGCCCGAATGTGTAGATTAGTTTTGAGGTTTGGGTTCATGGGGGTTAGCATGCGACAGTACACATGTTGATTAGTTTGAAGAATTTGTCTACCACTTCCGTTGGAGTGAGGCATGCACTCACGGATTCCGAAGGTGAAATTTTATAGATGGATCACACGAAGAAACTTGTGTTAGGAAAACCTGTGCATCCATATGGTGTTTCATACAAGATCTCTTCCCATAGCCCCAGTATCTAGATCCCTCCAACTCGTTTCCGGCACTATTGAATGGATTTTTGTGATGCACGGCTCTCGATGGATAGAATGCATTTTTCAAAGTGGTCAATGAGTTGGAATCTCGCCAGGCTATTGTTGTTGTGTCCATTGCCCTAGGTGCCATTGGTCAAGAGTAGATTGGAATCATGGCGGAAAAGTATACGAGTGAAACAAGTACAGTGGGTGAGTCGTTGAACACCTGGATGGTTCCCCACCGTTTTTTGATGTGTGTATTTTTTTTATGTTTGACAAAACTTTCAACGCGTGGTGCTTGCCGGCCCACTATGAACGGCACAATAACAAACAAGGGCTCCATTTATGAAGACTTCAAGGCTCTCGGAGTCTCAAAGCCATGGCCTACACTTTGAAGTTCGACGAACTTTGGTTTGCAACAATAGCGTTTCGTCTGGAGATTTACTCACTTAGCATTGTTGACATAGCGACCATTCGTGGTCGTGCATCGATTGTAGCCTCAACGCCGCCATTGTCATTTCACATTTGCTACAAAAGTCCAAGACATCGCAGTTTTGCTGCCCATTTTGACGAAAGCGCATGGTCAGCCCATGTCCCATTGCACAGCACATAAAGTCGTTCCAAGCAAAGGTCGCTCAAATCAAAAGTCAGATACGAATTCCGTGGTTCGATAAAGATGAGCACAGTGGACATGTGGAGGAATTCTATAGAAATTCCGAGATTTGCAGCCGCACATGTCAAGGGGCAAGCCGCACTGCAAAAGGAATGTGCAACATTCCCAGACTGTGCCATAAATCCGAAAGATCTGGGGGAATCGATAGATTCCCGCAATGGACTGTGAAGAACGCGCGACCATGGCATGGGGCGTCCGAAACTTCGAAGACTCACGTCCTGTGCTTCGTCCTCGCCTTCCTCTCTTCCCCTGTCCTGTGTCGGGAGACTAGCAAACACCTCGGGGGTCACCTCGGCTTCCTCCAAGTAACCCCGTGCAGGGGCAATATTTTGTGTTTTACGTGACGCTGATGAGTCAGCTTGTCCAAAGCCGCCTGCGCGCCACACTGGGGTGGTCAACGGAGAAATTATCTTTTTATTCCTGAACGGTATGCATGCGTTTTTTACATGTTTCCATTAAGTAACTCAATATTTTTTATTCTGTACTTTTTTTTCTGGTCCGGATCGCCGTTTTACCCATGTCGGTCGATTATCTTCACTTCTATGCAGCCGAGAACAAGAAGAAGTTTGTAGGCCTGCTTGGTCTGCAAAGAGCTCCGTGACCACAAAGTTTCGGATTCCATCCTCAGGTATGCACGTTCGTAGTTCAACAACAAGGTCTCAATTTGTAAGATGCCACCATTGCCAATCTACCATTGTGGTAGATTGGTTCGTCAAACTAAGAGTTCAGTGGTTCTACATTTGCGGTTGGTGTTTTGTGTGAGTGGTAAGCAACAAGTTTTGGGACATTGGAGGTTGGTGTCTTCCGATGCTTGCACCATGATCCTTAGATTCAAGGATACAAAATAGGTCATTTTAGAGACTTTCATCTTGCGAAAGGACAAGGACAACGCTTTGAGCCTTTAGGGCTTTGAACGGTATGTACTAGTGTATGGTCTTCGCCGTTGTACTTGTTCAACTTTCTCTCATGGGTTGCTTTCCCTTTTAGATGCAAGGAACTTGGCCCGGGCGACCAAGGAAGGCCAAGACGGAAGGCTTTTGTGTGGTGTGCCGCAAGGTCAAGACTTCGAAGTTTGAGCCTTTGAAGCCCGAGTTCGAGGGCCGATATAGGGCCAGAGATGGCTTGTACCCGTGTTGCATCGAGTGTTGGCCAATTGTCGGAAGTGAAGATCAAGGGTCCCCTCCCAAGAAGAGACGGATAACCCCTCCCACCACTCCCCAATCCTCGAAGGTTGAATTCCAAGAAATAGAGCACCCACCTTGCGATTTGTGCACGCAAAAGAGAGCATGGTACCACACTTATGAGCCAACCTCCAATGGCTTTGAGACTTGCAATTGAAGGAGAAGGTTTCCAAAATTGCAACCCCTTTGCATGCATTGAAACGTATTCAAAAGCGTGTGCATACATGGAACCGGTCGGCATGGCGTGCGGCACGGCATGCGCATGATGCATTGCATCCTCCACCACGCGGTAAACGCAAGCCCGTGGTGATTCGGTGCTCTTTGGGTCGCTTCTGCACCTTCGGTGCGACAGCACGTGGTGTTCTGCACTATCGCGAGGTTATTCGAGACAGTAGCCTAAAGTTCGATGTTGATGCGGAGCTCATTGGTTGGTTGGATAACTCGTGTTTTGAGCTTGCTCAAAACACTGGTTTAACTTAATTACCTCTTCATTAGGCCTTCATTAGGCCGAGGCAAGCATTGTTTAGAATTGTTTCGTGCATGCACTAGGGTTAAACCCTTTCTTTGTGTTTGTGTGGCAATTGTTGGAGGGGTACACGACCTCATTCGAATTGCCTTTTTTGTCCCAAAGCCACAAGCTTGGGGTATCGCGAGCACTGGACTATAAGAACTTCGTAATGAGTTGGGTTGACTTTGTGGAGGACTGGTGGCATAACCCAGAGGGTGCCTTTTTTCATCTCCCACCACTGGAAACCCTTCCGGATGACCAACGGGAGGTGGTTTTGCTCATGATTGCAGCGGTGCATGACACATTTCAAAAGCATGTTGTGCCTCATGTGAATAACGGTGATGGGTTTACGTCCTCGACCAACCGGGTTGGAGAGACCGTGTTCCGTTACATGCGAGCATGCTTCGACCAGAATCAAAGCACACGCATGGTGTTGGTAGCATCTCATTTCATTGTGGCCCGTAGCAAGTACCTAAACTTGGTGATTAGCGAACCATGGCGCATGAAGCAAGTGATGAATAGAGTCAGCAAGCGCCTTGATTCACCCGAGTGCAGGTACCTAACTTACTGCTACCTTCGGTTGTCTGAGTTGGTAAAGGAGAATGAGAAGAAAAAGGCGAGGGCTGTAGCAAAGGATCGTGAGAGTAAGCTTCGAGGTAGGCTTGTTGTGGCTAAGTTGTTGCCTAAGGATGTAGGTGATTTGACTGTAGAACACCTTAAGAAGGCCACTCGAGGGTTGCGGCAGCGTGAGCCTGACCTTGTTGATTTTTTGCGCTTGAACGTGAACCGTGAGCAATTGATGAACCAATTGGAGGATTGGGTTGACACTGACAATGTGTGTTGACCATTTCATGCTTCTTTTCTGCATACGAGTCTTGTGCTAGGGAGGGAGGGAGCCTTCTATGCCTTTCGTGCCCATCTTTTCATTTCGGAGGGACCCAGAAACAGGGGTCAAACAGGCAGCAAAAACCCCCCGGGACCCGGGCACGAGGCCACGCGACATCGACTCGAAAAGCACCTTTGAACCCTCCACCTAAGAGTTCGGGTCCCAAGCTCGCCGTAGCAACTTTCGGAGGTGCTTTTCGAGCCATATAGCCAAAACGGTGGCCGGGAAGATTGAGTCCACGAAAAGCAGGGTTTCGGTAGCCCCTGGGCAGGTTTCGGACAAGCTGATGATGAGCACTCATTTGAACATGCATGGTCATAGTCTCGGATTGCCGTCGGGCTAATGTCGCCACCGTCACGAGTTGTTGATGCATTTGGGTAGGTTGCTAATTACCATACAAGGGCACAAGAAGCAAAGCGTGAGTCCTTGAAAGTGTAGCAATGCTTCAAATAGCAAAGTTGGCAAAACTCTCCTTCCTCACGTCGCGCAATAACAACAACCCTGCAATCCCAACACTTTCTCTCCCTTGATTCACGTTGATGCAATAACCCCTCACTCTAGCTTGAGAAAAGGAGGCACAAATCAATAGATGCCAATATATTATGAAGACCGGCGTGAAATCGTGTTTGGATTCATGTGCAATAATGCAAGGGCACATCGTATGGTCTGTTGGTTGGAAGAATGGGTGCGACACGCAAAGACACATCGACCTTGCTTGTCTTTGCCTTGTGCCCTCCCGTACCACCAACGAGTGTTGCGTGTTGCATCCGTTCTTCCAAACAAGAGACCCCATGCTTCCGCATCTAAATTGGGCGAACAATTTGGACTCGTCGGTTGGGCTTACAAGCACGGCAAAGCATGTGAGCGATGCCAACGGATCTGTATCACAAGAGGATGCCGTTTATGTCGTGCGTCAAAGAAATGTTCAATAATGTCCAACTTCCACGCATCGTGTGTCATACAACATTATGAGTGGTCCTACCACCGATTGGCGCGCACACATTTGTCGCATTGGTGCTTTGAAAGTGGTACGTGGCGAAGGATCAAATGAGAAACCCATTGAGAAACTTTGCATTGTTCAACACGTGCTACATCCGCACTTTTCTTTGTGTCATGCAAGTCCACGTGACGACGGTTGGGCGTGTTGCCTTCGGGTGCTTTGCTCGGCTGTTTTGTACTTAGTTGAGGTGGAAATTGAAACCAGAATATCATGCATTGTTGAATTGTAGAGCCTTTGCTCTCGTGAATGCTTTTAGAGTTTGACATGCTTGTTTAGCTCTACTGGGCCGGAAAAAAAACGATTGACGTTTTTTGAAGTAAACTCGTAAACGGGCATTCATCGTATGACAATCTTGCAGCCATCTACATTTGTTGCTCGTTTGATTTGACGTGACCTGTTGTGCTGAAAACATCCACAAGTTGGTCCTTTCATGGTTCTTCTGATGGTTCTTGAATAGTTATGTGAGTAGAGTGCATGCCAGTGAAATTCCCGGTCGGCATGGGGGTGCACCGTAAAGCTGAGGGAAACTACACGCCAAAACATATGGCGAACGGATTCCAATCACTGACTGGTGATGGCCTTTCGCATGAGATGCGGTCGGGATGTGCACCGCATGCGCTGTGGTTATTATCTTATTAAGCCCCGGATCACAGTGATTCTTGCCCCACTTCCCCATGGCAAATGCACGTGCACATTACATCAACCTAGGTTCGTTGATTTCCTACACTGAGCACCACTCGCAGAGTGTCACATGCATGCAATAACCGTCACACATGGGATGGGGCTATTATTCAAATGTCCAACCGATACACACATAACAAAATGCATTTGCTCAATGGAGCGCCATGTGATGCCTCTCGTTGGTGCTCGCTAAGGGGTTAGTCCCCCTTGCTCGGCATTGTCAAAAAAAATGGATATTTCAATTGTCCCACTTTGTTTGTTGTGTATCTTGTGTCTATTGCAACATAGGATTCCGCCTTCAAAATCGGATTTACCATCATCCTTTGACACACATCAGTAGAGAACCCCATATAGCCCGCCTCCTGCGAATGCCACATGCGCGGATAACTGGGGCTCTGCCACTTTGCAGCTGTAGTGCTCACGCTTTGCTGCTGTGCTTGATTGTGTATGCTCATGCCATCCATATTCGGTTGCCAACATGAGACCATCAATTAATGATTGCTGGAGCAATTGAGACATCATCACCTCGTGTTGCATGGGAAACACAAAGGCAAACAATCAAATGAACAGACGGCCGGTTGTTTCACTGATGCCCACAACGACGACTGACGAGAACACAAGACGAGAGCAATGTTCTCAAACGGCCATAACCTGGAAAATGCAAGCGAGCATGTCATGTCCCCAGGTGATGACAAATGTGTCCACTTGATGCTTGCATTCTTACAAAAAACCGAGGAACCGGTTTCTCTTGCTTCGCCATAAAGGGAGTTCTCATCAAGGAGAATCTGCAGACACATCACTCAAAGATCCCAAAGATGAGCGAATAGCAGTCATTATGCACATCCTTGCTCAGCGATTCCGCCCCCACAATCACATACTCATGCAAAGATCCCGATGATTCACACGACGAGGTCTGTGAAGTATGAACTTCTTCGGGGGGCGTGGCCACTGCATATTCTCAAGAATACCAAGCGATGTGCTTTGCAAAAGAAAACCCTCATCCAAGAGGCCAGGCCCCTTGGCGTGAGATGAAACACTCTCATCTTCATTAACATAATACGTGCTCAATAAGTTTGCAGCCTTGATAGGAGTATCAAGGGCACCACGATGGTGCACCGCCAACGTTTTTTGGGCAACACCCAAATATTTGGCGGCATCGGCCAAACCCATTCCATGCCCATCTCGTTTACCTTCTTGCACCAAATTGCCAAGTGGATGGAGGAAGCGAAACAAGCCCTTTACTCTTGAGTGGGCTCATGCTTGCCAATGGTGGCTACAGATGAAGTTGCAAAGGTGGTTCAAATGGTTTAGCAACATTGTGAGTGGTGTTGCGTGAGTGGTGTTGTGTGCTTTCATGATTCCAGGAAGATGACTGTTCCCATCTATACCACCCACGGCACAAACAGGAAATGTTCCAAGTTTAAAAATGGGTTAACAGCCCGTTTTTTTTTGGTAAAAAAACGGGTTGTCCGTCCCCAGCCACACAACCCGTTTTTTTACCAAAAAAAAACGGGTTGTCTCTAGACAGCCCGTTTTTTTACCAACAAAAAACGGGCTGTCTCTTGACAGCCCGTTTTTTTACCAACAAAAAACGGGTTGTGACCTTCTTTTAGCGCCAGGGGGTTGCCAAAATAGGGCACTTTAAATTTTTCCATTTTTCAACCAAAAAAAAACCGTTTTGGGTGTGTGGATGCCACATGATGATGTCATCAAGGCTCCCAAAGGAAAAGGAGTAACATCAATAGGAGGTTGACTTGTGGATGTTCCTCACGTGCCCGAACAGGTAGCCCCCATTGCACTTGTGGCAGATTCGAGCCCTGGAAAGGTTAGTGTGACCTCCTCGCAACAATCGGCTTGTGACGAGTGAAGGCTCGTTGCTTGCTTTGTGAACCCATTGATGCCGGCCTTGAGCTGGTTGCTGAGGATCTCTTTGTGCAACAACAGAATGCACCATCACCTCCATCTGCGCCTATTTCAACTCCGATTGATGTTGCACAACCGGGAGGTGGTGAGGAGAGGGATGAGAGTAGGAGTGGCGAGGAAGAAGAGGAGTTTGAGGCGGAGAGGATCATTGGTAAGAAAGTTCATCGTGGCAAGCCATTGTACTTGGTGCGATGGAAGGGTTGTGGGAAAGAAGATGACTCTCTTGTTGCTTTGGTCAAGCCGGACTCAGAAATGGGGGTGGGTCTCTTAAATGGTCATTTGGTGGTGGGTCTACTGCATTTGAGTTTGTATATCATTCTCTTGCTTTGCTTCTTCTCAAAGGGTGCTTTGCTAGGCAAGGGGGACCCACACCGGACACTTGGGGGGTTCATACAAGGTGGATCGTCTTGGTACCCCGGCGTTGGCCGGTTGGAGTTTGTATATCATTCTCTTGCTTTGCTTCTTCTCAAAGGGTGCTTTGCTAGGCAAGGGGGACCCACACCGGGCACTTGGGTGGTTCATACAATTAAAGGTCTGGACAACCCGTTTTTTTACCAAAAAAAAACGGGCTGTCCCCCGGCGTTGGCCGGACAACCCGTTTTTTTACCAAAAAAAAACGGGCTGTAAAACCCATTTTTAAAAAAAACGGGCTATTAACCCGTTTTTTTACCGAAAAAAAACGGGCTGTCAGCTTCGCTGACTACAGCCCGTTTTTTTTCGGTAAAAAAACGGGTTAATAGCCCGTTTTCCTTATAAAACGTATTAGATGGAGGTGAGTTGGAGACGGTAGTTGTTAGATGAATCTCGCGGTCCATCTAACATTTATCGGCTTGCAAACAGCTGCCATTGTGATGGCAAGTGTGCAGTTGCCATTGTTATGGCAAGTGTGTTAGTATCGCCATAGCCCAAATCATGGCGGTAATCCCAAACCGCAAACTTGCGCAAGCGGGGGCTTACCCTGCATACCACGAATGAATGCATGAACCCCCGAGAGCCCGACAATCTCTGCGGAGGTTGTCAAATTAGTTACGAGGCGCAAATATTAGCTCACGTCAACAACACTGTGGGCAGTGCAGGCGTGCTTTCTGTGCTGTAAGGTGGGCACATTGTGCAGGTCAAGCAACAGCCTGGGACTCAGAGATCCCTGAACCATCGGGTGTTCTGCACAAACTGCATCACTCCTGGGTAGAACATCAGTAAAGTGACACTGACAACGAAAGTCATCAAAGGTTCACTTCCAAACCTTCCAAACCTGTGGCTGGTCGCCTTCCTAGCAAGCATGGGCATATGGCAGCAAACATACAGGGCCACATTCAGAACGGCAATACGGTCAGAGCATATTCCTTTGGCTACCAGACCGGACGGAGGACCGGTCTGGTCTTGTGGGGAAAATTATCACTTTCTGGCAAAGGATTGGGTCAAGGGTTTTTGAACGTGGCGGAAATGATGGTTTTGGTGGTTTTCTTAGACTCAATAGTATTTTAGAGAAAAACAGTAAGACCAGTTTCAGAGACCGGTGGGACCGGTCTTTGCAAACCGAACGGACCGGACCACTTCGGTACACTTTGGAGCACTTTGTTACACTTGCCTCCCAAACCTACCTTTGCGCGCTCGTTGCAGCATGCACGCCACCACACACCATGCACAAACCACACACACATACACAGACTTTGCTTCCCATGTCCTCTTGGGTGTTTCAACGATGCATGATGGGTGGGATGCACCATTAGCATGAAAATAGATCGGTTCAAACAGTTTCATGCAGACCGGTCAGACCGGTCTTCCGAACCTCGCTCCTGGTCCCCTACTTCCTGCTGCCTTTTGACAGGACCGGTCAGACCGCTCTTCCCCGCTTTGTTGCTTAGCCTTTTTCAATGCCGATTTCAGGCCCCGGGACGAAGATCCCCGGCGTGAAGGACGCCGAGACCCCCGTGCCCACGGCCTTCAAAAAGGTCCGGGCCGGGGATCGGGTGGTGCTGCTCCTCAAGGGCTCGCACGGGGGCCGCTACACCGGCACGTGCCAGTCGCAGGCGACCGGTAAAATGTCCCTGTCCGGGACAATCTACTTCACGGAGGACCAGAAGACCGGGGGCTTGAAGCGCAGCATCAGCAAGGGCGAGCTTGACTTCGTCACCGAGGACGTGCTCGGATGTTGGGTGGTCGCGGAGGCGAAGACATCTACTCCGGGCCAGAGGATTGCGGCCCGAGCAGCGCAGTCCCGCAAAAGGAAAGTGAACGAGGAGTCCGAAGACGAAGACGAGGACGAGGAAGAAGAGGACGAAGAAGACGAGGAGGAGGAGGAGCGAGAAAGCGTGATGGAGATCCCGGAAGAAGAGGCAAAGGAGGAAGAGCAAGAGAGGAAGAAGAAGAAGCCGGCGAAGGAGAAGCACACCACCAAAAGACGGTTGCCGGACCCATTTTTCAAGGAAATCAAAGCCGAGGGCAGTGAGTCCGCCTCGGCGCCCCGCACAAGCAAGAAAGGCAGGAAGGCCTCCACCGAGGACGAAGAGAGGTCGGCGGAAGAGGTGCGCATGGGCAACGCGTTGGAGATGTATGGCACCACCTTGCCAAGGCTTGGGCAACACGTCCGGCAATGTCTCCGTGGCCAACCCGGCACCAAGACACTTCTGGCGGCAGCGCTGCAGTTGCTGTTCGAGTGCCCGAACAGCATTCTTCGTGGTCCTCTCTGCATTCGGTCGGATTACATCGTGGCGCAGCGCAAGTGTGTCGAGCCCCTTCGTCAATCCGGTGGTCCCCAATACGAAGAATACGCAGGTTTGTGCATACTGTCGTAAACCGTTAGGACCGCTTCACTTTAGCACACTTCACACGACGACCGGTCGGACCGGTCTGTACAAACTGTCGTAAACCGTTCGGACCGGTCCACTTTAGCACACTTCATACGAAGACCGGTCGGACCGGTCCTTGCAAACTGTCGTAAACCGTTCGGACCGCTTCACTTTAGCACACTTTAGCACACTTTATTCCATTTCTCCACAGAGAAGGTCTTGCAGGGGGCTGCAACGTGTCCGAAGTGCTTGGGGATCAAGGATGAGCCCGACATGGACATGCCCGCCCTGCCCGCCGCGCCCGCAGCGCGCCAGCTCGCCATCCCCCAACCCGCCGCAAGGCCCGTCCCTCCGGAGATGCCGATGCACGTGCAGACCATGGACCAGCTCACCACTCCCCAGCTGCGCGAGAAGTTCATGGCCCTCAAACGGGAATTGCAACGCACCGAATTCGAGCTCGTAACGGTATGGAGCACCCAATGGCCGTTCGGGGTTGTGTGTGGAACTCGCTCTCCCCTTTGCCGTGCCATTTTTAGGTCCGTGGGGGTTCTCTTCCTACAAGTGATTGGCATGAACCACACGCCGAAACCAAGACGTTGGGGGAGCAGATCGAAGAGATGCGGACAGTCGCTTGGTTCCGTGAACAAACGGAGAGGATGAGGTTCGCCGAGGAAGAAGAGGCGCGCGAGGAGTTTGAACGACAAGAGGAGGCAAGAATCCAAGCCGAACGTGCAATGGAGGTGTGTGTCCAGGGGTCCCCTAGCCTACATTTGTGCATGCATGGAGTCAGCACTGTGGTCTGTGGTCTGCAGGACGCCCGACGTCGTGAGGAGGCCGCGCGTGAACGCGAAAAGAAGGATGCGGCGACCGAGGCTTTGGAGGCGAAGTTGAAGGCGTTGCAAGAGGAGTTGGACAAGGCACGGAAGAGCAAGGAGGAGCCGAGCAAAGAGAAAGAACCCGGAGAACCAGACCCGCAGCAGGTCCCAGCGGAGGAGGCAGGCGCAGGGGAGCCGATCGCCCAGCAAGCCGATGCCCCCAAGCCAGAAGCCGGAACTCAGGCATGCGTGTGCTTCAATTCGTTTTAAAGTGTGCTAAAGTGTGCTAAAGTGGACCGGTCCGAACGGTTTAGAGTAGTTTGCAAAGACCGGTCCGACCGGTCTTCGTGTGAAGTGTGCTAAAGTGTACCGGTCCGAACGGTTTACGACAGTTTGCAAAGACCGGTCCGACCGGTCCTTGAACGAAGTGTCACGAAGTGTACCGGTCCGTTCGGTTGAAACCACTTTACTTCCTTTTTCTGCAGGAGCCCTCCACCCAGGCACTTCAGCTGCAGGCGGCTTCCGCTGCTGCTGCTACCGCGATTCCGGGGATGAAAATCACCCCGGCCTTCGCCGCACAAGAGGCGCGACTCGCGCTGCAGCTCGAGGCCCGCAACAAGAAGACCGGGGAAGAGAAGAAGGATAATGAGGATAATGAGGATGAGTAACTCATTTTCTATTTGCTTTTGCTATTTGCTATTCCCTTTTGATTTTATCGACGAACTGTTTCGGTCCTGTGTGGCCGGTGAGCCAGACGTGTGCCAGACGTGTGCCAGACATGTGCTTGATGGGACACCAGCGACATGATTCCAGGATTGCATGATTCCATGATTTCTGCTGCGTGTTTGGTTTGGGAGCAAAGAAAGTCTGAAGTGTGCTAAAGTGTGCTAAAGTGAAGCGGTCCGAACGTTTTAGAGTAGTTTGCAAAGACCGGTCCGACCGGTCTCTGGACAAAGTGATCTAAAGTGGACCGGTCCGAACGGTTTAGAGTAGTTTGCAAAGACCGGTCCGACCGGCCCTGGACAAAGTGATCTAAAGTGAAGCGGTCTGAACGGTTTAGGGTAGTTTGCCGGTTTGGGAGCAAAGAAAGTCTAAAGTGTACTAAAGTGTGCTAAAGTGAAGCGGTCCGAACGGTTTAGAGTAGTTTGCAAAGACCGGTCCGACCGGTCTCTGGACAAAGTGAGCTAAAGTGGACCGGTCCGAACGGTTTAGAGTAGTTTGCAAAGACCGGTCCGACCGGTCTCTGGACAAAGTGATCTAAAGTGAAGCGGTCTGGTCAGCAAAAGCTTGTATTCTGTTTTTTTTTCAGGCATGCCTGCGGCTACACCATGGGAACCAAGACCCCTGGCCCCCCTAGAGGCCCAATGGGATTTTGGAGATGAACTCCGCAAAGGGCGCAGCCTCTTGGAGGGCACCGAGGATGGCAAGACCCCCGTTGCCGTCTGGAACTTTATGTTTCGGCCAATTTTGGAGGCCATGACGCTGTGTTTGGAAGAGGCCAACCGGTTAGACCTTGTGGACCTTCTTCCGCGGTACGTGCTCTTTCGAGTTGGCTTGGGCATGCTGCAGCCGCGCAGAATAGATGATGTGTGGGACAAAGAGAGTATGCACTACAATGCATACATGGCGGAACTGTTTCCCAGCAGGCGACAGTTTTATGTGCTGCAGCGACTTGCGGATCCGGATGCGGATGCGTTGATTGAGTTGTGCACGATGCACTGGCAAGGCGGATGGGAACTAGGTGACGTGGTGTGCGGGGATGAGACCGTGGTCCCCCACAAGGGGTTGTTTGTCATCCGGCAGTTCATACCGCGCAAGCCTCACCCCACCGGTGTGAAACTGTACGCGTTGTGCGACGCACAAAGCCATTACATTTGGCATGTGTATTTGTACCGTGGTGCAGCCCCTCGTGTGGGTCCGGAGTCCCGGAGCCGGTTTGCAGGACACTACAATGCGTTTGAGATTGTGCAACTTTGGAATGATGTGACTCCACCCGGAAAGGTGCTTGTGGCGGATTCATTCTTTGGGTCTCATGATGCGGCGGCGATGCTAAGTGCACAAGAGCGTCCGTTCTTGATGCTCACTTCCACAAGTGCTTTGGTGCAAGATGGGAACGTTGGACTAGACCCGGGGGATGTGAACACGGTGGTGCACAAGGAACATCGGTATGCACTCTCGGTATACAAAAACCCCAAAGTGGGGCGCAAGCCGGCAAAGGTGGTACCACTACTAACCAATTGCCTAACCGGAGGTTCGCTCCCACACCGAAGTGGACGATACCACCTACCGGGGATAATTGCCAACTACCGTAGGTTTGCCCCGGGGGTGGATACGTTTAACCAAATGTGCTTACAACACCGGGAAGAGCACCGGTTTCAATCATGGTGGAAGGCACTTGGGGGGATGGTGTTAAGGATAGCGGCAACAAATGCATTTACGTCATGCCAAGCGTTGCGTCTTAGTCCGGGGGGTGAAACAATGTTTGACTGGCAATGGAGGTTGATGAGATACATGTTTCCGGCAAGGCAAATTCAGGTGGTGGACAAGCATGTACCAATAGTGGTTGGGAAGCGGGGCTTTTGTGTACATTGTGGGATGGGCACCACCCGATACAAGTGCAAAGCATGTGGGTGCTATCTACACGTTGAATGCTTTGCGGACCATCATGAATGAACCATGAATACATGTCTTGTGAGGATTGACTCCCATGCATTGCAATGCCTGTGCAAAGGTGTGAACACGCACAACACAGCACACGCACACACACAACACACACATGCGGACACACACACTACACACGCATCACCAAGTGCTCCAAAGTGTGCTAAAGTGTGCTAAAATGGTCCGGTCCGTTCAGTTTGCAAAGACCGGTCGGACCGGTCTGACCGGTCTCCCCGAACTAACCGGTTCGCTACAGAAAGCTAAAGTGGCGCGAAACGGTCTCAACTGAACAGTTGGTGATTTTGCCTAGTCGAAACGGTGAGTTAACGAAGACCGGTGGACCGGTTGTGAAAATATTCGCGTATGGTAGCCAAAGGAATATGCACAGGCAATCCCCATTTATCCAAATCGTTTCTGAGGTTAGGCACCCACCATCGTTTGGGGTATGTTTTTTCCTGCAGGTCGCTGATCACCAGATGTATATTCGCTGTCGCATCTGCTGCAGTATCCCAGGTAGCCACAGTTTTTGGCCATGGCTGGCACCAGAGACTGCAGCGCACGTGAGGCTTTTGGCGCAAACTATCGGGAAACGGACCAGTTTTTGGTGCGGTGCTGTAAACTTTGAGCTCTTATCTGCCAGATGCGATGACCAGCGGTGAGTTGTCTGAGGCCTGGGTCACTTCTATCTCCCCGTGCAGGGTAATCCAAGTGTCAGCGACTCCCTCACGCTGCAGCTCCAGGTTATACACACCTCCTAACCATGTCTCTAAATGCTCAAATGAGCATCGGCCCAAGGCAAATGATTGCATGCCCTTGGAGTATAATGCTGTAAATATTTCAATGGATTTTGCAGAAATACATGTCCCGCCTCTGGCACACATTCTGCAAGACACTGTGCGCGTCTAGCAACACTGTGTGTGTGGCGGGGGTTGGCATAATTCCCTTGTTGCGTTTGGGGGGCTGAAATCTAGTTGAAATCTGGAGAATGCTTCTTGGCCTTCTGTGTTACTTACGTGCGGTTTCTCTCGCTGAATCCGCCTGTATCTTGAACATTCCTGAACCTGTTCGCCCTTTGCCTTTCCCGTTTTGCCTTCGTCTGTTGTCACGCATTCTGCACGAATCACTGCACCCACAATCAGAACATTGCACACCCCATGCCTGCAAAAACCATGCACAAGTCCTGCACCATTTCCTCCATTTGTCTGCCTGTTTGCAGTAAATTCCACGATGGTGCAAATCTCTTCCGATGGTTCTTCTTACTTCGGATATTCGACGCTGGAGGGGGACCAATCTCATTCCCAGGAACAGACCCAACAGAAGCATTGGAAGGCATCGGTGGCTTGTGGCCTCGTGATGGCCCTCGGCATGACGTTATTTGTCGCAAGCCCCCCCCAATCTGCCTCTGAGTTCTTTGGCATGGGCACGAAGGTACTGTCCGGGACCCGTGCTCCCAGAGCCCTCGAGCGACCCCGCTCCTCAGGGCTGCCTCAGAATGGCCACCAGCGTTCCCGGACGTCTCTAGCATCGGTCGATGCCGCAGCAGCTGTGGGTGCTTCGGTCACTGCTGCAGCGACGGCAAAGGCTGCGGGCAGTGGCACTGCAGTGCTGTTGTTGGCCCCACAGCTGCAGCTGGCGCTTCTTGCTGGGGCGGTGGTGGCGATTTGTTTTGGGGTGGGGTTCTTCTCTGGCATCTTGGCACGGTGCAAGGGAGAGCCCAAACGTCTCAAGGAAGAGAGCTCAGCGCAGATGATCCCACGATTGGATTCGGCACGGAGCACTGTACTAGAGCAGGTGGAGGCAATGTCGGCGGTGACAGCTGTGGAACCCGACTCAGAAGAGACAGCCTCACAGGCAGCAGCTACCGCAAAGAATGCAGAGGCTATTCAGAAGGGAGGGAAGCAGCAGGAATTCCGTGAGAAGATAGCACTGAAAGCTCCTACGGATATCCTGCGAACTGCAGAGGAGGCTGCCCGGAAGGCAGCAGAGAAGGCAAGGGGGGAAGAGGAGGCACGTGTGGCAGCAGCCAAGAAGTGGCAGCAATTTGAGGAGGAGGCAGCGAAGAAGGCTGCAGAAGAGGAGGCTGCGTGGAAGGCAGCAGAGGAGCAGGTAGCACGGAAGGCAAAGGAGGAAGAGGAGGCACGTGTGGCAGCAGCCAAGAAGTGGCAGCAATTTGAGGAGGAGGCAGCGAAGAAGGCTGCAGAAGAGGAGGCTGCCTGGAAGGCAGAAGAGGAGCAGGTAGCACGGAAGGCAAAGGAGGAACAGGAGGCACGTGTGGCAGCAGCCAAGAAGTGGCAGCAATTTGAGGAGGAGGCAGCGAAGAAGGCTGCAGAAGAGGAGCGTGCCCGGAAGGCGGCACAGGAGCAGGTAGCACGAAAAGCAAAGGAGGAAGAGGAGGCACGTGTGGCAGCAGCCAAGAGGTGGCAGCAATTTGAGGAGGAGGCAGCGAAGAAGGCTGCAGAAGAGGAGCGTGCCTGGAAGGCGGCACAGGAGCAGGCAGCACGGAAAGCAAAGGCGGAAGACCAGGCACGTGTGGCAGCAGCCAAGAAGTGGCAGCATTTTGAGGAGGAGGCAGCGAAGAAGGCTGCAGGAGAGGAGCGTGCCCGGAAGGCTGCAGAAGAGGAGCAGGTAGCACGGAAGGCAAAGGAGGAAGAGGAGGCACGTGTGGCAGCAGCCAACAAGTGGCAGCAATTTGAGGAGGAGGCAGCGAAGAAGGCTGCAGAAGAGGAGGCTGCGTGGAAGGCAGCAGAGGAGCAGGCAGCACGGAAGGCAAAGGGGGAAGACCAGGCACGTGTGGCAGCAGCCAAGAAGTGGCAGCAATTTGAGGAGGAGGCAGCGAAGAAGGCTGCAGAAGAGGAGGCTGCGCGGAATGCTGCGCATCAGGCCGCAGCGATGAAGGCTGCAGCAGAGTTGGCTTCCCGGAAGGCTGCAGAAGAGGAGCGTGCCCGGACGGCAGCAGAGGAGCAGGCAGCACGGAAGGCAAAGGGGGAAGAGGAGGTACATGTGGCAGCAGCCCAGGAGCAGCAGTTCCGTGAGACGGTGAAAGCAGAACTCCAGGCTTTTAAGAACGCTGCGATCTGGCAGACCTTTGAGGAGAAGGCAGCGAAGAAGGCTGCAGAAGAGGAGGCTGCTTGGAAGGCAGCAGAGGAGGCAATTGAGGAAGAGGAGGCACGTGTGGCAGCAGCCAAGAGGTGGCAGAAGCTTGAGGAGGAGGCAGCGAAGAAGGCTGCAGAAGAGGAGGGTGCCCGGAAGGCAGCAGAGGCGCGTATGGCAGCAGCCATGAAGTGGCAGAAATTTGAGGAGAAGGCAGCGAAGAGTGCTGCAGAAAAGGAGGCTGCGTGGAAGGCAGCAGAGGAGCAGGCAGCACGCAAGGCAAAGAAGCAAGAGGAGGCACGTGTGGCAGCAGCCAGGAAGCAGCAGGAGTTCCGTGAGAAGACAATCGCAGCACTGCAGGCAGCAAAGGAGGAAGCCGAAGCCCGTGAGCAGGCAGCCAGAAAGCGGAAGGTGCAGGAGGCAAGAGAGAGACTCGCGGCAAGTGAAGCTGCAGTGGAGGCTGCTGCGAAGAAGAAGGCTGCAGAGGACGCGGACGCCCGCCGTCGACTGGTAGTTGTTGCTGGCGGTGCTGCTGCTGCTGCGACGGTAGTGGCCCAGGGCATTCAAGTATCCGGTGCTTCCAACCCTCGGCAGCCAGCCGCACTCTACCAGCAACCCTCGCAACCCTTGACGGCCTCGCGCTACACCCCTTCTTCGGCTGCATTTCCCCAGTACACTGCACCCCCATTGCAGACCCAATATCCATCCGGTGCACCTTCGTACACCTCCAATGGGGCTTCACTGGGTTTCTACAACCCCACCACGCCAAGAGCTGTGGGCTACAACCCCACCACGCCAAGAACTGCCGGGCACAACCCCACCACTCCAAGAACTGTGGGCTACAACCCCACCACGCCAAGAGCTGTGGGCTACGAGCCCACCACTCCAAGAACTGCCGGGTACAACCCCACCACTCCAAGAACTGTGGGCTACAACCCCACCACGCCAAGAGCTGTGGGCTACAATCCCACCACTCCAAGAACTGCCGGGTACAACCCCACCACGCCAAGAACTGTGGGCTATCCTTATTGATCTCCCAACGCCCTGATCAGTGGGAAACGCCCCCTCAACAGCCGTCTTGCCACCCTGGTACAGACTCAGCAACCCCAACAATTCCCAACGTGCCCCGACACCCCTGAACAATTTAAAACAAACCCGGACATTTCAACAGTCCGTAAAAAGGTTGTTCAAAAATTCCAAATACACAGTTTATGCGAAACAATTGGTGAGAAACCGAGGCTTCAATGTTCTGAGACCGAGTCAGACCAAAGTGGAGTGTTCTGTAGCTGGGTGTGTTTGTGCCATTGAACTCCCTGCTATCAGGCACAGAGGGCAAAGACGGGCTGGTTGTGTTGTTAGCAATTGTAGGTTGTTTCGCAGCCAGAGCTGGAGTTTATCAGTTAAACCATTTATTTGTTTAACGCACAAAGCTTCGCTTCCACCCATCGTGTACAGTGCCTTGTATGCCAGCAGTCTGCTGAACCCGAGGGTCAAGGTGCAGGCACACACATCTTTGTCATCTTTCTGGGATGTGCCATACGCTTGCGCTGCGCGTACGTCCCGTGCAAATCCTCACCGTCAGGCTGCCTGCGTGCATGCCCCTCAGGGCCCTGAGCCTGTTATAAAGAGACAGATTGAGAGATTGTGTCGACTTGGAAAGAGGCTTTTTATTCCCCCATGGGCTGAGTTCCAAAAGCTCAAAAAGCTGAACGGGAGTTGCGTTTCCCAGTCCCAGTGTGGTGCGCAAGCACGCTTGTTTTGTTCCAAGTGACTTGCGCCCCCCTCTCCTCATTGCCTCGACAACCACCTCCCTGGCTTGGAATTCCCCCATGGGCTGAGTTCCAAAAGCTCAAAAAGTTGAACGGGAGTTTCGTTTCCCAGTCCCAAAAATGAATTATACTCCGAATGCGTCTTTCACCCCGGGTCAACAGAGGTGGGTCACGTTGGTTTGCGCTGGCCTGGGATGCCATGGATCCTGGTAAGCCCTTACCAGATCCCATCTCTGTTCTGGCGGAAATCCCCTCCAGAATGCTATTTTCGCCCCAATGTTGCGGGGGCCACAGGTGTTCTGCAGCATTGCCTCATGGGCACGTCCCTCAGTGCTGACTCGAGGGGCGTTGCCAATGGTTGATTGCTGTGGCCCCTATTGCATTTATCGGATAGCCCTACCGATGCCCCCTCCCTCATGTGTTGTCAGACGGTTGATTGCCGTTTTTTCTGGAAAGTGCACTGACACTGAGGGCCACCTCCTCTCGTCCGTCCCTCTGTCACGCCGCGTTGTACCCGGGTCGTGCAGGGGTTCAGGGGGCAGGACAGCCCGCTCGCTCACCCCGCCCCCAACACTCCCATGTGTATGAGAAGGCTGGTGCCTTCCCCAACGTGTAATTCCCCCTTTACCCTGTTGGCCCCCACTTTTCTGTGGCGATCGCGCAATCAAAACGGAATGCACAAATCGGACACAGGTATGCAGATGCTTTGGTGGTGGTGGAGCACCGGACGTTCCGATGTCTCTCGCAAGCGTCGGGTAAACCGATCCGCTGCACACACTTCATTTTGGTTCGACTCACATCGCCTGAGCACCGCGGACAAAAGCCAGTGCTGTACTGTATGTGCAGCCTTGTTGCAGCCGCAGGCTGACCCTGCATCCCAAACAGCGCAGGCGCTGGCGAAGAGACGCTGGGCCTTTTACAGTACGACTACCCTTTGCAGATGCCGAGGCAAGGACCCATATGATTTTATACTTGACATCCTCTGCGCATCCCACGGTGGTATCGCCCGTCGCACCCCCTGTGGGTGCTCGTGGTCGTGCATGGGGTCTGTTATCAGTCGACATTGCATTCTCTGTGATCCTTGTGCGTGCGTTGTGCATACACACTCGTCCTTCTGGCGCACCCCCTGAGTGAGTGTTCGACGGCTGAGTCTACGAGTGCACCGCGGAGCCCCATCATTAGGCCGCCTTTAGGTGCCTCCAACTATTCTACGTGCACCAACGCGCTGCCTCCCGCTGAGGCGTCTCAGTGTATTTGATACATCACACTCTGTTTCGTCTACTTCTGCCCGGCGGGCGTGTCACCTGCGTGTCACCTCTGCGCCAATACCCCATGCATGCACTGGTCACCGTGCCCCCGCCAACTTCCGCCAAAACCACCTGAGTCACCACCATCACTTCCTGCCTCGAACGGTATGCTTGTTCTGCCCAGCGTACCTCCGCCTGCATCCCTGGCAACCAAACTGGGCAGCCTCGCATGTGTCGCAACGAATGCTGGGGAGGTGGCAACACAAGTCGCATCATTGGGCGATCTGTATGTGCCTTGTACCAACGTGCTGCATACCGCTGAGGCGCATCGGTGTGTTTCACGAAGCATACTCTGTGTCGCCTTCTTCCGCTTTGCGGGTGCGTCTCCTGCAGGTGCGGGCAGACATGGCTGTAGGGCAGACTGAGATTAATTGTAGCCGTCACCTGACCTCGACCCTTTCCACGGCTGAGGAGACAGACGGGCCGGGCTTGTCTTCATATCCAGACTGCTAAGTGAACGCGCACGTGAACACTCAGTGGACCTTCATGTAAAACAACCGAAGATTTTCTCTGCTCACCAGACGACCCAGTAGCAGCGTGTCAGACGTAACATCGTGCTTAATTTCACATGCGCCTGCGGCACACATTTTTTTGTGAGATTATCCTTCCCTTTTTCTTTTCGCTTTTCTGCCGTATCTTGCAATTGGTCCAACATCCTTATGGGCTATGCTCTGTAATCTGCCGCCCCCCGTTTACCCTTTATCTATGGGTTTGCCAAGATTTGGCACTTGTCTTGCGGTATTGGGTGATGGTTATCTGCCGGAGGTTTTCATCAACCGGCCTGAGATCGCACTTAATCAACAGCACTGCAACACCATGTGCCAGATTTACAGCAGCACCCCAGTCTGCGCTGCAGTTACACGAATGTTCCGTGTGGCCTGGAAATGGGGAGGTGGGTGCGAGCATGTGCCACGGGTACGCATCTCCCCCTCTCCAGTATCCTACTGATGGTACGCGTAGTATATGTGGTTCGCGTGCTGTGCAATATTTTTGTGGTTCTCGAAGCTTTGTATGATATGTGTGTGGGGTGGGTGGGTGGGTGGTGTGCTCTGCAGGGTGCTCTTGCCGCGGTGCGCGCACAGTCTGCGTGCATGGTGCAAAGTTTGGGTATGCCTGGGGGTTCACAGAGACCACTAGCACCCACTTAGGAGGCGGTAAGCACATGCTGTTGCGCCCTTTCGCTGCAGCTATGTTGTTGACACATGAGGTGGTGCAGAACCTGAAATATTGTTGTCTCACAGCTCTGAAACCTCATTTCTTTGTCTTGGGTCGTCCCCGGTACCCCGTCACCTATCATTTTTCAAGCACAAAGGAGACAGTTCCTGTAGTTATTGTGGCCCCCTCAAGGCTGGATGGCGATTTATTGAGCATCCAGTACGAGGTCAGTGGCTAGACAATCACGCATGATTGTGTTCCACTTCACAGATTGGAGTTCCGCATCCGCAGCCCATAGGCAACCATTTAGAAGCCTTCAGGGGAGGACTGCAACCATCAAGAGGCCTCCAGGAAAGAACAAGGACCCCCAGAAGCATCCAGGAATTACTGGCAACCATAAAGAAAACCCAGGGAGAAGGGCTTTGTGCTAGTAGTAGTAAGTTTTCCTCGGGTTCTATGGGCTGTTTGGGAGGTGCTTCTTGGGATGGTACACTGCGGGTTGACCCCTAATAGTTGCCACAGTGTGGATGCAGTGCGTGAGCAGGCTATGCCAGCTCATCTTGGTCTGAGCCAAAAAAAAAAACAACAACGTGGATGCAGTGCATGCGTTGTGCAACAACGATTTCACGGACCGGGGGGGCTTGCAGGCCACCGGGAGGGGTTGGTTTCTGCTGGAAAGCAACAGCATGATAGTTTTTCAAAACTACCCAGTTTTTCCACTGCCCCCCCCCCCCCACCCCCAGAAGCCCTATTAGCAAAATTATTTGCACGTTGAATAGGTGAATGGAGTGCTTGTTGCAGTTTTTGTGCGCTTTTTTTGTTGCATCTTTTGCATTTTTTCGCCCCTTGTGCATTGTGTTTGAGAACCCCACTGAGTCTGAACCCCTCCAGTGGGCCAGTATTCAGGGGTCTCTGTGCCCTTACTTAAAGATAAATACCACCCATGTTGGCTCTATAGGTGTGCCCCCCCATCCCACCCCACGTACCCACCTTCGAGCAACCCCCCCCCCCCCCCAAACCCTCTCCTGGCTGCAATTGTCTAAGGTGCGGACATTCAGTCGATGGATACCAACCATTGATCCCCCAAACCCTCTCCCGCGACTTTCAGCAAAAAAAATCCCAAACACCCTGAAACTACCCGTTTTTCGAGGCCCCCCCCCCCCAAAAGGGTAGTTCGACATATTGTTGCATCTTTTAAAAACCGACCCCCCCCGGCAGGCTACACTCATTACCTGCGCACACCGGCATTTTCACTGCCTGGCATATGTGCTACATGGAATCCCGCAGTGGCGTACAGCAGGGCAGCCAATAAGTTACACAGGCCACGGGCCAGCAACCTCAGGGAATACATGAGCCAAGAGAGGAAGAGCCTCCGGTTGCCAAACAAAGGGGAGCTCTCTCTGCCTTCAGTTCGCCTCCTGCAGGATGGCGCAGGGAGAATCCTTGACCCTGATGTGAACGGGCCTAAGCTCTGTAATATATTCTCCTTCCCAGCCGCTGCTGGCATAAAACAGATGTTGCTTGGGACCCTCATTTACACCCGGACTCCAGGATCCTGTCTGATAAGCTGCATTGATCGCGATTGTTGCTTTATGCATTTGTAGACGGTTTTGCCCGCATACGTGCCCACGGTGATTCCCAGGGTATCCCGGCTACCCCTGGTGCAAACAGTGGCCTGTCCAAACAGCACTAGATCAGCGTTTTGAATCAGGCTATTGCTTAGTGGCCCGTCGTTCCCACCCCTTAGGGTGGGTGTTGGGTGTGGGGCTAGAGAGGTGGGTGGGTAGCTTGCCCCCACTTTGGTTTTTTTTGCCAACAGGTCCCTCCTCCCGCGGTCTTTTTTCGTGAGGGGGAGGGGGTGGCATAGCAAGAGGGCCCATAAGGCCCATAAATTTAGCAAACAACAACAAGCAACAAGCAACAACAGGCACCTCTCCATGCCGTTTTGGCCATTGCTCCGCCCCAACGCTTTAGATCTTTTGCCCATGTAGCCATCTTGGAGCCTAGGTAGTGGCCTTGCCAAATCCAAGTTTTGAGCCAGAAACTCACCGGTGGCGGCCCGGGGCGGTGGCGCCAAGTCGGGAGGTGCCCTCCCAAATCTTCGCAGTTTTGGGCCAAAGGTAGCCATTTTTCGCCCAAAATAGCCCGCAAACCCGGGCGAGACGCCCAAACGAAGGGAAATGGTGGCTACACTACACGTGCGGCTTGACTTCGCCGTGTCAAAGAGCCCTCTACTGCCCTTCAACTCCACGATAGGTCCGAGAAACGGCCCAAAAAGGCGCCCAAAAGGCCCCAAAATGTGCGCAATGTGCACCAACACCCCGAAACCAAGCACGGGCCGTATCTTGGGCTACGTGGCTCCAAATTCGATTCCGAGGGCACCTAGTCCACCCGCAACCCCCCACTGTTGGTGGTTTCCAAGCCTCAGAATCGCCCAACGAGCCACCTAAACCCCCGTACCAGTGGTCACTTGGTGGAGCCACAGGGCAGCCCGGCCGCACACAATGGAGGCCAACGGTGGGTCCACTGGGGTCCCAGAGCAAAAAAAATTTTCTTCAAAGTTGTTCCGAGGCCACTTGGGATGCCCAAACAAGTGTTTTTAGCACGTTTTGAGCCCGTGGTGGCGTGTTTTGGGCCACGGACAATCTCAAAATGCCTTGAAAATGGGCGATTTCAAGACCAAAAAAATGGGTCAAAAATGGGTCAAAAACGCGTTTTTCCAAAAGTCATCCTGGACCATTTGGGATGCTCAAACAAGTGTTTTTAGCCCGTTTTGAGCCCGTGGTGAAGCGTTTTGGCCCAGGGAAAAAGGGAAAATGCCTTGAAAAGGGGTCATTTTGGGACCAAAAATAGGTCAAAAATGGGTCAAAAACGCGTTTTTCGAAAAGTGATCGTAGACCATTTGGCATGCTCAACCAAGTGTTTTGAGCCCATTTTGGGCCCGTTTTGACCGAGTTTAGCCCCTTCCGCCACGTGTATGCACCACGTTGTACCCTTCGCATGTACCTTAGAGCCGTATGGTGGAGCCACCTAGAGTTGGGAGAGGGGTGTAGATTAGAGGATATATATATATATATATATATATATATATATATATATATATATATATATATATATATATATATATATATATATATATATATATATATATATATATATATATATATATATATATATATATATATATATATATATATATATATATATATATATATATATATACACACACACACACACATATATATATATCCTCTAATCTACACCCCTCTCCCCACGTCTAGGTGGCTCCACCATACGGCTCTAAGGTTCGTGTGAAGAGCACAACTTGGTGCATACATATGGCGGAAGAGGCTACACACGGTCAGAACGGGCTAGAAATAGGCTCATTTCACTTGTTTGCGCACCCCCAATGGTCCGGGATGACTTTAGGAAAAACCCGTTTTTGACCCGTTTTTTCACCCAATTTTGCGGCCCCTTTTCAAGGCAGTTTGGGATTTTCCATGGGCCAAAAGGCGTCACCACGAGCTCAAAATGGTCTGAAAACACTTGTTTGAGCATCCAAATCGTCCGGGATCACTTTTGGAAAAACACGTTTTTGACCCAATTTTGACCCATTTTTGCCCTGTCCAACCCTCATATATATCCTCTAATCTACAACCCTCTCCCAAACTCTAGGTGGCTCCACTATACGGCTCCACCATACGGCTCTAAGGTACGTGCAAAGGGTACAACTTGGTGCATAAATGTGGCGGAAGGGGCTAAACTCGGTCAAAACGGGCTATAAAGTGGCTCATTTCACTTGTTTATGCACCCCCAAAGGTGCAGGAGCACTTTTGGAAAAACGTGTTTTTGACCCTTTGTATACCCATTTTGTATACCCATACCCCAAGTTCTGTGCAGTTTTTCTTGTGCTCTGCTTGTGCAAACCACTTTTGCTCCCAAAACGGCCGCTTTTCAAGGCATTTTGGGATTTTCCATAGGCCAAAACGTGTCACTATGGGCTCAAAAAAGGGCTCAAAATACTTGTTTGGGCATCCCAAATGGTCCACGATCACTTTTGGAACAACGCGTTTTCAACTCATTTTTGACCCCGGCCCATTTTCAAGGCATTTTGGGATTTTCCATGGGCCAAAACGCGTCACCACGGGCTCCAAACAGCCTAAAAACACTTGTTTGAGCATCCCGAATGGTCTAGGAACAACTTTCGAAAAAATGATTTTTTCGCCCCAGGGACCCTGGTGGACCCACTGTTGGCCCCCACCGTGCTCGGGCCAGGCCGCCCTCCGGCTCAACCAAGTGACCACTGGTATGGACGAGGGTATAGCCGTCTCGTTGGGTAAATCTGAAGCTGGGAAGCCACAAAAAGTGGGGGGTCGCGGGTGGACTAGGTGCCCTCGGAATTCGGTTTTGAGCCACGTAGCCCAAGATACGGCCCGTTCTTGGTTTTGGGGCGCCGTGACAAATGTCGCGCCATTTGGGCCATTTTTGGACCGTTTCTCGGACATATTGCGGAGTTAGAGGGTAATAAAGGGCTTTTTGTCACTAGGAAGTCAGGCCCGGGGGGGGGGGGGGGGGACTACAACTGGTCCTGATGCGACGCCCCCCCCCCCCCCCCAAGCTATCTGTCAAAAATTGGGGGGGGGTCGGGGGGGGGGGTCCTGCCGGGGGTCGAGGGGGGGGGTGTTCCTACCGGGGCTGAGGGGGGCGTCCGGCTAGGGGTGAGGGGGGGGGGGGGTTAGGGTTAGGGTCATCGAGCTGGTGGAACCAGTCTTGGTTTTATAACCCTTTTTAGGGTCTAGGGTGGACCTACCAGGTGTAGCAGCAGCAACAGCAGCAGCAAGCAGCAGCACACGCGAAATGGGTAAAAATCAGAACTCCGTCGTGGTGCTTCAGATTCGGCTGAAATTTTGGTGGATGATACCTATGGGTGTGAAGTACAATCACACAAAGTTTGAGCAAGAAACTCAACGGTGGCGGCCTGGAACGGGATTCGCAAGTGGCGGACTTCGGTTTCAAAACATGCAGTTTAGGGCCAAAAACAGCCATTTTTGGGCCAAAAAAGCCCGGGAACCCCTTCAAAACGGCCAAATGAAGGGAAACGGTGGGTACACTTCACGTGTGGCTTGACCCTTCCGTGTCAACGAGCTCTTTGCGGCCCTCTAACTCCATGATATGTCCCGGAAACGGCCAAAAAAAAAGCCCCCCAGAAGCTCCAAATGCCGACAGCCACAAACCAAGAATAGGCCATATCTTTGGCTACATGGCTCAAAATGCGATTCCAAGGGCACCTACTCCACCCACAACCCCCCACTTTTTGTGGTTTCCACCCCTCAGAATTGCCCAAACGGACGCCTAGACCCCAATACCTAGGCCCACTAGGCTGCGGCAAGCTGCAAGCTCAAGCCCAAACAGGTGGGTGCCCAAATGGGTCAACAGTGTCCAGTCGGGGCAAAAAGATGACTTTTCTCCAAAATGATCCTAGACCATGTGCGACGCTAAAACAAGTGTTTTTGGACCGTTTTGAGCTTGTGGTGGCCCATTTTGGTCCTCCGAAAATCCCAAAATGCCTTGAAAACGGGCTGTTTTGGGACCAAAAATGGGTCCAAAATGGGTCAAAAACACATTTTTCCAAACCTCATCCTAGACCATTTGGGGTGCACAAACGGGTGAAATGAGCCCATTTTGAGCCCATTTTGGGGCATTTTGGCCCCTCAGAAGTCCAAAAAGCTTTGAAAGTGGGCCTCGTTGTGATGGGGTTCACTTGCAAGCTGATTTCACTTTGTCAAGAGCCATCAATGTGTGAATCATTCTTGATGTCCCTCACCAATCATAGTTGATGTTCCCTCCCCCACCAGCTCGGTCCCAATATTCAGTCTTGATTTAGGGTCTAGGGTGGACCTATCAGGTTTAGCAGCAGCAAGCAGCAAGCAGCAGCAAGCAGCAGCACACGCGAAATGGGTAAAAATCAGAACTCCGTCGTGGTGCTTCAGATTCGGCTGAAATTTTGGTGGATGATACCTATGGGTGTGAGGGACAACCACACAAAGTATGAGCCAGAAACTCATTGGTGGCGGCCGGGACGGGGTGTCGCAAATGGCGGACCTCAGTTTCAAAAACTGCAATTTAGGGCCAAAAACAGCCATTTTTGGGCCAAAACAGCCCTAGAACCCATTCAAAACGGCCAAACAAAGGGAAAGGGTGGGTACACTCCATGTGCGGCTTGACTTTTCTGTGTCAACGAGCCCTTTGCGGCCCTCTAACTCCGCCATATGTCCCGGAAACGGCCCAAAAAGGCGCCCAGAAGCCCCAAATTTTGTGCAGATTGGCCGGCGACAGCCACAAACCAACAACACGCCATATCTTTGGCTACATGGCTCAAAACTCGATTCCGAGGGCACCTAGTCCACCCGCAACCCCCCACTTTTTGTGGTTTCCACCCCTCAGAATTGCCCAAACGGACGCCTAGACCCCCCTACCCAGGCCCAGTAGGCTGCGGCAAGCTGCAAGCTCAAGCCCAAACAAGTGGGTGCCCAAATGGGTCAATAGGGTCCAATAGGGGCAAAGAGATGACTTTTCTCCAAAATGATCCTAGACCATGTGCGACGCTAAAACAAGTGTTGTTGCACTGTTTTGAGCTTGTGGTGGCCCATTTTGGTCCTCCGAAAATCCCAAAATGCCTTGAAAACGGGGTGTTTTGGGACCAAAAATGGGTCCAAAATGGGTCAAAAACACATTTTTTCAAAACTCATCCTAGACCATTTGGGCTGCACAAACGGGTGAAATGAGCCCATTTTGAGCCCATTTTGGGGCATTTTGGCCCCTCAGAAGTCCAAAAAGCTTTGAAAGTGGGCCTCGTTGTGATGGGGTTCACTTGCAAGCTGATTTCACTTTGTCAAGAGCCATCAATGTGTGAATCATTCTTGATGTCCCTCACCAATCATAGTTGATGTTCCCTCCCCCACCAGCTCGGTCCCAATATTCAGTCTTGATTTAGGGTCTAGGGTGGACCTATCAGGTTTAGCAGCAGCAAGCAGCAAGCAGCAGCAAGCAGCAGCACACGCGAAATGGGTAAAAATCAGAACTCCGTCGTGGTGCTTCAGATTCGGCTGAAATTTTGGTGGATGATACCTATGGGTGTGAGGGACAACCACACAAAGTATGAGCCAGAAACTCATTGGTGGCGGCCGGGACGGGGTGTCGCAAGTGGCGGACCTCAGTTTCAAAAACTGCAATTTAGGGCCAAAAACAGCCATTTTTGGGCCAAAACAGCCCTAGAACCAATTCAAAACGGCCAAACAAAGGGAAAGGGTGGGTACACTCCATGTGCGGCTTGACTTTTCTGTGTCAACGAGCCCTTTGCGGCCCTCTAACTCCGCCATATGTCCCGGAAACGGCCCAAAAAGGCCCCCAAAAGCCCCAAATTTTGTGCAGATTGGCCGGCGACAGCCACAAACCAACAACACGCCATATCTTTGGCTACATGGCTCAAAATGCGATTCCAAGGGCACCTACTCCACCCGCAACCCCCCACTTTTTGTGGTTTCCACCCCTCAGAATTGCCCAAACGGACGCCTAGACCCCCCTACCCAGGCCCAGTAGGCTGCGGCAAGCTGCAAGCTCAAGCCCAAACAAGTGGGTGCCCAAATGGGTCAATAGGGTCCAATAGGGGCAAAAAGATGACTTTTCTCCAAAATGATCCTAGACCATGTGCGACGCTAAAACAAGTGTTGTTGCACTGTTTTGAGCTTGTGGTGGCCCATTTTGGTCCTCCGAAAATCCCAAAATGCCTTGAAAACGGGGTGTTTTGGGACCAAAAATGGGTCCGAAATGGGTCAAAAACACATTTTTTCAAAACTCATCCTAGACCATTTGGGCTGCACAAACGGGTGAAATGAGCCCATTTTGAGCCCATTTTGGGGCATTTTGGCCCCTCAGAAGTCCAAAAAGCTTTGAAAGTGGGCCTCGTTGTGATGGGGTTCACTTGCAAGCTGATTTCACTTTGTCAAGAGCCATCAATGTGTGAATCATTCTTGATGTCCCTCACCAATCATAGTTGATGTTCCCTCCCCCACCAGCTCGGTCCCAATATTCAGTCTTGATTTAGGGTCTAGGGTGGACCTATCAGGTTTAGCAGCAGCAAGCAGCAAGCAGCAGCAAGCAGCAGCACACGCGAAATGGGTAAAAATCAGAACTCCGTCGTGGTGCTTCAGATTCGGCTGAAATTTTGGTGGATGATACCTATGGGTGTGAGGGACAACCACACAAAGTATGAGCCAGAAACTCATTGGTGGCGGCCGGGACGGGGTGTCGCAAGTGGCGGACCTCAGTTTCAAAAACTGCAATTTAGGGCCAAAAACAGCCATTTTTGGGCCAAAACAGCCCTAGAACCCATTCAAAACGGCCAAACAAAGGGAAAAGGTGGGTACACTCCATGTGCGGCTTGACTTCCCCGTGTCAACGAGCCCTTTGCGGCCCTCTAACTCCGCCATATGTCCCGGAAACGGCCCAAAAAGGCCCCCAAAAGCCCCAAATTTTGTGCAGATTGGCCGGCGAGAGCCACAAACCAACAACACGCCATATCTTTGGCTACATGGCTCAAAACTCGATTCCGAGGGCACCTAGTCCACCCGCAACCCCCCACTTTTTGTGGTTTCCACCCCTCAGAATTGCCCAAATGGACGCCTAGACCCCCCTACCCAGGCCCAGTAGGCTGCGGCAAGCTGCAAGCTCAAGCCCAAACAAGTGGGTGCCCAAATGGGTCAATAGGGTCCAATAGGGGCAAAAAGATGACTTTTCTCCAAAATGATCCTAGACCATGTGCGACGCTAAAACAAGTGTTGTTGCACTGTTTTGAGCTTGTGGTGGCCCATTTTGGTCCTCCGAAAATCCCAAAATGCCTTGAAAACGGGGTGTTTTGGGACCAAAAATGGGTCCAAAATGGGTCAAAAACACATTTTTTCAAAACTCATCCTAGACCATTTGGCGTGCACAAACGGGTGAAATGAGCCCATTTTGAGCCCATTTTGGGGCATTTTGGCCCCTCACAAGTCCAAAAAGCCTTGAAAGTGGGCCTCGTTGTGATGGGATGCACTTGCAAGCTGATTCCACTCTGTCAATGGCCTTCAATGTGTGACTCATTGGTGTCCCTCACCATTCATATCTAATGTTCCCTCCCCCACCAGCTCAGTCCCAATATTCAGTCTTGATTAGCCCTAGGGTCAGGGTCACCAAGCTGGTGGAACCAGTCTTGGTTTTATAACCCTTTTTAGTGTCTAGGGTGGACCTACCAGGTTTAGCAACAGCAAGCAAGCAGCAAGCAGCAAGCAGCAAGCAAGCAAGCAAGCAGCACACGCGAAATGGGCAAAAATCAGAACTCCGTCGTGGTGCTTCAGATTCGGCTGAAATTTTGGTGGATGATACCTATGGGTGTGAAGTACAATCACACAAAGTTTGAGCAAGAAACTCAACGGTGGCGGCCTGGAACGGGATTCGCAAGTGGCAGACCTCAGTTTCAAAAACTGCAGTTTAGGGCCAAAAACAGCCATTTTTGGGCCAAAAAAGCCCGGGAACCCCTTCAAAACGGCCAAATGAAGGGAAACGGTGGGTACACTTCACGTGTGGCTTGACCCTTCCGTGTCAACGAGCTTTTTGCGGCCCCCTCACTCCATGATATGTCCCGGAAACGGCCAAAAAAAAGCCCCCCAGAAGCTCCAAATGCCGACAGCCACAAACCAAGAATAGGCCATATCTTTGGCTACATGGCTCAAAATGCGATTCCAAGGGCACCTACTCCACCCACAACCCCCCACTTTTTGTGGTTTCCACCCCTCAGAATTGCCCAAATGGACGCCTAGACCCCCCTACCCAGGCCCAGTAGGCTGCGGCAAGCTGCAAGCTCAAGCCCAAACAAGTGGGTGCCCAAATGGGTCAATAGGGTCCAATAGGGGCAAAAAGATGACTTTTCTCCAAAATGATCCTAGACCATGTGCGACGCTAAAACAAGTGTTGTTGCACTGTTTTGAGCTTGTGGTGGCCCATTTTGGTCCTCCGAAAATCCCAAAATGCCTTGAAAACGGGGTGTTTTGGGACCAAAAATGGGTCCAAAATGGGTCAAAAACACATTTTTTCAAAACTCATCCTAGACCATTTGGCGTGCACAAACGGGTGAAATGAGCCCATTTTGAGCCCATTTTGGGGCATTTTGGCCCCTCACAAGTCCAAAAAGCCTTGAAAGTGGGCCTCGTTGTGATGGGGTTCACTTGCAAGCTGATTCCACTCTGTCAATGGCCTTCAATGTGTGACTCATTGGTGTCCCTCACCATTCATATCTAATGTTCCCTCCCCCACCAGCTCAGTCCCAATATTCAGTCTTGATTAGCCCTGGGGTCAGGGTCACCAAGCTGGTGGAACCAGTCTTGGTTTTATAACCCTTTTTAGTGTCTAGGGTGGACCTACCAGGTTTAGCAACAGCAAGCAAGCAGCAAGCAGCAAGCAGCAAGCAAGCAAGCAAGCAGCACACGCAAAATGGGCAAAAATCAGAACTCCGTCGTGGTGCTTCAGATTCGGCTGAAATTTTGGTGGATGATACCTATGGGTGTGAAGTACAATCACAAAAAGTTTGAGCAAGAAACTCAACGGTGGCGGCCTGGAACGGGATTCGCAAGTGGCAGACCTCAGTTTCAAAAACTGCAGTTTAGGGCCAAAAACAGCCATTTTTGGGCCAAAAAAGCCCGGGAACCCCTTCAAAACGGCCAAATGAAGGGAAACGGTGGGTACACTTCACGTGTGGCTTGACCCTTCCGTGTCAACGAGCTTTTTGCGGCCCCCTCACTCCATGATATGTCCCGGAAACGGCCAAAAAAAAGCCCCCCAGAAGCTCCAAATGCCGACAGCCACAAACCAAGAATAGGCCATATCTTTGGCTACATGGCTCAAAATGCGATTCCAAGGGCACCTACTCCACCCACAACCCCCCACTTTTTGTGGTTTCCACCCCTCAGAATTGCCCAAACGGACGCCTAGACCCCGATACCTAGGCCCACTAGGCTGCGGCAAGCTGCAAGCTCAAGCCCAAACAGGTGGGTGCCCAAATGGGTCAACAGTGTCCAGTCGGGGCAAAAAGATGACTTTTCTCCAAAATGATCCTAGACCATGAGCGACGCTAAAACAAGTGTTTTTGGACCGTTTTGAGCTTGTGGTGGCCCATTTTGGTCCTCCGAAAATCCCAAAATGCCTTGAAAACGGGCTGTTTTGGGACCAAAAATGGGTCCAAAATGGGTCAAAAACACATTTTTCCAAACCTCATCCTAGACCATTTGGGGTGCACAAACGGGTGAAATGAGCCCATTTTGAGCCCATTTTGGGGCATTTTGGCCCCTCAGAAGTCCAAAAAGCTTTGAAAGTGGGCCTCGTTGTGATGGGGTTCACTTGCAAGCTGATTTCACTTTGTCAAGAGCCATCAATGTGTGAATCATTCTTGATGTCCCTCACCAATCATAGTTGATGTTCCCTCCCCCACCAGCTCGGTCCCAATATTCAGTCTTGATTTAGGGTCTAGGGTGGACCTATCAGGTTTAGCAGCAGCAAGCAGCAAGCAGCAGCAAGCAGCAGCACACGCGAAATGGGTAAAAATCAGAACTCCGTCGTGGTGCTTCAGATTCGGCTGAAATTTTGGTGGATGATACCTATGGGTGTGAGGGGCAACCACACAAAGTATGAGCCAGAAACTCATTGGTGGCGGCCGGGACGGGGTGTCGCAAATGGCGGACCTCAGTTTCAAAAACTGCAATTTAGGGCCAAAAACAGCCATTTTTGGGCCAAAACAGCCCTAGAACCCATTCAAAACGGCCAAACAAAGGGAAAGGGTGGGTACACTCCATGTGCGGCTTGACTTTTCTGTGTCAACGAGCCCTTTGAGGCCCTCTAACTCCGCCATATGTCCCGGAAACGGCCCAAAAAGGCGCCCAGAAGCCCCAAATTTTGTGCAGATTGGCCGGCGACAGCCACAAACCAACAACACGCCATATCTTTGGCTACATGGCTCAAAACTCGATTCCGAGGGCACCTAGTCCACCCGCAACCCCCCACTTTTTGTGGTTTCCACCCCTCAGAATTGCCCAAACGGACGCCTAGACCCCCCTACCCAGGCCCAGTAGGCTGCGGCAAGCTGCAAGCTCAAGCCCAAACAAGTGGGTGCCCAAATGGGTCAATAGGGTCCAATAGGGGCAAAAAGATGACTTTTCTCCAAAATGATCCTAGACCATGTGCGACGCTAAAACAAGTGTTGTTGCACTGTTTTGAGCTTGTGGTGGCCCATTTTGGTCCTCCGAAAATCCCAAAATGCCTTGAAAACGGGGTGTTTTGGGACCAAAAATGGGTCCAAAATGGGTCAAAAACACATTTTTTCAAAACTCATCCTAGACCATTTGGGCTGCACAAACGGGTGAAATGAGCCCATTTTGAGCCCATTTTGGGGCATTTTGGCCCCTCACAAGTCCAAAAAGCCTTCTCACCCACCGGCCCCCCACCCCACCCCCCAGCCCAGCGAAGCTCAGGGGCGCTCAACCCCAGCCACAAGAGGTGGGCACGATCCGGGTCGGGTCCATGGGCTATGCAGATGACACGTATCCGCTGCGATCTGAGGGCCAATACATGGCGCCGGTGATGCAGCTCAGTGATGAGTGGCTGGCTCTCACCTTGCAAAAAGTGAACCCCAAGAAGTCACCGTCCATACAACTACGACAATCCAAGAAAATTGCTCGCAAATACACGGTACTCCAAGGGATCCCACACCCCCTCCAAGCTGAATTTCGCTCGCTGGGGGTGGGTATTCGTACCAGCCTGACCAGGGGGACTGGCCCGCTCTTGAAAAAGAGGACATCCAAGGGGGTACACCTGCTGTCCAGAGTGAGGGGTGCGCAAGGGGGCTTCAGCCGGCGAACGCACATCATTGCCACTCTGGTACAAGCTGCAGCCCTATGGGGTACCCCGGGGGCGGAGGTATCCCGGAGGGATCTACAGAGTCTGGAGACGGCAGTGCTCCACAGTTTGTGGGGCACCTCGAGGCCAGGTAGGGCGAAAGAGATCATCTTCGTGCTGCTAGTACAAGGACACCGAGTGTCTCCTCACATGAAAATCACGTATGACAGGGTATGTTGGCTCCTCGCGGTGGCGCGCACGCCAGGCACCCTTCACGTTGTGGTGCAGTCGTGCATTGAAGCTCGGCAAGCGCAGGTACGACCCAGTACGTCAGGACCGGTTCAACGAGCCCTCCTGGAGTTGGAAAGCCTTGGCTGGAGGCAGGCGGATCATTGGTGGGTCTGGAATGTGCCCGGGGTGCCCGAAGAAATAGACATGACGCTCATAAACGAGGACAAATTCAAGCATATCCTGCGGGACTCCATCAGGCGGCGGGCCCTGCTCTCGCTGGAAGATCGTCGACCGCGACAATTTCAAGGCATCTTAGGGGCCCTCGACAGGGAGGCATGTCAAGTCCTTCTATCAGAGGGCACAGAATTTGATAAGGCGCTGCTGCGGGGCTGGCTCACAGGGGCGTTATGGACGGCTGCCAGGGCGCATGCGAGGGGCCTCAGGGCGACACCGCTATGCCCATAATGCTCGCGGCAACAAGAAGAAGACGACGAACACATCTTGTGGGCCTGCCCAGCCTGGGGCATACATCGATCCGGTGCCTGGCGCTCGCTTATGAGAACGGCGAGGGCACCGGGGCTATCAGACCAGATCAGTAGTTGGCCCACGTGCTTACGGATCTGTGGCTTGATGCCGGAACACCTGTCGCACGGCATCCCCAAAGGTCAGGTGCACGCCTTCATGTACGGTTTTCATAGTATGGTGCTGCAAATTCTGCGGGCGCGGGCACACCGGGAAGATGTGCAGCTCTTTGACCAGCCTAAGACGAAACAAGGCAGAGGGTACCCATTCTGGCAGTTCATTGGGCCGCTACCGCGGCCGGAGCACAGGGAGAAGCCGCGGATTCGCCAACCCACAGCTCAAGAGTGGCGGTGGGACTCCGACTTTCGTGACGATCTGCTACGATGGGTCAACGAGCTGGTCTGGATACCAGGGAAAGGGCAAGTCTCCTTCATGGAGCTAGCGATGGACTTTGAGTGCTTCACGGCGCGCACCTTGCCGGCCTCACCCCAGGCTGTGTATCGGGCGACTGCCCTCCCGCTACCAGAAAGGGCAAGGGTTCTAAAGCTTGCCCTAGCGACCTTGCAAAAAGCTGAGCGTGGCTGGGGCCGTGCTACCAGGTGGTGTGCTTACCAAATGCTCCTCCCTGGTCCCACTGGGGGGCCCCCACGGTAGTGGGTGTGTCTGCGAGACCATACTTCACACGGCGCCCGGACATGCTGAAACTCATACAAAACCTGCAAGAGTACTGTGAGCTGCGCTGGACGGCTGTGCTACAGGCACCGCCCCCCTCACCGGACACGAGACGGAGAAATGCCCAGCGGGCCAAGGAACGGCGGGAAGCAACGGAGTCCAGCCCCAGCATCAGGGAGCGCATTCCCAAGCTCAAGTACACATCGTCGCTGCTGCCTGCTATGCACACCCCCAGGCATCTCACCGGCAGAGGAGGAGGTAAGAAGAGCGCCACTTTGTTTGCGGCTGACTACTTTCCGGCACACCGCAACCCTGGAGCTCCCCCCACGCGGCCCTACCGGTTGCTCCGACCTGCCAAGCAGGCGGCCCCGCCTCCACCTGATGTAGCTGCAGTGGGCTCGAGTCACCAAGCGGCACTGCCGGCGGGGCGAGCGGCAGCGCCTAGCGATTTGTCTCAGCGCGTAGATGCGCTAACTCCCCCGGATGCACCTCTAGGATGGGCTCCGCAGTCGCCGTCGTCACCCCCGGTGCAGATGGAATACACCTCGGAGGGAGGGCCCTCTACCCCGGAGGTCTTCTCCTCGTCGTCCTCGTGGGAATCTGAGCCCATCAACACCGGGGGACGCTACCGACGAGCGACAGCGGGGCCCAGATGCGGCCCCGCGCGGTCCTCACCGCCACACGCAGTGCCCCGCACACGCGCTCCCAGGGCCCGATCCGTTCACAGGTCAGGGAACCCGGCGCTGAGGAAGTCACGGCGTAGGGCACCACCTGCGCGGGTGCCCCGAGGGGTCAAAAGGCGACAGTCGGTCACAGAACGGCCGGGGAGCCCACGACGCAAGCGACCCCAGCTACAGCAAGGGGATGCGCGGTCACATACGGCCCTGGAGGCCCCAGACGGTCACGGGAGCCCAGCCGGAGCTCCCCTCCCCATGTCCAGGCATGCGCTCTCGTACCTACAGCTCACAGGAGCCATCACTCCTGAGCGGGCGTCACGCATAGTGGTGGTAAGCACCCCAAAGGGGCAGCGCACCCCACTACCGACACGAAGCCCGGAGCAGCCTCCACACGAAAAGGGACGCGACATCCCCCCGGGGATAGCAAGGATGTTGCAGCAGATCCGAATGCCTCAAGCAAGGCCACAACCGCTACAGCCCCGAAGGGAACCACGGCCCAATGCGCGGACTTCACGCACCGCCGTCCTGCCCACCGGCCCTCCGATGGGGTTCAACGTAACTAGCACCCCGTCTCCGCGGGTGCTGAGTAGGCCAGGGCAATTCTCGCCATCTCCGGCATGGTCGCCGGCGGTGACTTCCAGTTGGCACTCAGTGCGGCACGTGTCCCCAGAGCATTGGTCGCCCGCATGCACACCAGGGGGGGGGTCTGACCGACAGCAGGATTCACCTCACCTGCCCCCCGTCCTGTTTGCGCCCCTATTTGAGAGCGCCATGTCTACCCCGCGAAGGGACAGCACTCAGAGTGCGTCTGATGAGGACGTGCAACAGTATGCCGTCCGGTGTTCTACCCCCCCCGATCTGCCCCCCACCCTGCTGGCGCCACTTTTTGAGAGCGTGATGTCTGCCCCGCGAGCGGGCAGCAGTCATCGTGAGTGCGATGAGGACATGGGTCAGTACGAAGTCCAGTACTCTACCCCACCCTCCGTGGGGACTGGCCCCCTAACCCCTTTACCTTTCCCTCTCTTCGCGGAGCACAGCGTCTCTGCACGGAATTGCCTGGCATGGCCCGACAGGGCCAGAGATGGGTTCGTGACCCCCATGCACGACACTCCACCATGCTGTGCAGCATGCGGGAGGGTGCTCTGTCTCCCAACAGCGCGGAGGGGCTCATGAAGCATGGACGGGCCTCACGTGAGGCAACCTAAAGGACGGAGGGGGGAGCCTCTTGTCATACAGGGCGGCAGCTCTCCAGAAACCCGCGCGACTTGCCCCTTGGGTGAGTTTGGGGGCTGGAATGGGTAGAAGCCCCATGGACTATTGCTCCTTAATATGATTTCCTTCCTTCCTTCCAAAAAGCCTTGAAAGTGGGCCTCGTTGTGATGGGGTGCACTTGCAAGCTGATTCCACTCTGTCAATGGCCTTCAATGTGTGACTCATTGGTGTCCCTCACCATTCATATCTAATGTTCCCTCCCCCACCAGCTCAGTCCCAATATTCAGTCTTGATTAGCCCTAGGGTCAGGGTCACCAAGCTGGTGGAACCAGTCTTGGTTTTATAACCCCTTTTTAGTGTCTAGGGTGGACCTACCAGGTTTAGCAACAACAACCAAGCAAGCAGCAGCAAGCAGCAAGCAGCAAGCAAGCAAGCAAGCAGCACACGCAAAATGGGCAAAAATCAGAACTCCGTCGTGGTGCTTCAGAATCGGCTGAAATTTTGGTGGATGATACCTATGGGTGTGAAGCACAATCACACAAAGTTTGAGCAAGAAACTCAACGGTGGCGGCCGGGAATGGGATTCGCAAGTGGCAGACCTCAGTTTCAAAAACTGCAGTTTAGGGCCAAAAACAGCCATTTTTGGGCCAAAAAAGCCTTGCAGCACACTTTCAAAAGGGCCAAACGAAGGGAAACGGTGGGAACACTTCACGTGCGGCTTGACTTACCCGTGTCAATGAGCTTTTTGCGGCCCTCTAAATCCACCATATGTCCCGGAAACGGCCCAAAATGGCACCTAGAAGCTCCAAATGCCGACAGGCACAAACCAAAAACATGCCATATCTTTGGCTACATGGCTCAAAATGCGATTCCGAGGGCACCTACTCCACCCACAACCCCCCACTTTTTGTGGTTTCCACCCCTCAGAATTGCCCGAACAGACGCCTAGACCCCAATACCTAGGCCCACTAGGCTGCAGCAAGCTGCAAGCTCAAGCCCAAACAGGTGGGTGCCCAAATGGGTCAACAGTGTCCAGTCGGGGCAAAAAGATGACTTTTCTCCAAAATGATCCCAGACGATGTGCGACGCTAAAACAAGTGTTTTTGGACCGTTTTGAGCTTGTGGTGGCCCATTTTGGTCCTCCGAAAATCCCAAAATGCCTTGAAAGGCGGCAGTCAGTAACGGAAGGGCCGGGGAGCCCACGACGCAAGCGACCCCAGCTGCAGCAAGGGGATGCGCAGTCACATACGGCCGTGGGGGCCCCAGACGGTCACGGGAGCCCAGCCGGAGCTCCCCTCCCCATGTCCTGGCATGCGCTCTCGTACCTACAGCTCACAGGAGCCATCACTCCTGAGCGGGCGTCACGCATAGTGGTGGTAAGCACCCCAAAGGGGCAGCGCACCCCACTACCGACACGAAGCCCGGAGCAGCCTCCACACGAAAAGGGACGCGACATCCCCCCAGGGATAGCAAGGATGTTGCAGCAGATCCGAACGCCTCAAGCACGGCCACAACCGCTACCGCCCAGAAGGGAAACACGGCCCAATGCGCGGACTTCACACGCCGCCGCCCTGCCCACCGGCCCTCCGGCGGGGTTCAACATAATTAGCAACCCGTCTCCGCGGGTGCTGAGTAGGCCAGGGCAATACTCGCCATCTCCGGCATGGTCGCCGGCGGTGACTTCCAGCTGGCACTCAGTGCGGCACGTGTCCCCGGAACATTGGTCGCCCGCATGCACACCGGGGGGGGGGGGGTCTAACCGACAGCAGGACTCACCTCACCTGCCCCCCGTCCTGTTGGCGCCCCTATTTGAGAGCGCCATGTCTACCCCGCGAAGGGACACCACTCAGAGTGCGTCTGATGAGGACGTGCAACAGTATGCCGTCCGGTGTTCTGCCCCCCCCAACCTGCCCCCCACCCTGCTGGCGCCACTTTTTGAAAGTGTGATGTCTGCCCCGCGAGCGGGCAGCACTCATCGTGAGTGCGATGAGGACATGGGTCAGTACGAAGTCCAGTACTCTGTCCCACCCTCCGTGGGGGAGTGCCCCCCTAACCCCTTTACCTTTTCCTCTCTTCGCGGAGCACAGCGTCTCTGCACGGAATTGCCTGGCATGGCCCGACAGGGCCAGGGGTGGGTTCGTGATCCCCATGCACGACACTCCACCATGCTGTACAGCATGCAGGAGAGTACTCTGTCTCCCAACAGTGCGGCAGGGCTCATGAAGCATGGACGGGCCTCACGTGAGGCAACCTAAAGGACGGAGGGAGGAGCCTCTTGTCATACAGGGCGGCAGCTCTCCAAAAACCCGCGCGACTTGCCCCTTGGGTGAGTTTGGGGGCTGGAATGGGTGGAAGCCCCATGGACTATTGCTCCTTAATATGATTTCCTTCCTTCCCAAAATGCCTTGAAAACGGGCTGTTTTGGGACCAAAAATGGGTCCAAAACGGGTCAAAAACACATTTTTCCAAACCTCATCCTAGACCATTTGGGGTGCACAAACGGGTGAAATGAGCCCATTTTGAGCCCATTTTGGGGCATTTTGGCCCCTCAGAAGTCCAAAAAGCCTTGAAAGTGGGCCTCGTTGTGATGGGGTTCATATGCAAGCTGATTTCACTTTGTCAAGAGCCATCAATGTGTGAATCATGCTTGATGTCCCTCACCAATCATAGTTGATGTTCCCTACCCCACTGCCTCGGTCCCACTATTCAGTCTCAATTTAGGGTCTAGGGTGGACCTATCAGGTTTAGCAGCAGCAAGCAGCAAGCAGCAGCAAGCAGCAAGCAGCAGCACACGTGAAATGGGTAAAAATCAGAACTCCGTCGCGGTGCTTTGGATTTGGCTGAAATTTTGGTGGATGATACCTATGGGTGTGAGGGACAACCACACAAAGTATGATCATACTAGCCAGAAACTCATTGGTGGCGGCCGGGACGGGGTGTCGCAAGTGGCGGACGCCCTGTTTGTTTTGCCCCCCTTTTCGTTTACGAACACGGGATCACTATCTCTGTGTGTGTACAGATTTGTTGAAAATTTATTGTGTTTTTGTGAAGCAGCATGCAGGTCTTTCGCTCCCCGTTTAAGAGTGCGTTGTCTGGCGCCCCAGACCAAGGAGCTTCGGGCTCTGGAGCGGACGCGCCGGTGCAGGACACCAGCCAGATGTCGCCTGAGGAGCTGCGCGCGTTGCTGCAGTCCCAGCAAGAGGCGATCGGGCACCTACAAGCACGGTTGGAGAGCCTGCCCGTCGCGGAGAGAAATTCAGTGCCGGACTTGACCGCAGAGGCAGTGGAGCAGATGCTGGGGGGCGACAAAGTAGCCAGTTGGATGCGCCAGTCAGGCGAGGCGCTGCGGGACTACGTTAGAAGCGCAAGTGCTGCACCGGCCAGGCCGTCCGACGTGATGGGCAATGCGATGGACTTACCGAGGGGCGACAGGCTGGCCTACAGGATTTGGGGTATCATCCTCGACTCCCAGGAGGCGTACGCCCAGAGGTTCGCGCCGGAGTCCAGCAGTCGGGCGGACCCGTCCAACCCGCTGGATGCCATGAGCTGGCCAGATGCGGTCAAAAACGGGGGACCGTCCTTTAAGTATAAGGGCATCGACTTCGCTATGCGACACGGCGTCCTTCATTGGATGACGAAGAAAGGAAGGTGGGTACCAATATCCGCCCGCCCGTCTGGCGACTGCCAGAGATGCGCCAAAGAGGGCGTCCCATCAGAGCAGTTGCGGCACTGGCATTTCCAGTGTCCCCACTGGTCCTGACGGGACTGTCGCCACTGCGACAGGGCGGGGTGGGGATGGCCGTGTTGGTGTGAAGATTCCCAACCCGCGCGTCCAATCCCCACCCGCCTGGCCTTACCTGCTACCAGAGCGACCTTCAGCGCGGCGGCGGCGGGGTGGGCAATGGCGATGGCGGCTGTTGGATCGTTTAGGGTGGCGGCCGTGGGCGTTCGGGGCTGGGCCCCAAAAACGCAAGCCCGATACCGTTCCGCCCTGTCCCCGGTGGCGAAGTATGAGGGAACCAGGGCTTTGCGGACGCCGTTTACTGACACGTTGTCTGACTTCTTGGCGTCAAGGGTCTCTATGGGGCATGCCAGGTCCACCCTCAGGGGTTATGTGTCCGCGACTGGAGCGGCGGAAGATATCAGGCTGCTCCCGGGCTGTGTTCAGGCCATCCACTGGAGACTTGCAAAGTCTGGAAAACCGACACCGGGACAGCCATACCTGGGACCGGAGGGTCTCAGCCTCCTGTGGGCCACAGCGGCCTCACCGGTTGAGCAGGCAGTGGCGGCGTTGGCGAACCTCAGTTGGCTTCTCTTCTTGCGAGTCTCTGAAGCGGTGTCCATCACGCCAGCGGGACTGGCAAGCGATTCCGTGGTCCTGTTCGTCACTACCAAGGTTGGAGGCCACAGGGAAGTGCGGCGCCCGCTTTATGAGTGGGGACGCTCGTGGGTCCAATTCCTTAGATCCTACGCCGCGGCAAGCTGCGTCCCGGAGGGTCAACTGCTGGTTAGGGGAGGGGTTGAGGCAGTGGAGAAGATCTTCGCAGACCTCCTCAGTGCTTCCCCGTATAGTGACCATCGGTGGCATTCCCTGCGGCGGGGGGGCGCTGCGGCCGCCTTCCACCGCTCTCCAAATGTGGCCTATTTCATTTGGTGGGGGAGGTGAAAACGGCTGGCCACGGCGTTGGAGTACGCTCTGGGCTACTCTGACCCTGCGGTGGTTGGGGCTTTGGTGCTTCCATGGCCTGTGGGTGGCCAGACTCTTGGTGAGCGGTTGGCTGTGCTGCTGCCCGACCTGTGGGGTGACCCCATGTATGCTAATCCCGAAAGGAAGTCCCCGAAGGCGTCGCTGGAAATCGCTGCCCCGGTGCCTGCGGGGCCTGTGGTATCTCTTCCTGATATGGATGTGGCGCCGCATCAAGGGGAAATGGAAGACGTGGAGTCTGATTCGGATTCTTCGTCCGTCCCCTCGGAGTCTTCGGCCTCCGCCGTGTCCACAGCAGGCGCCTGTGGCTCCCCCGCGGAGCCCGCACCGCCCGATATCTCGGGGGAACGTCCTCCACAATTCACGCCGGGAACCGGACCTCAGGTCGGGGGCGGCAAGAGGAGGCTGCGATCTAAGGGAGCCGGCAAGACACCGAGAAGTGGCGCAGCAGAGGTTGACGGCGACGGTAAACCGAGGCCCAAGCGGCGAGTCGTTGGTCTGGGCGGTTCCATATCTGTCCAGCGGCATCATGCGGCGACCGCGAAGGTGGGCCTGGGTAATGCAAAAGCCAGACGGCCTGCCCCCAAGAGGAGGCATCCTGCTGGGCCTCCAGTCGGGCTTGCCAGCAAAGTGGCTGTGCGTTCCCCACCGGAGAATCAGGGCCAAGACGGCAGTGCGGCGGCAGGCAAGCGCGGGGGGGGGGTCGCCTGGAAATTCGCCCCTCGGGGGCGATTCGCGAAACCCCATCTGCCTGTGATGGGCCTGTTGGTGGCCCAGTGCTGAGTTCAGCGCAGGGATCACTGCAGGTTATCACATTGGCGGATGGGGGGCCCCGCCCTCTGACCAGGGCAGACCTGTTGTATGTGCGTTCGGAACCAGTTCCGTTATTTGTGCAATTTTTGCAAGCCTTCTTTACATTCTTACCGTGGCTTCACCAAGCACTGTCTTGCGGGGTTCTGCTACTCATGAAGCGACTCCATTTGTTTGTGCTTCGCTTGTTTGTGACGTGTGAGGACTACCGTTTGCGGTCAGCGCCGGATATAATTTTTAACGCGCTGTCAGAATTTACCGCTGAGTCTTGGCAGGCTCTTTTGCATTTGTCTACGTCGCCAGTGCCGCAGGTGGGCAGGGTGGACCCGCAGCTGGTGGAGAGGGGTTTAGGGGCGGTGGGAAACTACATGATTTCCGATGATCTGTGGTGTGAGTTGGCCCCCCCTGATTTCGAGGCGTCTGTGTCCGATTTTCACTTGGAGAGAGAAAGTCACTCGTCTAATAGGGAGGCTTTGGTGCGACCCATGGTTAAATGGTTATTGCGTGAGGAGATAGTTACCATTATGGATGAAAATTGCCCTTTGAGGGCGACGTGCTGGCCCTTTGTGATCCCAAAGTCCACAGAAAAAGTGTCCCTTATATTTAATCTCGTTGAGTTCAATGAGAGCTTACATAAGCCGCTGTCTTTCTCGTTGGATGGTTGGGAGCAAATCTCCAAGAAGTTGGCGGATTGGCCGGCCGATAGGCCGTTGTTTTGTACACACGTGGACCTTAAAAACGCCTTTTGGAGTTTTAAGTTGCCAAGACGACACGAGAGAGCCTTTCGGTTCCGGATGCGTTGGGAAGGTGTGGAGAGGGTGTTTTGTATGTCGCGGACGCCGTTTGGTTGGAAACATTCCCCGTTGTTCTGTCAGACGGCGTTGGGAAGGATAGTGCGACCCTTGATCCCGGAGGGGTACACCCTCTTCCATTATTTAGATGATTTTTTGATTTTGGGGCCGGATCCAGCGCGTTTGCGTGTTGTGACTGCTCGCGTGGTCAGGGCGCTAGAGGAGGCTGGTTTTATTGTGTCAGGAAAGAGTACGTTGGAGCCGGTTACGGATATATTTTTCCTGGGGAAGTACATCAATTTGGGAGTGCGCAGGATCCGTTCACATCCAAGGGCCTTTCTCCAGATGTTCAACATTTGGCTCAGGCTGGCCACGAGGTCCAGGCCTTCTTCCTGGTTACTCTCCAAGGCATTGGGCTTCATCCATTGGCACTTTAGACCCCGTCTAGGGGGGGGGGGGGGGCACTGCTCGCGGGAAGCTATTGTTGTGAACGGGTGGGGGGGGTTTGAGAGACCCACGCCACTGAAGGTGCTGCATGGACTGTGTACCGCGATCGTCCGTTGTATGGATACTTGGGAACCCCCAACACCGGCACGCCTTGCTGTGTTTCATGCATTGTCTGCTACGCCCGATTTATGGGCTGTTCGACACTGTGTGATGTTTGGGGATGCTGCATTGGATATCATTCGATATAGAGGAGGGGCATTCATCCCGCGATTGTCAGGTGTCCGTTCCCAGGTGATCCCCCCTGCACGTCACACGCAGCAGAGCGCTGAGCTTTGGGTCTTGGTGTGGTTGGTACGGTTGGCAATCAGGTTGGAGTGGAGTTATGTTGTGCTGGTCACGGACTCCCAGGTATCTGCGTGCCAGTTGGTGGCCCTGCGGGCGTCCACGTGGCTGTCAAGGCAGCAGAAGCTTTTGAGGGCCCTGGTTCTGAGGTTGTTGCAGTCTGGTTTGATTGTCGAGGTCCGGCTGGTGCCGGGCGTGTTACAGCTGGCTGACCCGCCAAGTAGGTTGGACTCCAATTTCCAGTCTAATGTGCAACGGGCGTGTTTCCGTGCGTTTCAACTCTGGCGGGTGCTGCTGAAGCACCCTCGCGAGGTGGTGTCGGTGGGAGGGATGGTATTGTGAGGTGTTCTCTGTTAGTTTTGGAGAAACACATGGTTCGCCATTTTCGCGGTGCTCAGTGCTTTTGCCATGCCTAAACGTGGGAAACGCCGCCGCCGCAGGCGTGGAAAATTTCGTCACCGCCGGTCGGTGGAGGCGCTGCAGCGCAGGCGGGAACGTGCGCAACAGCACCTCAGGGTTGTGCTGGAGAGGCGCCTTGCCTGGCGGCCGGTGAAGCGGATCTGGTTGGGTCTGGCTGCTAGGCTGGTCTTCATGCGGCCTTGCTCGAAGGAGGATGCTCCGGGGGTGCTGCAGCTGGCGGCGCAGGACCTGGCGGGCCGTCTGCATGGTGTTGCGGAGCAGCAGAAGACCCCGTCCGGTGATGCGAATGTTAAGGGGATGGGCGGGAATCACCTGTGCCGCCATCGTTGGATTGTGAGGGTTGGGGATGGTAGGCTGTACCTTAGTCTGTCGTCGCACACGAAGGCTGGGGGCCAGCGTCTGCCCTATATATGGGTCCAAGGGAAGCAGGTGTTGGTACGGCGCGTGTGCTTCATGTTCCGTGCTTTGTGAGCGCCCGCCGTTTCTGAATATGCGGGGTCTGGAGTTTGGGGCCTGTGCATGCGAGCACTGTACCCTGTGGTTGGCGCCGGCGCCGTGGATGTTTGTCTGCGGGCACCAGAAGCTGCCCCCCTGTGGATTCGGGCGCCATGGCTGCGGCCCCATGCCTTTTTCCTGTATATGGGACCAAGGGGTGCGCGAGTTTGCTGCAATGCATGTGCTATATCCAGGTGGTTGGAATCACCATCCGGTCTGGATTGCTTGAGTAGGATCAACATGTGTGCTGATGCGGTGCGGACGTGCGCTGATACGGGCCGCTGACGTGAAGACGTCGGTGGGGGGGTTTTGACCAATGGGACTACAGCGCAATGAGCTCGCACGCTGGGGTTCACGCCGGTGCTGTGGCTGCTTGGCTGCGTGCGCCGAGCACTGACCCAGTTTGGGTTCGTATGTATGTAGGTTCCAGCTTGGTGAGCGTGTATGGTCTGTGCATGGGGACAAGGATGAGGGGTACCAGAGGTGAATTGTTGAATTGCCTTGGTGCTTTGTCCTTTGTGATCCCCTGTTTGTCTTGCCCCCCTTTTCGTTTACGAACAGGGGATCACTATCTGTGTGTGTGTACAGATTTGTTGAAAATTTATTGTGTTCCCACCACCCGCCCCCGCGCCCGCCCCCTCACTGTGTGCGGCGGTGCATATGAGTCTGAGATTCTTTGTTGGTGGGTTGTCGATACTTGCGGTATATTTCTGTCAGTTGTTATAACTTTGGGGCTTAGGCCTGCATCAGTGCTGCTTCACGTGTTTGGATCGCCGGTGTGTGTACGTGTGTGGTTGTGTCCCATAGACCCGGCGGGGCCTTTTGGAGAGCGCACACTAAGGCCTGTGGCGCTATGGGCGAGTACAGCTTTAGATCTTTTGCAGGCGATGAGGTCGCCCGCAGCACTCTGACTGCTTTGGTCGGCCAGAGGTGAATTGTTGAATTGCCTTGGTGCTTTGTCCTCTGGGATCTCAGTTTCAAAAACTGCAATTTAGGGGCAAAAACAGCCATTTTTGGGCCAAAACAGCCCTAGAACCCATTCAAAACGGCCAAACAAAGGGAAAAGGTGGGTACACTCCATGTGCGGCTTGACTTCCCCGTGTCAACGAGCCCTTTGCGGCCCTCTAGCTTCACCATATGTCCCGGAAACGGCCCAAAAAGGCCCCCGGAAGCCCCAAATTTTGTGCAGATTGGCCGGCGACAGCCACAAACCAACAACACGCCATATCTTTGGCTACATGGCTCAAACTCGATTCTGAGGGCACCTAGTCCACCCGCAACCCCCCACGTTTTGTGGTTTCCACCCCTCAGAATTGCCCAAATGGACGCCTAGACCCCCCTACCCAGGCCCAGTAGGCCGCGGCAAGCTGCAAGCTCAAGCCCAAACAAGTGGGTGCCCAAATGGGTCAACGGGGTCCAATAGGGGCAAAAAGATGACTTTTCTCCAAAATGATCCTAGACCATGTGCGACGCTAAAACAAGTGTTTTTGGACTATTTTGAGCTTGTGGTGGCCCATTTTGGTCCTCCGAAAATCCCAAAATGCCTTGAAAATGGGGTTTTTTGGGACCAAAAATGGGTCCAAAATGGGTCAAAAACGCATTTTTTCAAAACTCATCCTAGACCATTTGGGGTGCACAAACGGGTGAAATGAGCCCAATTTGAGCCCATTTTGGGGCATTTTGGCCCCTCACAAGTCCACAAAAGCTTTGAAAGTGGGCCTTGTGGTGAAGGGGATCACTTGCAAGCTGATTCCGCTGCCAGAGCCACTTTGGCCGCGGCCTTCAATGGGTGACTCATTGGTGTCCCTCACCATTCATATCTAATGTTCCCTCCCCCACCAGCTCAGTCCCAATATTCAGTCTTGATTAGCCCTAGGGTCAGGGTCACCAAGCTGGTGGAACCAGTCTTGGTTTTATAACCCTTTTTAGTGTCTAGGGAGGACCTACCAAAGGTTTAGCAACAGCAACCAAGCAAGCAGCAGCAAGCAGCAAGCAAGCAAGCAGCAGCACGCGCGAAATGGGTAAAAATCTGTCCCAGTCTGAGTTACATGATTTGTTCTGTTTTGCTGCAGTGTGTTCCTACCCCCTTGGCAAACTCATCCTAGACCATTTGGGGTGCACAAACGGGTGAAATGAGCCCATTTTGAGCCCATTTTGGGGCATTTTGGCCCCTCACAAGTCCAAAAAAGCCTTGAAAGTGGGCCTTGTGGTGAAGGGGATCACTTGCCAGCTGATTCCACTCTGTCAACGGCCTTCAATGTGTGACTCATTGGTGTCCCTCACCATTCATATCTAATGTCCCCTCCCCCACCAGCTCAGTCCCAATATTCAGTCTTGATTAGCCCTAGGGTCAGGGTCACCAAGCTGGTGGAACCAGTCTTGGTTTTATAACCCCTTTTAGTGTCTAGGGTGGACCTACCAGGTTTAGTAACAACAAGCAAGCAAGCAGCAAGCAGCAAGCAAGCAGCACGCGCGAAATGGGCAAAAATCAGAATTCCGTTGTGATGCTTCAGATTCGGCTGAAATTTTGGTGGATGATACCTATGGGTGTGAAGCACAATCACACAAAGTTTGAGCAAGAAACTCAACGGTGGCGGCTGGGAATGGGATTTGCAAGTGGCGGACCTCAGTTTCAAAAACTGCAGTTTAGGGCCAAAAACAGCCATTTTTGGGCCAAAAAAGCCCCGGAACACATTCAAAACGGCCAAATGAAGGGAAACGGTGGGTACACTCCACGTGCGGGTTGACTTCCCCAGGTCAACGAGCTCTTTGCGGCCCTCTAACTCCATGATATGTCCCAGAAACGGCCCAAAAAGGCCCCCAGAAGCTCCAAATGCCGACAGCCCCAAACCAAGAACATGCCATATCTTTGGCTACATGGCTCAAAATGCGATTCCAAGGGCACCTACTCCACCCGCAACCCCCCACTTTTTGTGGTTTCCACCCCTCAGAATTGCCCAAACGGACGCCTAGACCCCAATACCTAGGCCCACTAGGCTGCGGCAAGCTGCAAGCTCAAGCCCAAACAGGTGGGTGCCCAAATGGGTCAACGGGGTTCAGTAGGGGCAAAAAGATGACTTTTCTCCAAAATGATCCTAGACCATGTGCGACGCTAAAACAAGTGTTTTTGGACCGTTTTGAGCTTGTGGTGGCCCATTTTGGTCCTCCGAAAATCCCAAAATGCCTTGAAAATGGGGTGTTTTGGGACCAAAAATGGGTCCAAAATGGGTCAAAAACACATTTTTCCAAACCTCATCCTAGACCATTTGGGGTGCACAAACGGGTGATATGAGCCCATTTTGAGCCCATTTTCGGGCATTTTGGCCCCTCAGAAGTCCAAAAAGCCTTGAAAGTGGGCCTCGTTGTGATGGGGTTCACTTGCAAGCTGATTTCACTTTGTCAAGAGCCATCAATGTGTGAATCATTCTTGATGTCCCTCACCAATCATAGTTGATGTTCCCTACCCCACTGCCTCGGTCCCAATATTCAGTCTTGATTAGGGCTAGGGTCACCGAGCTGGTGGAACCAGTCGTGGTTTTATAACCCTTTTTAGGGTCTAGGGTGGACCTACCAAGTTTAGCAGCAGCAAGCAGCAAGCAGCAAGCAGCAGCAAGCAGCAGCACACGCGAAATGGGTAAAAATCAGAACTCCGTCGTGGTGCTTCAGATTCGGCTGAAATTTTGGTGGATGATACCTATGGGTGTGAGGGACAACCACACAAAGTATGAGCCAGAAACTCATTGGTGGCGGCCGGGACGGGGTGTCGCAAATGGCGGACCTCAGTTTCAAAAACTGCAATTTAGGGCCAAAAGCAGCCATTTTTGGGCCAAAACAGCCCTAGAACCCATTCAAAACGGCCAAACAAAGGGAAAAGGTGGGTACACTCCATGTGCGACTTGACTACCCCGTGTTAACGAGCCCTTTGCGGCCCTCTAAATCCACCATATGTCCCGGAAATAGCCCAAAAAGGCCCCCAAAAGCCCCAAATTTTGTGCAGATTGGCCGGCGACAGCCACAAACCAACAACACGCCATATCTTTGGCTACATGGCTCAAAACTCGATTCCGAGGGCACCTAGTCCACCCGCAACCCCCCACGTTTTGTGGTTTCCACCCCTCAGAATTGCCCAAATGGACGCCTAGACCCCCCTACCCAGGCCCAGTAGGCCGCGGCAAGCTGCAAGCTCAAGCCCAAACAGGTGGGTGCCCAAATGGGTCAACAGTGTCCAATAGGGGCAGAAAAATGACTTTTCTCCAAAATGATCCTAGACCATGTGTGATGCTAAGACAATGTTTTGGGACCGTTTTGAGCTTGTGGTGACCCATTTTGGTCCTCCGAAAATCCCAAAATGCCTTGAAAATGGGGTGTTTTGGGACCGAAAAAGGGTCAAAACTGGGTCAAAAACGCATTTTTCCAAAACTGGTCCAAGACCATTTGGGGTGCACAAACGGGTGAAATGAGCCCAATTTGAGCCCATTTTGGGGCATTTTGGCCCCTCACAAGTCCAAAAAGCCTTGAAAGTGGGCCTTGTGGTGAAGGGGATCACTTGCAAGTTGATTCCACTCTGTCAACGGCCTTCAATGTGTGACTCATTGGTGTCCCTCACCATTCATATCTAATGTCCCCTCCCCCACCAGCTCAGTCCCAATATTCAGTCTTGATTAGCCCTAGGGTCAGGGTCACCAAGCTGGTGGAACCAGTCTTGGTTTTATAACCCTTTTTAGTGTCTAGGGTGGACCTACCAGGTTTAGCAACAGCAACCAAGCAAGCAGCAGCAAGCAACAAGCAAGCAAGCAGCACGCGCGAAATGGGCAAAAATCAGAATTCCGTCGTGGTGCTTCGGATTCGGCTGAAATTTTGGTGGATGATACCTATGGGTGTGAAGCACAATCACACAAAGTTTGAGCCAGAAACTCAACGGTGGCGGCCGGGAATGGGATTCGCAAGTGGCGGACCTCAGTTTCAAAAACTGCAGTTTAGGGCCAAAAACAGCCATTTTTGGGCCAAAAAAGCCCGGGAACCCCTTCAAAACGGCCAAACGAAGGGAAACGGTGGGTACACTCCACGTGCGGGTTGACTTACCCGTGTCAATGAGGTTTTTGCGGCCCTCTCACTCCATGATATGTCCCAGAAATGGCCCAAAAAGGCCCCCAGAAGCTCCAAATGCCGACAGCCACAAACCAAGAATAGGCCATATCTTTGGCTACATGGCTCAAAATGCGATTCCGAGGGCACCTACTCCACCCGCAACCCCCCACTTTTTGTGGTTTCCACCCCTCAGAATTGCCCCAAACGGACGCCTAGACCCCAATACCTAGGCCCACTAGGCTGCGGCAAGCTGCAAGCTCAGGCCCAAACAGGTGGGTGCCCAAATGGGTCAACGGGGTCCAGTAGGGGCAAAAAGATGACTTTTCTCCAAAATGATCCTAGACCATGTGCGACGTTAAAACACATGTTTTTGGACCGTTTTGAGCTTGTGGTGGCCCATTTTGGTCCTCCGAAAATCCCAAAATGCCTTGAAAATGGGCTGTTTTGGGACCAAAAATGGGTCCAAAATGGGTCAAAAACACATTTTTCCAAACCTCATCCTAGACCATTTGGGGTGCACAAACGGGTGAAATGAGCCCAATTTGAGCCCATTTTGCGGCATTTTGGCCCCTCAGAACTCCAAAAAGCCTTGAAAGTGGGCCTCGTGGTGATGGGCTTCACTTGCAAGCTGATTTCACTTTGTCAAGAGCCATCAATGTGTGAATCATTCTTGATGTCCCTCACCAATCATAGTTGATGTTCCCTCCCCCACCAGCTCGGTCGCAGTATTCAGTCTTGATTAGGGCTAGGGTCACCGAGCTGGTGGAACCAGTCTTGGTTTTATAACCCTTTTTAGTGTCTAGGGTGGACCTACCAGGTTTAGCAACAGCAACCAAGCAAGCAGCAGCAAGCAACAAGCAAGCAAGCAGCACGCGCGAAATGGGCAAAAATCAGAACTCCGTCGTGGTGCTTCGGATTCGGCTGAAATTTTGGTGGATGATACCTATGGGTGTGAAGCACAATCACACAAAGTTTGAGCCAGAAAATCAACGGTGGCGGCCGGGAATGGGATTCGCAAGTGGCGGACCTCAGTTTCAAAAACTGCAGTTTAGGGCCAAAAACAGCCATTTTTGGGCCAAAAAAGCCCGGGAACCCCTTCAAAACGGCCAAACGAAGGGAAACGGTGGGTACACTCCACGTGCGGGTTGACTTACCCGTGTCAATGAGGTTTTTGCGGCCCTCTCACTCCATGATATGTCCCAGAAACGGCCCAAAAAGGCCCCCAGAAGCTCCAAATGCCGACAGCCACAAACCAAGAATAGGCCATATCTTTGGCTACATGGCTCAAAATGCGATTCCGAGGGCACCTACTCCACCCGCAACCCCCCACTTTTTGTGGTTTCCACCCCTCAGAATTGCCCAAACGGACGCCTAGACCCCAATACCTAGGCCCACTAGGCTGCGGCAAGCTGCAAGCTCAGGCCCAAACAAGTGGGTGCCCAAATGGGTCAACGGGGTCCAGTAGGGGCAAAAAGATGACTTTTCTCCAAAATGATCCTAGACCATGTGCGACGTTAAAACACGTGTTTTTGGACCGTTTTGAGCTTGTGGTGGCCCATTTTGGTCCTCCGAAAATCCCAAAATGCCTTGAAAATGGGCTGTTTTGGGACCAAAAATGGGTCCAAAATGGGTCAAAAACACATTTTTCCAAACCTCATCCTAGACCATTTGGGGTGCACAAACGGGTGAAATGAGCCCAATTTGAGCCCATTTTGCGGCATTTTGGCCCCTCAGAACTCCAAAAAGCCTTGAAAGTGGGCCTCGTGGTGATGGGCTTCACTTGCAAGCTGATTTCACTTTGTCAAGAGCCATCAATGTGTGAATCATTCTTGATGTCCCTCACCAATCATAGTTGATGTTCCCTCCCCCACCAGCTCGGTCGCAGTATTCAGTCTTGATTAGGGCTAGGGTCACCGAGCTGGTGGAACCAGTCTTGGTTTTATAACCCTTTTTAGTGTCTAGGGTGGACCTACCAGGTTTAGCAACAGCAACCAAGCAAGCAGCAGCAAGCAACAAGCAAGCAAGCAGCACGCGCGAAATGGGCAAAAATCAGAACTCCGTCGTGGTGCTTCGGATTCGGCTGAAATTTTGGTGGATGATACCTATGGGTGTGAAGCACAATCACACAAAGTTTGAGCCAGAAACTCAACGGTGGCGGCCGGGAATGGGATTCGCAAGTGGCGGACCTCAGTTTCAAAAACTGCAGTTTAGGGCCAAAAACAGCCATTTTTGGGCCAAAAAAGCCCGGGAACCCCTTCAAAACGGCCAAACGAAGGGAAACGGTGGGTACACTCCACGTGCGGGTTGACTTCCCCGTGTCAATGAGGTTTTTGCGGCCCTCTCACTCCATGATATGTCCCAGAAACGGCCCAAAATGGCACCTAGAAGCTCCAAATGCCGACAGCCACAAACCAAGAATAGGCCATATCTTTGGCTACATGGCTCAAAATGCGATTCCGAGGGCACCTACTCCACCCGCAACCCCCCACTTTTTGTGGTTTCCACCCCTCAGAATTGCCCAAACGGACGCCTAGACCCCAATACCTAGGCCCACTAGGCTGCGGCAAGCTGCAAGCTCAAGCCCAAACAGGTGGGTGCCCAAATGGGTCAACGGGGTCCAGTAGGGGCAAAAAGATGACTTTTCTCCAAAATGATCCTAGACCATGTGCGACGTTAAAACACGTGTTTTTGGACCGTTTTGAGCTTGTGGTGGCCCATTTTGGTCCTCCGAAAATCCCAAAATGCCTTGAAAATGGGGTTTTTTGGGACCAAAAATGGGTCCAAAATGGGTCAAAAACACATTTTTCCAAACCTCATCCTAGACCATTTGGGGTGCACAAACGGGTGAAATGAGCCCAATTTGAGCCCATTTTGCGGCATTTTGGCCCCTCAGAACTCCAAAAAGCCTTGAAAGTGGGCCTCGTGGTGATGGGCTTCACTTGCAAGCTGATTTCACTTTGTCAAGAGCCATCAATGTGTGAATCATTCTTGATGTCCCTCACCAATCATAGTTGATGTTCCCTCCCCCACCAGCTCGGTCCCAACATTCAGTCTTGATTAGGGCTAGGGTCACCGAGCTGGTGGAAACAGTCTTGGTTTTATAACCCTTTTTAGGGTCTAGGGTGGACCTACCAGGTTTATAAGCAGCAGCAGCAGCAGCAAGCAGCAGCAAGCAGCAGCACGCGTCAAATGGGCAAAAATCAGAACTCCGTCGTGGTGCTTCGGATTCGGCTGAAATTTTGGTGGATGATACCTATGGGTGTGAAGTACAATCACACAAAGTTTGAGCGAGAAACTCAACGGTGGCGGCCGGGAACGGGATTCGCAAGTGGCGGATCTCAGTTTCAAAAACTGCAGTTTAGGGCCAAAAACAGCCATTTTTGGGCCAACAAAGCCTTGCAGCACACTTTCAAAAGGGCCAAACGAAGGATAACGGTGGGTACACTCCACCTAGAAGCTCCAAATGCCGACAGCCACAAACCAACAACATGCCATATCTTTGGCTACATGGCTCAAAATGCGATTCCGAGGGCACCTACTCCACCCGCAACCCCCACTTTTTGTGGTTTCCACCCCTCAGAATTGCCCGAACAGACGCCTAGACCCCAATACCTAGGCCCACCAGGCTGCGGCAAGCTGCAAGCTCAAGCCCAAACAGGTGGGTGCCCAAATGGGTCAACAGTGTCCAGTCGGGGCAAAAAGATGACTTTTCTCCAAAATGATCCTAGACCATGTGCGACCCTAAAACAAGTGTTTTTGGACCGTTTTGAGCTTGTGTTGGCCCATTTTGGTCCTCCGAAAATCCCAAAATGCCTTGAAAACGGGGTGTTTTGGGACCAAAAATGGGACCAAAATGGGTCAAAAACACATTTTTCCAAACCTCATCCTAGACCATTTGGGGTGCACAAACGGGTGAAATGAGCCCAATTTGAGCCCATTTTGGGGCATTTTGGCCCCTCAGAAGTCCAAAAAGCCTTGAAAGTGGGCCTCGTGGTGATGGGGTTCACTTGCAAGTTGATTTCACTTTGTCAAGAGCCATCAATGTGCGAATCATTCTTGATGTCCCTCACCAATCATAGCTGATGTTCCCTCCCCCACGAGCTCGGTCCCAACATTCAGTCTTGATTAGGGCTAGGGTTGCTGTTAGGTTCTGCAGCCCTCCTGTAGGCCTCCTCCAGGTCAAAAATTTTCTTGTTGTTTTAACACAAATATGAATACTCTACAAAATTTGGAGTATTTTGAGTATAAACACATAGTATGAAAAAAAAAAGTGGCGCACATGGCGCCCGACAGTTTTCTATCGGGACACTTGTTGGTGGCCGATCCGGCACCACTATTTTTCAAAACCCAGGGGGGGGGGGAGCTGGGGGGTGTCGCATACAAGGACCGGGCCCGGCCGCCCCACGGGAAGTCAGGGCGGAGGTGGAGTGTACAAACTGTTTCCCTTCCTTTGGCCGTTTTGACTGGGTTCCGGGGCCGTTTTGGGCCAAAAAAGCCTGTTTTGGGGCACAAAATGTGCAGTTTTGGGAAGGCACCTCGCGACTCTGCGCCCCCGCCCCAGTGCGCCACCAGTGGGGTTTTGGCTGAAAACTTGGATTTGGCAAGGGCACCACCTAGGCTTTAGGATGGCTAGAGTAGAGCAGAACCTGGAGCGATGAGGCGGATCAATGGCCAAAACGGAGAGGGGAAGTGCTTGTTGTTGTTGTTGTTGTCGTTGTTGCTTTCTTGCTTGCTTGCTTGTTAGCTAGATTTAAGGGGAAAGGGGTGAAAATATATAAAAATATATTTTTAGCCGTTTTCACCACTTCGCAGCTATTTGTCGCCATCCAAGAGGGCTGTGACTCCTTCTTCTTCAATTTTTCTAATGCGCATACTTGTGCAGCCTGGTGTTGCTTTTCACCGACGAAGGGCTTGTCCTTTGCAAAGGACAAAAACAGATACTTGTGCAGCCTGGTGTTGCTTTTCACCGACGAAGGGCTTGTCCTTTGCAAAGGACAAAAACAGAGTTTTGCAAAAAAAATGAGCCATGGCTCATTGTTTGGACGAAATTGCAACCAGGGCCCTCCCCGGTTGCACATGTGGACAGCAGTATCGAGCGACAAGCAACAATGCGCACCAGGACATGGCAATACCTTTCACTCATCCATTTAGTGGCCTCCGGTGGATGCCTCGGTGGATTGGCGTGCAGCAATTCCAACTGCGCCTATATGTAATCGTCTCCCATTTGGTGTGTCTATCCAAGCTTGGCTGCCCAGTCCCAGTCCAGTTTCAAAATGTGGATCTTCGAGCATGGGAGGACAATGCTATTCAACACAGCATCAACACATTCCGGCTGTACCAAGTCGGTCACAGGTGTGTCAGCTGGTAATTTGGATGTGCCATGTCATTCCTGTTTCTATCTCGTATTTACACTCCTCTTTGTCTATTGTGCATAATTTCAAGACAGCTCAATAATCCCACTACTTCGGACCCGCATGAGTTAGTGTACATGGCGGTGCGGAAGGCAGGTCTCATCAAGGCGAAAGTCACGATGGTATGTAACCCCCCCCCCCCCCGACACTTTCTGAGTGTTTATCGTTTTTCGGTGTCTTTTTGTTCATGCTTGCCCGGGCCGCTGGGCCTTGACAAACTGCCGCCGACGCCACCTCCTTGTCCCCTGACCGCATGAGTGTCCGGGACACCCAGGCCCGTCTGGCCACGCCAGGCGACGAGGTCATCGTTCCTGCCGACGCCGGTCAATTGGCGTGTTTGGCAGCCATCGATGACGCAGATTATATCATTCAGGACGAAGCGGTGCTGAAGAGTGGAGTTCAAGAGGCTGCGTCCCTGTCGTACGACCTCTTCAAGGACTGCGACTCGTCTGAAAAACTTGCCGCCGTCCTTTACGGCAGTCGCCCCAACGTTGTGCTCGTTGGGGAAATGACTGAATATGATAAAATCCAAAATGCAATTAAGAGACTGCTTGCTGATTTGCCCATGCTGGGCCGCTTTGTTGCAATCCTGCTTGAACCTGTCAGCGATGATGATGACAGGCCATCATTCCTCAATCGGGCACTCGCCCTCAACTCAAACTTGCCTTTCGGTTGCGAAAAGCTGCAAATGGCGGACAGGTCCCTCATGCACATGCGCACACATGATCGATTTGATGTCTGGATTGCAAGCAGCACAAGGGATTCCAGGAACCTATCTCCGCACCCAACGTATAAGCTCCTGCGGCTTATGACGCCTGGGGCAGAAGTTGACAAGGTGGTGTTCCACCAGCCAGATGTGCGGGATAACCAATACGCTGTGCAGGTCCACAATGACCTAATCAACGGGCTGTTGGGGTCTATTGGCCTGAACTCTGATGAAGTCCATCTCCTCCCGGGGACAGACCCACGAAACACAAAGCTGTTCTTCACGGAGCTAAATGAGGAACAGGTGAATACTGTGGTATCACAGCTCGGATCCAAGCCAAGGTTCTAGATCCAGCCAGTGGAATGGTATCGTGGTGCCAACCTGACCAACATGTTTGCTGTCTATGAGGTATGGATCAAGAAGACGCACAAGGAAACATGGTCTCCCATGCTGTATGCCTCAGTTCTCGCAATGTTTTGGACAATCCCGGGCGTTCTGCAGGCACAATCGCGAGTGAAAATCCACGTGCTGGGGCCCAGCAAACTGCTGCTGGGTCTCACGGAAACTGGGCACTCACTGTTGAAGACAAGGTACCGTGAACTGGTGGCTGCCATCGGGGCCGTCTTCAAGGACCTGAGGACAGGACAGTTCCTCGACAGGGATATCATCTCCAAGCCCACAGTCCCCTCGACATGGAAGAAGGACCTTGTGGGCACAGTGTACATTCTGGATGTGGCACCGTGGTGGTATCTCTCGGACCTGACTGAGGCCCTTGCTCTTAGGCGGCTCTATACGCACGTAGACTTTGTTGCTAAAAGGCACGATTCATGGCGATTTCAACATCCGTTTTTTGCACCTAAAAAAAGCATATCATTTTTTCGGCCAACCCCACGTGGATTTTCATCGTGGGATACAACAACCTTGCCTTTTGTTGCTTCCAGAGGTGTACGTATACACCCCCTATTCCGGGCTGAAAATTGTATCATTTAAAATTTTTGGGCACTGCAGTGCCCAAAAAATTTGAAATGGCTTTTTTCAGTGGGTTCTCCAGTACACCTCTGTAGTCATCTCCACAGGTGATGTCATACTGCAGCAGCATGCATCAAACCTTGGCATACCCGTTATCCATGGGTCATCGCACCGCGGTGTTATACTCGTAAGGCCACGTACAATGTACCTTGCCCAATCAATTCCATTCCTGTCCAAATGTGCACTTGAAAATGGACTTCCAGTACTTTTGGGCACTGCAGTGTCCAAAAAATTGAAAACTCCGTATTTCACTCCTATTGGTTCCCATTGCGTAACACCTGACAAAGGACGTATGAATCATCGGACGTTGGTACTCATCCTCTGCTCATTGGAAATATATTGCCGGTTGTCTGACTGCCACCTTGGAGTGTACCCAGGCTTTGGAACGTCCCACGTCCATTGGGGGATACATTGTTTGGATCTTCGCTAGCTGCTTTTGGTCTATGCCGCATCAGGTTTGTTTTGTGATGGTGCCTCTGTTTTCTTTGTCCCCTTACCTTTGCTGCCTGCGAACAGGACTTTTGTCCATGGATGCGGCTCCCTTCCGGCAGTTCCTTAGTTCGAAGGTATATGCTTCAAAGGAGGATCTATCTGAGGCTGTGGGTGTGGATAAGGGTGCCGATGCGTTTTGTACGTGGGTGTTAGATCTCCGGTTGGAGTGGAGAAGTAGGCGGTCTGTTGGTGAATACATCCAACAAAGGGACAGACGGACCGTTAATTGTCTGCCGGAAGAATGGTTCCGTGTTGCTGAGCAAGAGATTTTTAATATATGGTCTGTTCTACACAAGAGGTGTCGTCCACGTGCCAAGAGGGCTGTAGGTGTTCAACCCAAGAGTCGTGTGCAACGTAGGTGTTTGGCTCACATGGGTTAATGTTCTTATAATGTACATTCCTTTGCAGTTCAAGGAGCAATTACGTGCACCAGTCTTTGGCAGACCTTGGAAGGTAAACCCGCTGTTCTATGGTTTGATAATTTTTATAGACGTAACTTCCGGCCTGTGCCTGGTAATGAGAACCGGTCCCTTAATTGTACAGCTGGTGCTATCATACTCTTGAAACGACCTGTCGACATTATGCCGTCTTTTCCTAGCCTCTCGGTCTTGCGGCAGCGGATTGGGTACACTGCAGACTTGTTGGTGCAGAGCCATAAAAACTTCATTGATGGCTTGCAAGGGTTGATGGACGACCCCATCCGCCTTCAACATGTTCGTTGTCCCTTGGACATACGACGGGATAATGTTACCAGCCCAGCTTGGACCCCCTTTTTTCTCACAGACCTAACTGTGTCCGCCACCCCCGACCTTGTCTCTATTATTCACGGGCTCCAGGAGGTGCAGGTCCTCAATATTTTCATTTGCGATCAGGGTGCATACGGCAGCACCATTGGTCTGGCAGCGGCTGGTTGGCTCCTGCGTGTGCTTGGTATTGTTCCCCGACGCGACAGACAGTCCGAGGATGAAGTCTGGCTCCTGCTTTTGACAGCATCGGCTGTATTGCCAGCACAGCTCCTGTCCTGCCTTCCTAGGTCCCCCTGTCTGGCAGCTTGCTTCACTGGGCGCCAGGGTTTGTTTAACGAATTCTGTGAACAGCTAGCGGCGTATGTGCAGGAGATGGACTGTGTCTACTTGGTTAATTGGGACGCTTGGATGCCAAGGATTAGGGACTGTATGCCAGTTGTGGTGCAGCGGCCTGGGGAAGGGGAAGATGAGGAGGGGGGGGACGATGTGGAGGAAGAGGAGGATGACGAGATCGTGCTGGTCGGAGGTGGTGAGAGCAAGAAGAGGAGCACCCCCAGCAAGAAGAAGCCGTCCTCCGACGACAGTGGGGATGAGGTTGATGATCCCCCCGAAAGGCCAGCCAAAAAGGCCAAGGACAGTACCCCCCTCAATATGTTTCACGCCAAAGTAGGTCAGGCCAAGGGTAAGAAGGCTCCACCAAAGAAGAAGTAGACCGCGTTGTGCGGTTGGCACTGCCTGTGACCATGTCAGTAGTTTTTTCGCCTCAATTTGCACACTGTCACGCGTCCTGTTCTATGCAGGTGTGAGACTGGTGCCCTTTTTCATGTTTTGGTAATTTTGGGCGCTGCAGTGCCCAAACTCAGCGACTCGCCCTTTTTTTACCCCTGCTGGGCCATTTCTTTTGCAGGCATTGTTGTTGTCATTTATTATTGGATTGCCTGCACTGGCGGCGCCTCCGTTGTTGGTCGGCACCACTGGTGGTGCATCATTCTTGACGCTTCGCATACAATCACAGTGACTGGGTCAGCAGACGCGGTAACAAAAAGCAAACCAGACTTTTGCATGTGTTTGCCTGTCGTCCTCCTTGCTTCATTTTTTAGGTTGCATTTTACGGCATGGTTTGAAATGCAGCAGCGGATGATTTGGAAGAATTGGATTTTTCTTTGGATGGACACTGCAGTGCCCAAATTTGAAGGGGATACATGACTTTTGACTGGCACATGTTGTACCCCCTACACACAGTCATTTTGGATAATTCACAGGTTTTTGGGGGTGTTCTCTGCAAAGAACAATTGTGCAATTTTTCAAAGTGGTTTTTCAGCCCCCGTTTTGGGGTGGTACCCATTTGGGAACTGTGGCAATTTTGCTACGTGCGTATAGAGCCGCCTAAGTTGCTCCTTCAGTTCAACGCCGGTACATCGCGGACCGCGTCAGATGGAGTGTTGGGGAGATGCGCACTGCCACATGGCGATTGACCGGGGAAAGTGTGACGCAGCTGATTGGAAAGGTCTACTTGTCAGATTCTGGGATGCCTCTGACGTTTGCGATTTCCGAGGCGGATTATAAGGCGCGGAAAAGGCGAATCACAGATCGGCCCAGAAACACAGACGATTCAAAGACACGCAGGCAAGGCCTAATCACGGCGGGAGAAATGGCCAAGGCCATGGAGTTGGATGACCAAGTCGACAAGGTCATCAGCTCCCTCAAACGCAAGCGGGGCTTGAAGGAAGATGAGGCTTCGTCGTCCAATGGAGCAGCGCGATGACGTCAGCATCAAGCATCCCTCTGAGCAGCACGCTCAGAGTATTGTCCCAAAATATCAATGGGTTTCAAACGAAAATAACCATGAGAAAGCGTAAGCAAAAGCGCATAGTGGCCCTAGGGTCACTGCTGCGGTCCCTGGAGGTGGACTTCTTCGCCATCCAAGAGCCCCACTTCGTCACGGTGGAGGATCGTCAAGCGGGCATGCTGTGCTTATCAAAGTACGGGTATGGCCTGGACGGACCACTTCATGAAGAAGGAAGGGGAGGAGTGGCACTGGCGTGGAAAACATCCAAGTGGACAATGCAATCAATGAAGTTCTTGTCTCCCAGGGCGCTGAAAGCCTCACTGTCGAGTGGTCCACTGGAGATCACCATAGTTGTGGTCCACTTCCACCACAAGCACACGCGTCCACAGTCGCAATGGAAAGACATCGCCAAGGAGTTACATGGACCGAACCTGATTTTATGTGCCGATCACAATAGTTTAGTTGTAAAACACAGGGACGCCTTCGCGCCCCCAGATTTTGAGCATGACACGTCCTTATGTGCCAGAGACCAGGAGGTGACAACCTTGGCAAAAGCGGGTCTGCAGGATGTTTGGGTGGACATCCATTGTCCAACTCTGACGGACATCAAGGACAAGGAAGCATCATGTCCGACGGGCTTCACATACGGCTACCCTCGAGAAGGAGAGCGACTCTACCCGCAGAGGCTAGGCCGTATTGACCGCATCCACACGACATCCGACTTGTTGAACCTGGCGACCAGCGTGTACCCCATGTTTGCTGCCAACTCGGACCACAAGGCAATCCTGGCTGAATTCACACCCCCGTCCTTCGACACAGAGGACACAGTTCCCAGATTCTACTGCCCAGAGACCATCCTTCAAGACCCGGAGGCAATGGAAGATGTGGAGACCTCTCTCAAGTCTATCAAATCAACAGGAGATCAATGGTGGGAAGAGGCGCTGAGCTGCATTCAAAAGAAGGCGGTCAGCCATCAAAGGGAACATAAAAACAAAAAGCAGTCGGTTGAGCTACAAGCCCTACGGTTCCTGCGTGGCTCCACGAGAGACTCTGTCGCACCAGCGGTCTATCAATTTCTTTCATCGCTGGGGATTGCAGCAACAGATGCTGCAACAGCCTACACCCTCCTGGTGGGGGTGTATGAAAAGGCTCAGCGTGACAGAACGGGCATGGAAACACTCTCCAAGCTCAAGGGGGTGATCACGACGGGGGAAACTTCAGGGGATCTGAGAACGCAAAGGAACGAATTGTATCGGTTAATGCGGGAGTTGCAAGAGCGAAAGAAACTTCAGCAGATGGTATCCAGGACAGGCTCGGCGATACGGGGAGCAAAGGCGGTGGCAAAAGAGCTGGTGGACCATTGGGATAAAGTGTCCACCCCAACGGGATCCACGGAAGAAGAATGTGCGGCCTATCTGAAGTCGTTAGGAGTGGAACAGCGGTTGCGCAAGGCAGGCCGACTCCTTTTCAAGCAACTATCCCTGGACATAGTTCATGAAGGCCTTAAGAGGCTGAACAGCAACAGTTCCCCTGGATTGGATGGTTTCTCGGCAAAATTCTTCAAGAGGTTCTCGGGCATCTTCGAACCACAAATGTATGACTCACTGAAACGCTTCCTCGACGTGGGCAAAATGCCGGAGACATGGACCTCGGGAGTGGTGACAATGATCCCCAAGACGAAGGCAATGCAGACACCAGATTCGCTCCGACCAATTGCACTGCAAACTACAAGGCAGAAGTGGCTCACCAACATCCTCCTGATCCAGTTAGAGGATGTACTCCTTCACCGCATCCCGTCACAGCAAACACGTTTCCTTCGCCACAGAAGCATACTCCAGCATGTCTATGGGTCACGGGCACTCTGGGATGGCTTACGTGAAGGAGCGGCGTTATCAGTAGATTTCAGAAATGCTTTCCCCACGATGTCTCACGAGATGGTGTCGGCGGCACTGGGTCTAATGTGCATACCATTCCTGTATATCCGTCTGATACTACATCTTTTACGTGCACCGTATCTATGCTCCGTTGGAAAAGGATACGTCCCAGGCGTATACCACCACCCGAGGGCAGGCACGCGCCAGGGGGATCCACTCTCCCCGGCGCTGTTCTCCCTGGTGGCATCCTTTGTGATTTTCCCACTACAAGACCTGGGTCCAATGCTGACTGTCATGATGTATGCAGACGACCTCATCATCTTCTTGGATGGACGAGCCAACCCACAACTGTTGAAGAGGGTATGGGAAGTGGTGTCTCGTTTTGGACAGTTTTCGGGGTTGAAGGTCAACCTGAGCAAAACGGCAGCGATAGTTCGCAACTGTGGGGGAATGGAGTGGGCGAGGTGCTTTCGGGACATTGGAGTGGACGTCAAAAACTTCGTCAAGTATCTGGGTGTATGCTTGGGGAATATTCGGCACCAACAGGATGACCAAGGATGGGGGCTGACGATAGAGCAGGCTTTCGCACCAGCACTGCAAGAGGCCTTCTGTCGCGCAAGGGTGGTATCCACGCTGCAACTATCAATGAACGAACGTGCATTCATGCTGACATCATGGATCCTGCCGGTCGTGGCCTGGGTATCCAAGGCATACTACGCCCCACTCTCGGTGATCAGACAACTGAAGTTGGTGTACCACGTAACTATGGGTACCAACAGCTGGGGAATCACCCCGCCAATCCTTTCACGACCAAGAACGCAAGGGGGACTGGCACTGCCAGAGCCAGAGCTGTTTCTTATGCACCAGGCAGCGGCTCCGTTCGTCAGCCTGTTGGGAGAGCCTCACAAATTTCCCGACAAGGCAGTGGAGACCTTCTATGCATGGGCAACAACCATCGGGTTCACACCATCCAAGGACAACCTTCCATATATTCAACTGGGCATGGTCCGAACGGCTGATCTAACGTTCTTGGGATGGTCGGCAAAGGCACATTCCAGCATTCAGCGAGTAGCCCCGCAAGTGGCCCCCCCGGCAAACCGGGATCGCCTGCCGTTGTGGCACTCCGTGTATTTCCGAAATGAGTTCAATTGCTCCTACTACAACACGAAACTGATCCGGCAGGGGGTGCTGACGTGGGGTCAATTCCAATCCCTGGAGGACGCAAGATTGTTCAATGCACTGCCTCGGACATGGAAAGGGGTCTACAATCACCGCGGACGACTCCTCAACAAAGTCCCGTCACAAGGGGGGTTTGATACCCCCGCAGTCCACACCCAAAACTGGACCAGGGCATGGCTGCTTCAGTTTTACGCCTCTCAGCCAGGGGTCCGCGACCCGCAAACACCGGAGGTATGGGAACAGTTGGCACAGGCACAGCTACCGCCGAGGGTTCGGGACTTTGCGCAAAAGGCGCCGTGGCACAAGCTGACCGTACATGCAAGAGTCTACAAGAGGTAAGGCACTGACAAGTGCCCGGTGTGCTCACAAAAGGAGACGGTAAAGCACGCGATGGTCGAATGCCCCATTTTCAAAGCGGCGGCGGCGGTTATACAGCACTACTATGGCCAGGTGGAAACTGGTAACGGGACATCCACAGTTCGAGACATGATGGAGTCCGACGACCAGGAATGGTTAGTGAACACGAACCAAGGCTGGGCAATGTGGTCAGCAAGAAGTGCCCACTGGCGGTACCGATGCGAAGTCAAGGCAGGAGCGTCGCCGGTGTTCACGTCATACCTGGCAACATGGCTAAGGGAGCTATGTGAGTGGGTGGGATTTTACATAGGGGAGCGCAGGGAACAATGGAGAGGCTTCCAAAAATCACTGGAACAACTTCAAGATACCGGAGTGCAGCCGCGACAAGGGGAAGTGCAAGTACATGGGGGATTGGATGCATGGTGGCAAACACACACGGAGTACTTCACCCAAGAGAGATCAGCCAACAATCACAGTTGGCACAGGGCAACGGAATCACGCCCGAAGCGCCCGAGGCAGGCAGGCCCGGGAGTGCTACAAGGAGTGCAAGATCTGATTGCAGAACTGGTGGCGAAGGGCTACAGGATAGTGTACACGGACGGATCGTCGAAAAGACTGGGCCACAAGGACATGCGCAGGGCCGGGGGCTTTGGCGTGTTCGCGGCGGAAGATGATCAAGGACCAGAGGTACGCTTCTGCGGCTACGTACCAACACATCACAGGCAAACAAATAACGGAGCAGAGCTTTGGGCAGCCGTAGAAGCCTTACAGGGATTCTGGGTGCCAAAACTGGCAATCCTCACCGACTCGCAATACCTGCAGCTGGGAGCGACTGGCAGGGCCCAACACTGGAAGTCAAAGGGATGGACAACCACGTCTGAAAAACTGCAGGTCCACGTCCCAGTCTGGGAAATGCTGCTCCAGGAAATGGCGACGCCGGGAAGAGAAGTCAGGTGGGAGCATGTCCCAGCACATGTCAACGTGCAGGGAAATGAGATGGCGAATGGATTGGCCATGGAAGGCATGTGTTCAAGCCCACTGTGGTCTCAGCATGTTGCTCCAAATTCATCATCAGGGTCAGAGTCCACGGTAGGCTTGAGGGGAGGGTCGGGATCAGAGTCAGAGGGCACCAGGGCACTCTGGTCATCCTTGGGTAGGGTACCCATGGACAGTGATGAACTGACAGGGGAAGCATCCGGGGAGCCAGCGCCACGTGAAATGGGACCATACTCCTCAAGCAGTACAGAAAGTGAGGAAATGAGGACAGGACACACACACCAGGGAGTACTGTTGAATGAACTGTCAACAGCGGACACACTGTCCTTCAGCACTGATGTGAGTGACACCAGGTGGCAGCGCAAGAAGCGAAGGCTTAGGAAACGCAGGAACCCAGGACAGGGTCGATAATGACAGAGCCAGTAGCCCTTGCATAATGGTGCGGACATTTCACAGGTTCCAAGCACAACAATGCATGCCTGAAATCTGTGTTCTGACGCAGAGTTTTTCATCACACGAGCTGCGTTTTGTTGCAGCGAGCAGCAGCACACAAAGGAGACCTCCAAGCAGCTGAACGCCGCGTCCTGTCGCGGACAGGCACCCAGGCGTTATGCCGTCTGGTAGGACACATCAGGAGAAGGGTTCACATCAGCAGCGGTATGGCCCATACACACACATCCAGCCAACCCCAAAGAAGGTCAAGCCTCAGCAAGAACGCCAGCGTTTCAAAGTGCAAGCACTGAGCCAGCTGGACACCATTGCGAATGAAGGACTGCAAGCAGTTGAAGCAGAGCTGACCACAATGGCCTGGGCCCGCAACCAGCAGATTTGGCTCCGACTGGACCAACCACATGACACCAGGATGCACTGTGAGATTGTGGACAACCATGGGGAACCATTGCTGATGAGCAATCAGGAGCTCTACTCGGTGATGGTCCAGATCAACTGGACCCTGAAGTCTCAGGCTCTGGCGAACATGCAGGTCCAGTGGCGACCCAAAAGTGCAGGCAAGTGGCACCCGTTCCAGTGGGAGGCGATCCTCCACTGTCCGACGGCAGAGGGACACAGAGCGGTGCCCTCCTCGGTGAGCAGAACTGGAGATTGCATGCATGTGTGGCTGGCAGGCCGAGCGGACCTCTTACGGCTGTTCCAAAGAACGCTCTTCAGGCAGGCGGACCCGGTACCCGGGGACGCTGTGCGGTTCCTCTACACGCTGCTGAACACACCCCCATGCGAAAGAAGATACACATGACAGGGGGTGACACACAAGAGAGAAGGATTGGAGCGCATGGTGCAGATACCCAATCGTTGTGGCCCAGGGGATACACCACACCTCTTCTGTCCCGTAGAGGATGGTTCGAACCCCGGGGGGGATAGAGATGCACCGAACGACCCGAACCCCCCCTTTTTTTTTTGGGGGCGAGAGGGAGAGAGAGAGAGAAAGAGAGAGAGAGAGGGTAGAGCACAGTGGGAAAGGAACAGAGAGGAGCAACAAGAGAGAGAGAGCAGGAGAGAGCAAGAGAGATTGGGAGGGAGAGAGTAGGAGAGAGACCCACAGAGCAAGAGACGGGGGCTAACCGGCGCAAAGGGAGGGTGGTGGGTTCGAGCTGACCAGGGTGTATGGGACGCCAAGACAGCACGGAACAGTCAAGTGGTGAAAAAACAGGGCGCCGTAGCGCCCCTGAGCCACAGGCTCGACACGTCGTCACGTGTTGAAAGGCCGAAGCATGACTGGGGCTGCGAGAGTGCGGCCCACGTGAGGCAGTTGGAAGCCAGTGGGCAAGGACAAGTGGACAGCATGCGCATGAATGGTGTCGAGCGAAAAAGGTAGGCACCACACACGGTATAGCAATGATCTGTTGAGACACCTGACAGCAGGAGCACATGCTGAAATGTTGAGACGCCTTTGCGCCAACACAGGCGCCTTTGCGCCCCTGAGGCACGAGTACGACACGTCCTTACGTGCCAGGGAATGAGTGCAAGGCAGGGGCACGACCTGCAGGGCAAGGGTTAGAGTCTAACCGGCACTGTGGGTGGGTGGTGGGTGCGAGCTGACCTCACTGTTCAGAGGAGCAAAGCCAATGCACAGTCAGCAACCACCTGGTGTGGTACAGAACTGGTCTACGCTGCAGTGCAGTAAGCATGACATTGAACAATGTGGTTATGACCATGCGCCTGTGACACGGGGGCGTATGCGAGCCCAGTTTCCGTTGCCTCATGGCCCCGACAATGCATAGTTGTCAATACCAACAATTTGGCCTATTTGCTCCACAGGAGAGTGTGTGGAGGTCCCGGAAACCGCTGTACCAACTGGTCAACCTTGCAGACAATCGAATCTGTGGAGCACTGCAGTCGTTTACCGAAAAGAACAAAGAAGGTATTGTAGACAACCCCTACGAGCGTTTCGAAATTTAATGAGCCATGGCTCACTCCTGTTCCCGCTGCTAACCTTTCTCTCACACCTCACAATAAAAGTGCACCTTGGGGCCATACCGAGATCAAGCAAATGATATTTGCATCTATTTGGAATTGGACAGTGCATCAGCAGCATGCTTGGCAAAGTTGGTGAGGTGGATGAAGCGCGACGGGCAGTGGAAGATCATTTTCCTACATCTAGAGAACCCACTGCTGCACCACACGAGAAGTATGCCCACAAATCCCCAAACAGGCTCCAGACTTTCTTGCACCCCCCCACCCCCACCCCCTGCGATACTAGGAACACATGCATAGCTGGTGAAGGTGCGACGCTTGGTGGGACCGGCAGCAGTGAAGTGCCACTTGGGAAGATGGACAGCGTAGCATGAGGAGGACTATCCGCCGTGGGTTTCAACCAAGAAGCCCCCCCTTTGGGAATCAGCGGATTGGATCAGGTTTCACAGTATTCTAGCAAGACTAGTGGTGGGGCCTGGGCTGACCACCGAAGAGTCAGTGCACATGATCCATGTTGAAGCACAAATTTCTCGTGATGGGGAACCGATGGAGGGACCACAAGTGATGGTGAAGCGGGCACTGCCGGGGGCTTTCACAAACCGTCACTTTCAAATGTTGTGCTTTGTACCTGGTCACGGTGTTGCAGTTGTGGTGCCTCATTCGATTGTTTGCAAATTTAATGAGCCATGGCTCACTCTTTCAGCTGACCTTGCCTAGTGAGTGGTGCAAAAGGCTTGTTGGTTGTTGTGATGCAGGTCTTCATTGAGATACAAGAGGATGATGAGCCCTACTTCCATCCACTGGTTCACCGAAGATTTCTGGCTGGCGGTCCTATTTGTATTCTGGGTCCTGCGGTGGAATGCAAGGCAGCTCAAACAGAGCTAAGTGCCTTTGAGTCTTGTGATGGGTGGAAGTGGTTGGCCTGTATGACACAGGCAATACCCATGCATACATGCATGGAAGGAGGTGCAAGCTATTGTGGACTTTCAAGATAAATTGCCAGTTAAGATTCCAAACTATTTGAATGTGGATCAGGGGCATGTGACGTCACCGACCATAGTTGCCCTGCTTGGTTTGTTGTTGAAATGTTTTGGTCTGTGCCCTAAGCAGCGTGACAGAGAGAACTCTGATGTGCTCGGTGACCTGGTTTGGATTCCGATTTGCACTAGTTTGCCTCGTCTCCCTTTTCATTGCAATGCACTGCCTATGCTTGTCACTGTTGGAGTCTTGTTCACAAGGTCTAAGGCAGAGTTGAAGGATTATATCAAGCAGGTCTAGGACATGTATGGTAGTGGCAATCTTTATGTGGTGAGGTGGAAAGAGTGGTACAGCTGCCTACTGAATGGTGTGCCCGTGGCAATGCACAAGCCCTAGAACAAGGAGGAAGATGATCATGAGCCACTCCCGGAAAAGGATGAACCCACACCACCAAAGAGGAACACACCCTGCAAAATCAAACGTGAGGAGGAGTCAAGAGTCAGAGATAGAGGAGGTGGGTGGCGGAGGCAAGGGCAAAAAGAAAAAGAAGAAAGATGGACAGCCACAGAAGGAGGCAAAGGATGATAGTAGTAAAGTCAAGCCGAAGGTAGGTGTTGCCCCCTTCTTGGGTTGCGTTAGGACTGTTGCTAGCAAGAAGTGAGTTGTACTACGTGTTATTGTCGTACTTACACCTATGTATTTTTCAGTTCGGCTTCAGTTGGAAGAATGAGCCATGGCTCATTCTTTTTTGGTTTTACAAATTTCGGACCACTGTATACACGATGCGAGACTGTATGGTTTTGTTCTATGGTCATATAGCGTTGCTGCCGTGTGTGCCCTACCTGCTATGTTCTTCCGACCCCATGTTGTACAGGTGTGCTGCTTGATATGGCCATGGTTTGTCATGTGGGGTAATGGGGAAAACAGGATTGTGACAAATGCATGCCAAAAATCACACGAAAGGTTGAAAAATTTGCCATTCTGGCATTTCATATACCACTTCTGGCACTGCCACCCCCTGCTCAACTGTGCCCAAAAACTGCCCTTTCCCTGGTTTTTGGGGGGTCCGGACCCCCCCCCCCCCGTAGCATACTATTGCCAGGTCAAAATGCCCCCCCTTTTTTACCGTTTATGAAACCATGTTTTTATGACACTTGCCAATAAATCGGGCAGGCAGTAGGGGCCGCCTAAGTGTACTATTTTGCGCCTTTAGCGTAGCAGGGTGCCATCATCACATAGTGGACAGTGGGTGTGGACAGTCAATGCGACAGTGCAGTGGTCCAGTGCAGTGCAGTGCCGGGCATAAGGGGGGGGGTTCAGCTACCAGGACCCACCTAAGGTAAGGAGTAGCACACCTGCGGACTTGGAGTGTGCTTGCCAAAGTTTTAACGATAACAACTTGAAAAAGGACATGAGGCATACCTTACTTAGCCTTCGACGCAACCTCAAATAAGCCGACTCACCTTCATCACCCCTCCCCCGCCCCAAGTGGAAGAGAGTCAAATAGCCTCACCTTTGGAGAGGCTCTGTGATGAGGGGGTACAAAGGGGTTTTCCTTGCCTCCCCCCCCCCCGGTTGCTTATTTGTGCTCCTTGTTTCACACCCCAAGATCCCTGCACCCCCCTGCTCGTGTACTTCTGATTGCTCATAACTTATGCCCTTCCCATCACGTCACACAACAAAAAGGCACAAACATGGAAGAAAGCACATGCCCCAACATTGGAAAAGTTCGGGAAACGTCAATCTGAACTACGAGTAACAGACATGGTTGAACATGCTGAAAATGACAAATCTGAAGGTACCAGCGGGCCACCCCAAGGCAAGCGAACAACATGTTGTCCTATCATGTATGGGTGGGCTTGGTTGGGGGGTAAACAGACTTCGAAGTTTGTTTGTTCCGGCCATTTTTATTTGAACACCGGAACAATTTGGCTAGAAGAACCTTTGTGTTCAGGTGCGTGCCAAGGGCAGAACCTTGCACACCCCATGCCTGCAAAAACCCCCTTGCCTTCGTCTGTTGTCACGCATTCTGCATGAATCACTGCACCCACAATCAGAACATTGCACACCCCATGCCTGCAAAAACCATGCACAAGTCCAGCACCATTTCCTCCATTTGTCTGCCTGTTTGCAGTAAATTCCACGATGGTGCAAATCTCTTCCGATGGTTCTTCTTACTTCGGATATTCGACGCTGGAGGGGGACCAATCTCATTCCCAGGAACAGACCCAACAGAAGCATTGGAAGGCATCGGTGGCTTGTGGCCTCGTGATGGCCCTCGGCATGACGTTATTTGTCGCAAGCCCCCCCCAATCTGCCTCTGAGTTCTTTGGCATGGGCACGAAGGTACTGTCCGAGACCCGTGCTCCCAGAGCCCTCGAGCGACCCCGCTCCTCAGGGCTGCCTCAGAATGGCCACCAGCGTTCCCGGACGTCTCTAGCATCGGTCGATGCCGCAGCAGCTGTGGGTGGCTCGGTCACTGCTGCAGCGACGGCAAAGGCTGCGGGCAGTGGCACTGCAGTGCTGTTGTTGGCCCCACAGCTGCAGCTGGCGCTTCTTGCTGGGGCGGTGGTGGCGATGTGTTTTGGGGTGGGGTTCTTCTCTGGCATCTTGGCACGGTGCAAGGGAGAGCCCAAACGTCTCAAGGAAGAGAGCTCAGCGCAGATGAGCCCACGATTGGATTCGGCACGGAGCACTGTACTAGAGCAGGTGGAGGCAATGTCGGCGGTGACAGCTGTGGAACCCAACCCTGCCCGTGCAGCGGACGAGACAGCCTCACAGGCAGTACCTAAGGCAAAGAACGCAGAGGCTATTCAGAAGGGAGGGAAGCAGCAGGAATTCCGTGAGAAGATAGCATTGAAGGCTCCTACGGATATCCTGCGAACTGCAGAGGAGGCTGCCCGGAAGGCAGCAGAGAAGGCAAAGGAGGAAGAGGAGGCAAGTATGGCAGCAGCCATGAAGTGGCAGCAATTTGAGGAGGAGGCAGCGAAGAAGGCTGCAGAAGAGGAGGCTGCGTGGAAGGCAGCAGAGGAGCAGGCAGCACGGAAGGCAAAGGAGGAAGAGGAGGCACGTGTGGCAGCAGCCAAGAAGTGGCAGCAATTTGAGGAGGAGGCAGCGAAGAAGGCTGCAGAAGAGGAGGCTGCGTGGAAGGCAGCAGAGGAGCAGGCAGCCCAGAAGCAGCAGTTCCACGAGACCGTGACAGCAGAACTCCAGGCTTTTAAGAATGCTGCGATGTGGCAGAGCTTTGAGGAGAAGGCAGCAAGCAAGGCTGCAGAAGAGGAGGCTGCTTGGAAGGCAGCAGAGGAGCAGGCAGCACGGAAGGCAAAGGAGGCTGCAGCAGAGTTGGCTTCCCGGACGGCAGCAGAGGAGCAGGCAGCACGGAAGGCAAAGGGGGAAGAGGAGGCACGTGTGGCAGCTGCCCAGGAGCAGCAGTTCCGTGAGACGGTAACAGCAGAACTCCAGGCTTTTAAGAACGCTGCGATCTGGCAGAGCTTTGAGGAGAAGGCAGCGAAGAAGGCTGCAGAAGAGGAGCGTGCCTGGAAGGCAGCAGAGCAGGCCATTGAGGAAGAGGAGGCACATGTGGCAGCAGCCAAGAGGTGGCAGAAGCTTGAGGAGGAGGCAGCGAAGAAGGCTGCAGAAGCGGAGGGTGCCCGGAAGGCTGCAGAGGCGCGTATGGCAGCAGCCATGAAGTGGCAGAACTTTGAGGAGGAGGCAGCGAAGAAGGCTGCAGAAAAGGAGGCTGCGTGGAAGGCAGCAGAGGAGCAGGCAGCACGGAAGGCAAAGAAGCAAGACGCAGCAGTAAGCAGCAGGGAGCTGGTAATGGCGACAGTGACAGCTGTGGAACTCGACTCTGCCCGTCCGGAAGACGAGACGGCAAAGAGCGCAGATCAGAAGGGAGGGAAGCAGCGTGAGAAGATAGCACTGAAAGCTCCTACGGATATCCTGCGAACTGCAGAGGAGGCTGCCCGGAAGGCAGCAGAGAAGGCAAGGGGGGAAGAGGAGGCACGTGTGGCAGCAGCCAAGAGGTGGCAGCAATTTGAGGAGGAGGCAGCGAAGAAGGCTGCAGAAGAGGAGGCTGCGTGGAAGGCAGCAGAGGAGCAGGCAGCACGGAAGGCAAAGGAGGAAGAGGAGGCACGTGTGGCAGCAGCCAAGAAGTGGCAGCAATTTGAGGAGGAGGCAGCGAAGAAGGCTGCAGAAGAGGAGGCTGCGTGGAAGGCAGCAGAGGAGCAGGCAGCCCAGAAGCAGCAGTTCCACGAGACTGTGACAGCAGAACTCCAGGCTTTTAAGAATGCTGCGATGTGGCAGAGCTTTGAGGAGAAGGCAGCGAAGAAGGCTGTAGAAGAGGAGGCTGCTTGGAAGGCAGCAGAGGAGCAGGCAGCACGGAAGGCAAAGGAGGCTGCAGCAGAGTTGGCCTCCCGGACGGCAGCAGAGGAGCAGGCAGCACGGAAGGCAAAGGGGGAAGAGGAGGCACGTGTGGCAGCTGCCCAGGAGCAGCAGTTCCGTGAGACGGTAACAGCAGAACTCCAGGCTTTTAAGAACGCTGCGATCTGGCAGAGCTTTGAGGAGAAGGCAGCGAAGAAGGCTGCAGAAGAGGAGGCTGCTTGGAAGGCAGCAGAGCAGGCCATTGAGGAAGAGGAGGCACGTGTGGCAGCAGCCAAGAGGTGGCAGAAGCTTGAGGAGGAGGCAGCGAAGAAGGCTGCAGAAGAGGAGGGTGCCCGGAAGGCAGCAGAGGCGCGTATGGCAGCAGCCATGAAGTGGCAGAAATTTGAGGAGGAGGCAGCGAAGAAGGCTGCAGAAGAGGAGGCTGCTTGGAAGGCAGCAGAGGAGCAGGCAGCACGGAAGGCAAAGGAGGCAGCACAGCTGGTAATGGCGACAGTGACAGCTGTGGAACCCCACTCAGATGAGACAGCCTTGCAGGCAGCAGGTAAGGCAAAGAACGCAGAGGCTAATCAAAAGGGGAAGCAACAGCAGGAATTCCGTGAGAAGATAGCATTGAAGGCTCCTGCGGATATCCTGCGAACTGCAGAGGAGGCTGCCCGGAAGGCAGCAGAGAAGGCAAAGGGGGAAGCGGACTACCGTGAGATGGTGATGAAGGATCTCCAGACCGTCAAGAATGCTGCCATCTGGCAGAAATTTGAGAACGAGGCAGCAAAGAAGGCCGCAGAAGAGGAGGCTGCCTGGAAGGCAGCAGAGGAGCAGGTAGCAGGAAAGGCAAAAGGGGAAGACGAGGCACGTGTGGCAGCAGCCAACAAGTGGCAGCAATTTGAGGAGGAGGCAGCGAAGAAGGCTGCAGAAGAGGAGGCTGCGTGGAAGGCAGCAGAGGAGCAGGTAGCACGAAAAGCAAAGGAGGAAGAGGAGGCACATATGGCAGCAGCCAACAAGTGGCAGCAATTTGAGGAGGAGGCAGCGAAGAAGGCTGCAGAAGAGGAGGCTGTGTGGAAGGCAGCAGAGAAGGCAAAGGAGGAAGAGGAGGCACGTGTGGCAGCAGCCAAGAAGTGGCAGCAATTTGAGGAGGAGGCAGCGAAGAAGGCTGCAGAAGAGGAGGCTGCGTGGAAGGCAGCAGAGGAGCAGGCAGCACGGAAGGCGAAAGAGGAAGAGGAGGCACGTATGGCAGCAGCCAAGAAGTGGCAGCAATTTGAGGAGGAGGCAGCGAAGAAGGCTGCAGAAGAGGAGGCTGCGTGGAAGGCAGCAGAGGAGCAGGCAGCACGGAAGGCGAAAGAGGAAGAGGAGGCACGTGTGGCAGCAGCCAAGAAGTGGCAGCAATTTGAGGAGGAGGCAGCGAAGAAGGCTGCAGAAGAGGAGGCTGCGTGGAAGGCAGCAGAGGAGCAGGCAGCACGCAAGGCAAAGGAGGAAGAGGAGGCACGTGTGGCAGCAGCCAGGAAGCAGCAGGAGTTCCGTGAGAAGACAATCGCAGCACTGCAGGCAGCAAAGGAGGAAGCCGAAGCCCGTGAGCAGGCAGCCAGAAAGCGGAAGGTGCAGGAGGCAAGAGAGAGACTCGCGGCAAGTAGAGCTGCAGTGGAGGCTTCTGCGAAGAAGAAGGCGGTGGAGGCCGCGGACCCCCGCCGTCGACTGGTAGTTGTTGCTGGCGGTGCTGCTGCTGCTGCGACGGTAGTGGCCCAGGGCTTTGAAGTATCCGGTGCTTCCAACCCTCGGCAGCCAGCCGCACTCTACCAGCAACCCTCGCAACCCTTGACGGCCTCGCGCTACACCCCTTCTTCGGCTGCATTTCCCCAGTACACTGCACCCCCATTGCAGACCCAATATCCATCCGGTGCACCTTCGTACACCTCCAATGGGGCTTCACTGGGTTTCTACAACCCCACCACGCCAAGAGCTGTGGGCTACGAGCCCACCACTCCAAGAACTGCCGGGTACAATCCCACCACTCCAAGAACTGTGGGCTACAATCCCACCACGCCAAGAGCTGTGGGCTACGAGCCCACGACGCCAAGAACTGCCGGGTACAACCCCACCACGCCAAGAACTGTGGGCTATCCTTATTGATCTCCCACCGCCCCTGATCAGTGGGAAACGCCCCCTCAACATCCGTCTTGCCACCCTCGTAAAGCCTCAGCACCCTCAATAACCCCCATCGACCCCCGACACCCCCAAACAACAAACCCCGACATTTCAACCGTCCGTAAAAAGCTGATACAAAAATACAAATTACACAGCTTAACAACTTGGTGGGTGACCAAGGCTTCAATGTTCTGAGACCGAGTCAGACCAAAGTGGAGTGTTCTGTAGCTGGGTGTGTTTGTGCCGTTTACTTTCCCTGCTATATCTTCTGCCTCTGCTAGTCAGGCACAGAGGGCAAAGACAGGCTGGTTGTGTTGTTGGCAATTGTAGGTCGTTTCGCAGCCAGAGCTGGAGTTTATCAGTTAAACCATTTATTTGTTTAACGCACAAAGCTTCGCTTCCACCCATCGTGTACAGTGCCTTGTATGCCAGCAGTCTGCTGAACCCGAGGGTCAAGGTGCAGGCACACACATCTTTGTCATCTTTCTGGGATGTGCCATACGCTTGCGCTGCGCGTACGTCCCGTGCAAATCCTCGCCGTCAGGCTGCCTGCGTGCATGCCCCTCAGGGCCCTGAGCCTGTTATAAAGAGACAGATTGAGAGATTGTGTCGACTTGGAAAGAGGCTTTTTATTCCCCCATGGGCTGAGTTCCAAAAGCTCAAAAAGCTGAACGGGAGTTGCGTTTCCCAGTCCCACAAATGAACTGTGCTCCGAATGCGTCTTTCACCCCAGGGTCAACAGAGGTGGGTCACGTTGGTTTGCGCTGGCCTGGGATGCCATGGATCCTGGTAAGCCCTTACCAGATCCCATCTCTGTTCTGGCGGAAATCCCCTCCAGAATGCTATTTTCGCCCCAATGTTGCGGGGGCCACAGGTGTTCTGCAGCATTGCCTCATGGGCACGTCCCTCAGTGCTGACTCGAGGGGCGTTGCCAATGGTTGATTGCTGTGGCCCCTATTGCATTTATCGGATAGCCCTACCGATGCCCCCTCCCTCATGTGTTGTCAGACGGTTGATTGCCGTTTTTTCTGGAAAGTGCACTGACACTGAGGGCCACCTCCTCTCGTCCGTCCCTCTGTCACGCCGCGTTGTACCCGGGTCGTGCAGGGGTTCAGGGGGCAGGACAGCCCGCTCGCTCACCCCGCCCCCAACACTCCCATGTGTATGAGAAGGCTGGTGCCTTCCCCAACGTGTAATTCCCCCTTTACCCTGTTGGCCCCCATTTTTCTGTGGCGATCGCGCAATCAAAACGGAATGCACAAATCGGACACAGGTATGCAGATGCTTTGGTGGTGGTGGAGCACCGGACGTTCCGATGTCTCTCGCAAGCGTCGGGTAAACCGATCCGCTGCACACACTTCATTTTGGTTCGACTCACATCGCCTGAGCACCGCGGACAAAAGCCAGTGCTGTACTGTATGTGCAGCCTTGTTGCAGCCGCAGGCTGACCCTGCATCCCAAACAGCACAGGCGCTGGCGAAGAGACGCTGGGCCTTTTACAGTACGACTACCCTTTGCAGATGCCGAGGCAAGGACCCATATGATTTTATACTTGACATCCTCTGCGCATCCCACGGCGGTATCGCCCGTCGCACCCCCTGTGGGTGCTCGTGGTCGCGCATGGGGTCTGTTATCAGTCGACATTGCATTCTCTGTGATCCTTGTGCGTGCGTTGTGCATACACACTCGTCCTTCTGGCGCACCCCCTGAGTGAGTGTTCGACGGCTGAGTCTACGAGTGCACCGCGGAGCCCCATCATTAGGCCGCCTTTAGGTGCCTCCAACTATTCTACGTGCACCAACGCGCTGCCTCCCGCTGAGGCGTCTCAGTGTATTTGATACATCACACTCTGTTTCGTCTACTTCTGCCCGGCGGGCGTGTCACCTGCGTGTCACCTCTGCGCCAATACCCCATGCATGCACTGGTCACCGTGCCCCCGCCCACTTCCTCGGAACAACACCATCACTTCTTGTTTACGGTATGCTTGTTCTGCCCAGCGTACCTCCGCCTGCATCCCTGGCAACCAAACTGGGCAGCCTCGCATGTGTCGCAACGAATGCTGGGGAGGTGGCAACACAAGTCGCACCATTGGGCGGTCTGTATGTGCCTGCACTCTACTTGTACTAGCGTGCTGCATACCGCTGAGGCGCATCGGTGTGTTTCACGAAGCATTGCAGGTGTGTCACCTGCAGGTGCAGGCAGACAGATTAATCCTAGCCGTCATCTGACCCCGACCGTTCCCACGGCTGAGGAGACAGAGGGGCCGGGCTTGTCTTCATATCCAGACTGCTAAGTGAACGCGCACGTGAACACACAGTGGACCATCATGTAAAAAAACCGAAGTGTTGCTCAGCTGACAACCCAGTAGCAGCGTGTCAGACATAACATCGTGCTCACATGCACCTGCCTCACACATTTTTTTTTGTGAGATTATCCTTCCCTTTTTCCTTTTCGCTTTTCTGCCGTATCTTGCAATTGGTCCAACACCTTATGGGCTATGCTCTATAATCTGCTGCCCCCCCCGCCCCCTGTTTACCCGTTGTCTATAGGTTTGCCAAGATTTGGCAGTTGTCTGGCGGTGGTGGGTGATGGTTACCTGTCGGAGGTTTTTGGTCAACCGGCCTGAGACGGCACTTAATCAACAGCACTGCAACACCATGTGCCAGATTTACAGCAGCCCCAGTCTGTGCTGCAGTTACACTGAAGTTCCATGTGGACTGCAAATGGCTCCCCACAGAAAAACAGGGGAGGGGTGTGCGAGCATGTACCATGGTACGGTACCTCCCCCTCTCCAGGCAAGTCGGGTATCCTACTTATGGTACGTGTGGTGTTCGGGATCCGCTTGATGTGCGTGTTTGTGGTACTCTAAGCCTTGTATGATGTGCGTGCATGTGTATGTGTGTCTTGTGTGTGTGTCGGTGCCCTGCACAGGGACCGGCGGGGGAGGTTGCAGGCCACACTCATTACCTGTGCACACCGGCATTTTCACTGCCTGGCATATGTGCTACATGGAATCCCGCAGTGGCGTACAGCAGAACAGCCTGTGAGTTACACAGGCCACGGGCCAGCAACCTCAGGGAAAACATGAGCCAAGAGAGGACGAGCCTCCGGTTGCCAAACAAAGGGGAGCTCTCTCTGCCTTCAGTTCGCCTCCTGCAGGATGGCGCAGGGAGAATCCTTGACCCTGTTGTGAACGGGCCTAAGCTCTGTAATATATTTTCCTTCCCAGCCGCTGCTGGCATAAAACAGATGTTGCTTGGGAGCCCCATTTAAACCATGTACACCATGTACACCAGGACTTCGTCCTGTCTGATAAGCTGCATTGATCATGATTGTTGCTTTGTGCATTTGTAGACGGTTTTGCCGCATACGTGCCCACGGTGATTCCCAGGGTATCCCGGCTACCCCTTGTGCAAACAGTGGCCTGTCCAAATAGCACTAGATCAGCGTTTTGAATCAGGCTAATGCTTAGTGGCCCGTCGTTCCCACCCCTTAGAGTGTGGGCTGGGTGTGGGGTTAGAGAGGTGGGTGGGTGGCTTGCCCCCACACTTTGGTTTTTTTTTGCCAACAGGTCCCTCCTCCTGCGGTTTTTTTTCGTGAGGGGGAGGGCGATATTGCGTTTGTAGAACTGCCCCAAAGGTAACATGTGGTTTGGGTGGCAGGACTGTGCGAAATATGAATGGTCTGAACTCTGTCATATTTCAGCTGCAGGGTACCTGGTCCAATCTGCAAGCTGCATCCAATTGGGGATTTTTTTTGCTCACCCTGGGGTCCGGCAGCGCGAAACGTGAACACCTACTCCTAGCCCCCCCTCCCCCTCTTGGGGTGGCCGAGTGGGTGGCTGAACCCCACCCAAGATAAATTCGCGCCACCACCGCAGAGTCACTAAGTAATAGCCTGTTTGGAACCCACCAGTGGATTGGCATAGGCATGGGGGTCTTTCAATCCCCCACTTGAAGTGTGTGGTCTTGAGGGCAATGACCGTAACCGCTCCTAGCAGTAACTCCCCAACTTTACCCTCAGAAAGAAGAGGCAGTTCATAGCGAGCAGCAGCAGTGCAAAGCGCATTGGCAGTTGGCTACTAATACCGACGCTGCAGCATTTCAACCAAGGAGTCCTATGTCAATGGGAGAAAAAACCTGTCCGGTTTTCATGGTCTCCCAACAGGCTGCCAGGCGACAGATGTTGGACGGTGCACGAAGTGCAGAAGAAGGGGGGGGTCTGGGATCAGGGTCCTGTGAAAGGAAAGATTGGCTACCTGAACAGAAAACAGAAATCATGGGTATGGCCATTCTAATTTCATCCACCCGCCATGTGAACCCTTTCTTTCTCCCCTAAGGTCACCATTTTGACTTGTGCATGTATCCGCAAAGAGAGGAAGGAGAAGGCACCAACTCCCCCCCCCCCCCCCTGTCACTTTGTCAACCAGCAAAAATTGTGTGTTGCAGTTTGAAGTTGCTGTGTGCATACAAAGCAAGACAAAAGCGAGCATCAGGCAACATAAAAAATTGACCCGGGTCACAGGACGCTCACCGGACCACTCCCTCCCCATCCTCCCGCTCGCTGACGGGCTCCATCAGGCCCTGCACAACAGAAAACGAACCAGCCACTTACTGATCATGGGCCAGGCGGTCCTGCATGCGCGCCGTGACCCGCCCTGCTCCCTCTATACCACTCACGTTTGTCCACACCACATGAAGCCATGGGCTCGCACCCGGCACTCGTAATGTGCGCGCCACTAATAGGGCGCACCAGGCACAAAACAGCCACCGCCATAGCGACCTGCAACATTATACAATCGACACCCTCCCAACAGCCATATCCCAGCCAATATATTAGCACGTGACAATGCAATGCTCGGACCTATGCACTCAGGCACCCACAAAAACAGACTCGTCCTGAGCAAGCGCCATGCCCTGCTTACACCAACTTTCCACCACCGCCTCTGGAAACCGTGTCCGCAAGGCATGCTAGGTGCAGAACCTATCCACCTGCGGTTCCCACCAGCGATGGGAGTAACCATGCACACCCAGGCCCCAGAGAAAAGAGCGAGAATTAGCATATACATCGCGCCACAGAAGCGCGAACCAGAGCGACTTTTGTAGCACTAAGGGACCTGCGCCTACATCACAGGCCCCGCATTCGGAGCTAAGGCAGGTAGCCAGCCACCTGGACCATTCTGCCTCCTCAGGACAAAAGCCATTCAAATCGAGCACCACCCCCTTCCGGAGAAGCCGGGGGTCCCTCGTAGGGGGTATAGATGCCTCTAGGACCTCTTCGAAAATACCCTGGTGGTTTGTGGTCTTGTGGTTTTGTCTTAGGGCAAGCAGGGAGTGCCCATAGGTGGGCATCTGGCAGCCCATATAGCGGAATTCTGGGCTATGTACTCTGAACATATGACTTTCTCTGCTGAGTCTGAAGTGCGGTGTTAGCGTCAAGAGGCTTGGCAGCATAGGGTCGATGGCCTGAGATTACCAGAGATGGTTGCTGTCGTCTTGCCAGGTGCTGAATCACTTGTCTGTTTTCATTCGGGTGCCACGCATCAGCTGTTTGAAGATGTATGGGCGTCCCGAGACAGGTTTTGGACTGACACTGACCGTGTGCGTACCAAAGGCTTGCGGGGGCGGTGGTCCCCGGCCGATCGCCTGCTTGCATGGGTGTCGGTGGGGGGTCTGGATGTCCCGGTTCTGGGTGTTGTACCTTGGGACAGTGCCCCTGGGGGGCGTGTCCAGCATATTGTCAAGCGGACACCCAAGAGGGACAAAGCCTAGGTGCTCGGTTTCCTATCCCAGTTTGCACCAATGGAGTTCATTCTCGGTGAGCTAGGCAGCCAGTTTCCACGGCCAGAGGTGCGCGCGCCCTTGGTATTCCTTGCCAGGTTTAGGGACAATGTGTATATTTTTCTGATAAATGTGACGGATGCCGTGGCTGCAGTGGTCCGGCCAGTTATTTTTGAACTGTTGCGGTCTATGTAATTAGCTCGATGGGCGGTGGCCTTGGGTGGCTTGGGGGGGTGGGGGTGGGGTGAAACATGAGGCTTTTAACATTGTGGGGGTGTAGTATGGTCTGTGCAGGCAAGAATATTGCCAATGGAAGCAAAAACCCCCAATTTCTTCTTGTCATGTGCGCGCTGTGCCCGCGTTGTGCGTGCACTATGCCCGAGCTGTGCACACGCCCCCAAGGAAACCATGGGAGAACAATCTTCTTAGGCCACGCAAACTGCCCACCCCCGTGGCACACTTTTGCCCGGTTCTATACCCAAAAAGAGCAGTGTAAAAAACTCCCCTTTTTTGAACGTGTATTTTCGCGGCCGATGAAGTTAGGGGTTCAAAACACCCTTTCTACACTACTACTTCATGATGATTGAAAATGCTGATCTCAAAAGTATGTTTCCCATGATTGCAGCTGGGGCCAGCACCTTCCTTGACGAAAAGTACTTGTGGGATGTCCCGCAATTACATTTGTTGGTGATATTCAATCGTGCACATGTTGGTTACTATAGTCACCGCGTATTGGACATGTCTTGTTACTTTGTATCTTTGGTATCAAGTTTATCATTGAAGCAGCTGGGGCAGCACCTTTGCAAGCAATTTCACCTTTCCTTGGTTCTCTTTGGCAGAAAGGTGCGGGTGCCAGCACCTGCTGACTCAAATGGTCTTCTCGAATCCCCCTTTGGCTCAAAGTAGCTGGTGCCAGCACCTTTCAATGCAATCGAGTCTCTGAGATGATGTTCCGGACTATGAGTGCTGGCACCAGCACCAACTCCAGTGAGCAACCTGGTTAGTACCATTCCCATATCCATTCCACCGATGTTTATCTTCATAAGGTACGTGCATCTCATTGAAGGATAGGGAGTGTGCTGTGTTTTGCCACCATGTGCATCGTGTCTTTTACTTGCATCACCAGACTTTTGTAATGAAATTTTCCTACTCCGTTGTTCGGCATCTACTACGTACTGGACATTATTCAAATGGGTCTTCTTTATTACGTGATGCCCATGCTGGCGAGCCGGGGGTTCTGATGTTAGTGCACCTATTGGCACAGGTCCGCTGCAACCGTCGTACTCGTAAGACTGTACCTCAAATTGTTGTTGCAAGTAAGCAAAATAGGAAGCCTCGTTGGTTGTCCGTTTTCACGAAACAGTTATATATGCTATGGTCTGTCCTGCACAAGGCTGCACGTCCAACTAGTAAGGTATCACGGAAAGACACACTTACAGGTCAACCTTTGACGCAGGGTGTTCGCCGTGTTTTAGCAAACTGTGGTGTTGTTACCAATCGCCCTGTACCACTAACTGCCAAGGCTACCTCGGCTGCACAACAACTGTGGTCGTCCATGTCAAACCACCAAATGGCTATGTGGTTTGATAACTGGTGGTGGAAGAGGTCTACTACTGACCCAGAGCATCCCAATCCCAGCATGAACCTGACAGTGTTTGCAATGTTGCACACTACAGACCTATGTCCCTTCCCTGGGCATCCGTCTTTGGTAACCGTGTTGGGACAGCTGGACTCAGCTGTGCATTCCACTGCTACTGCACTTCGCTCCTTGAACGATGTTACACGGGTTCCGCTTGATGCGGAGCCTGAGTTTATTCGTGTTCCCCTCGATATTAAACGGGACAACGTTAGGTCACTACAATTCCGGCCACTGTTGTTGACCGATTTGACTACCGGTGGGATCCTTGATTTGCTACACATTCTACAAGAGATCCAGGACATACAGCGGCACACCCGGCGCCCCATGCCCCTAATAATTGATATGAAAATGCATTTTTATTTACTGCATTTTTTGTACGGGGAGTCATATGTGCAGTACAATTTCCATGAGCATCTGTCCATGTTGCCTTGTATGTACGGTGCGTGGCACCCTTACAAACACACTGCCCTTGAGGTATACAAGGCCTTCTTTCCTATCTTTGCTGCCTTGGAAAACTGTAATTTGCAAGTGGGTGCCATGGTGTACCGCCACCGTAAGCTGCTCCACATTGAGAAAGTGGTAGCAGCACTACTACTTGTAGGTAACTCTGTACGTGTACGTATTCAACGCAAATTGGAATGGTTGCAGCTGGCACCAGCATCTCTCTCATCAGTTCAAGTGGATACAGCTACCCGTTGGTTGCAAGGACTGCAGTCCTTGCTGTTTAGTTATGTCCCTGCGCTTTTTGCATTAGGCGTACAGGTACGCAACTGCAACTGGTCAGGGCGACAGCCAGGCACTGGTCAGGCAGCCCACACAGTTTTGCAATGGAGCCTGTTGCTACATCTGTTTCTTACTGGCGATTGGGACGCCAAAACAGAATACGTTCGCAGTTTGAGTGTCACACTTGCAGTGTGGCAGGAGTGGATGAGTAATACCCTAGGTTGTCTCTTTGCTGAAGAGATTGGTGAGGCCCTGTTGTCCCGGCTCTCCGCCCGGGTCAAGCTCCATCCAACTGCATTATCGCAACCCGCTCTAATGGACTTGTTCCTCAGCATGCCACACCTGCGTTGGACAGAAGAGGACCCTTTTCCACCGTGGAAATACGTTGTCAGTGCGCCGATTTGGAAGGATGTCAGCTATGTTGGTCTGCGAGAATCTTTGTCGAAACCACTGGTGTTACCAACCGTCCAGGCGAATCAGGACAATTTCTTCACCGTCGACCTGCACATGGGTGCCACTGAGGAGAATTCACAGGTCTGTGTGCTACCCCGGTTGCAAAGCGATTCACTGACGTCACTGCTTGGCCTTCACTCGGAACTTCACTTGGAACATGAATGTGTTGCAGTTGGAAGGGGACTCGGACGGAAAACTACTGGTGCTGCCAGCTGCAATTGGCTCGGCCATCCCAGCAGCAGTGGCTGGTATCTCTTTTACAATGGTGTACATTGAGCCCCCCCGTGGCTTTACCCTGGGCATCCATGCATTGGTCAGTACAGTGCTGCAGCGTGGCGTTCTTGTTGTTGTTGCCGGTGAGCCTGGTGATTGTCGTGGCATTGTGGACAGTCTTCGTGAACAGCACCAAGATACGGGGTTCTGTGCTATTAAGCTGTCAGTGTACCACCTCAACAAGAAGTCACCACAATTTACTATGGGGTGTACTGAAGTGAATCTTCTCTCGAAACATCCGCTGCCACAAAAGGTATCTAGACCACACTGCGACCCTGGTTGTTCGGACACGCGCTCAAAAATCACAACAAAATGGTTGTTTCACCTCGTTGCAGCTGGGGCCAGCTCCTTTCATTGAAGAATTGCTTTTTTCCCCCCTTTAAGGTGCCTCGATACATTACTGTGACGGATTTCCCAAGTGGGGGGTACCTGCCCGTGGAGATTGTTGGTTACTTGCTGACACTGGCTGGTGAAATGGTGGTGTACCAAGAAATATGGCTGCTGCTATTGTCCTCCTCCCACGCATTGCCCGGGGCCCTCACAGTTCGATTTCATATTCCTGTCAATGTGGTGGTTGGTATCCTTGGGGATACGGCAATTCAGGACTTTGTCACACATGCTGTTGCTGGATGCAAGGAAGCTGATGGCCTGCTGAATATTGACTGGACTGGGGTGACAAATCAGATGCTCCATGGGGTACCCATTGATTGCAGGGGAAAATTCCGCAAGCTTGAGGACGTAGAACAGGGGGACGAGGATGAGGATGGAGAGGAAGTGGCCGAGCATGAAGCAGAGCCGTTGGCCCAAAAGCCGAAGCCCAAAAAAACCGGTGCCAAGCGGAAGCAGGATGAGGAGAGCAGTAGTTCGAAACGTGCAACTCCAGGGAAGGCTACGAGCAATGGGGCACAGCAGTCTGCGACTGGCGGGGAGAAGTCCAACAGTGAAGGTGCCGCTGGTGATCCTGCTGCCACTGTGAAACCCAAACGACTTGGATTTACCAATTGGACTGCCCGGATCAACAGGGCTGCTGCAGCAAAGAAGTAATCATGTTTCTTGATCCCATAAAGACTGGTCCAGTGCTTTGCACTACAGCGCTGTCAGTGTTCGTCTTGCACAGTCATGCACTTGTCCGTTGGTTTTGTTGTTACATAGCACTCACAATACCTCTGCTTGGTTTGCACCTACTATTTCTTTGTTTTCCTCAGGAAGTGCTGGCACCAGCTACTCTTTGCCCAATTGCTTGTCTTCATTGCCATTTTTCCAGGTGTTGGTGCTGGCCCCAGCTGCTCAGCTGGATTTTCATGTAAACAGCCCTGTCTTTCAGGTACAACAATTTACAGGTGAATTTTGCATATACTTCGCAGCGGTGACTCCTATGTATGGTTGTGTATGTGCATATGATACTACTAGTGTATTACAAAGCATACGATTCGAAGTCCCCAATGTGGAAATAGAGACACTGTGTCAGCGTGCTTGTTCGTGTCCACAGTTGAGGGGGGGTCCAGAACAGCGTGATTTTACAGCTTCCTGTTTACATGGTGCAATAAGCCCTACATGTGCTTTTCCTCCGATATCACACCTTCAATCCAGGAAATGGGAACTGGGTTCAATAGATGAAAATGAAAGAAACGTGTTTGAGACCCCCCAAAAAGGCCCTGTTTTTGTGCCTACAATAAGACACCATCAAAATGAGCCCACAGACCCCCCCATCTGGTGCTGGCACCAGCACCAGACGAAGATGCTGGTCTGCCACCTATGCTTCCGTGAAGGTGGGCAGTTTGCGTGGCCTAAGATCTTGAGCTACTTTCCGTATGGTCACCCAGGCTGTGCCTAAAAGTGTACCCAGTCTGAACCTGCCCTTTGCGGCCCATGGCACTTTCTTGTTGGCCCATTTGACGAAAAAAAAACACGCCCGGGGGGGGGGGGGGGGACACGGGGAGGGGGTAGTATTGCGGTAGGAGATTGTGGTTGGTCTACATTGAAGGTTCATCATAGCCATGGTGGAAACCGAGCCATTGTGAGGTAGGGGGCATTGGGATTTTTTCCCTGGTAGTTGCGACCTCATGGAGAAGTGTATCTCAAAACCCTACAGGAAGATTCCTAGCAAACCAACAATTCAGCGGAACTCTAGGTGGGTCTGCAAACTCTACATGGGTCCCAAGTTCCAAGCTTGCAATTGCCTCTAACTTAGGCCACCTAATTTTTGGGGCACAGGGGAAACTTGGGCTTGGTATGGGGGAGTGTTACCGCGCTGTTGACCATTCCCCACCCATGCCTATTTTTGCCTACCCTTACCAAACAATCTGCCCCCAAGATGGCAGGGGTGATGTAGTGATTTGGTCCCCTTCTATTGCGGACCCCGAGAAGGCAGGAGTTCTGTAGCCAATCCACCCACCTATGAGCCCCCAAGAAGGCAGGGTTGATATAGCCACTACTGTTTTGGTCCCCTTCTATTGGGGAACCCGGAGAAGGCAGAGGTTATGTAGCCAATCCACCCACCTATGGGCCGAGAAGGTAGGGGTGATGTAGCCTCTTCTGATTTGGTCCCCTTCTCTTGTGGGAAGAATATTATTTGTTAAGCACATTTTGAATGACATTTTGTGTTGTTGAATTCTCACATTCCAGCTTATGCAACTTGCTTCGCAGGAAAGGTTTGCGGTCCAGTGTGGTCTACTTGGGGGATTTCCCGAGGTGAGGATAAATTTGGGGCTAGAGCCAAGATACTTAATACAAAGGTAGCGCACCGGGTGCGCGCCGGGCAAACACTCCCCCCTAGAGCCGGGGGTTTGGGTGGGATTAGCAAGTCCACTGAGCAACAGGCCTGTGTAAGAGCTACTTATCAAGGCTACTGAGGCTCCGGACTAGGAATTCATGTAGATTTACATACCAGGCGACACAGGCCACGAGGGTAAGGACGGAGGGAATCCTGCTATGTGGGTTGCGCACGAGGTGTGTGGGGCATCTTTTGGGCGATTTTTGTAATGTCGGGCATGTTGCTGTAGTGCAAAGAGGGATGGTAGGGAGCCACAGTTGGCTGTATGTGACTTCACATTTTGTTTACTGCCTATTCCAGAGCACTCATGTTTTCTCCAAACAGTACATGTACTCCACTCATGATGCTGTCATGGCATGCATTGTTGGGCTTTCACCACATGGTACTGCGTTCTAGGGGTGTTGTTGCGATGGACCATGACAAGGCCCTAGGCTTATGCCTGTGTGTTGCAAGGTGCATGCCTTGTGCCAGGTGTCCCCATCGTGGGCCATGTGTTTTCCACTGTGGGAGCATTCAATGGGTTCTCGTTTTGGGGATAATCGCTCTGCGCATGGGGTGCACATGGGGTTTGCGGGCGGCAAACATTACCTCAATGAGAGGGAGGCTTGTAGGACAACAATGTTCTGCGGATGCAAGGCAATGTAGGGGTCCAAAGATCTTTGACTGAAGAGCATTTGGCCAGGTGGCTGTTGATGCGTTTAGGGACCCAGTTGGACCAGGAACAAACTAAGAAGGGCCTCTGCAGATCTGCAGAGCGTTTGGCTAGGTGGCTGTGGATGCTTTGTGAGAGGGGCTAATGAGGCAATTAAAATGGGGTCAGGGCAAAGGAGGGCACTGAGAAGTTCCTGACCTGTTTGATCAACATATTGCTCATCCAGGGTCAATAGATTTACCGCTAGATAAGCAGTGGACTGCCATGACAAGCAGAACAATGCCAAATCAAGACAAAGCGAACTGTTGGCATTGGCATTTGACAATTGGCATTTTGGCACAGTTGATTGTCACAAAACAACTGCAAGGCAGGCACAATCCCACAATGCCCTGTCCTTTGCACACACCCAGTACCCATAGACATTGCATGCTAACCCTAACCTGCAGATTCCCTGCCGTTTCGCCTGCCACTGTGCCCCGGCGTTCCGTCCTCCGCATAGCTCTTAAGCAGCCCCCGATGACTGCAGACCGGCCCCACACCGCAGCATTCATGGTCACGGAGGTGGAAGAGGATGTGGAAGAGGAGGCGTATCCACAGAGCCAGTCCCAGAAAAGCCTGTTCCAGGTGTCCCAAGCCCAAGTCACCTCATCACCCAGCGATGACGTTGGTAAAAGCTCCATGGGCAGCGACTTCCACAGCCTTTTCAACCCCTCCCGGGCGTCCGTGTCAAGCAAGAACCCCACGGGACAGCGCAGGACGCTCCCGTTCATATCCCATCTGTCCACGTCACGTTCTCTGACTCCCAAGTCTTCCAGGTCCTCCCCTCAGCGACGTTGGAGGCACGAAAGTGCATAGAGTGCCTGGGTGTAAACATGGCTCTGCATATGTGGGGATGGCAGACACAGTGTAAAGGGGGGGGGTTTCTGAGTATCCATTTTGTTTCCATAAAAAGCGCTCATGACATGTCACGAATGATCTCTTTCCATTGACGGTCGCTGTGCTCCCACTTTGTGCCCCAGAGGTACATGGGTTGCCTGAAGCATCTGCTTCCCACAGCACGAGGTGGGGGTAATTTCGCCAGGGGTCAATGTCGCAGGGACCATTTCGCCGTTAAGAAAGGCGGCGAAATTTTCCGCAGCGACATTGTGGGGTTGGACCCTGAGGTACCTGTGCAGAAGGCTGTCACAGCCGCCTTCGCTTTCATGTGGTTACTGATGGGCTTTGGCATCAGCAGGCCCGCCGGATTTAACCGTACCTGGGTTCGGCGTACCTATCGGCTCGGCGTACTTATCGGCTCGGCGTACTTTCGGCCGGCCGATCGGCCGGCCGAAAGTACGGCCGTACCTTCGGCCCGCCGACTCGGCCGGCCGAAAGTACGGCCGTACCTTCGGCCAGCCGATCGGCCGGCCGAAAGTACGGCCGTACCTTCGGCCAGCCGATCGGCCGGCCGAAAGTACGGCCGATCGGCCGGCCGAAGGTACGGTTTAATCCGTCACCCCCCCTTGTAAAGGGGCCACAGGCAAGGCGGTACACACAGAAGGCGGTACACACAAAAGGCGGAACACACAAAAGGCGGTCTGTGGCCACCGCAGGAGTCATGTTATTAAAGGGGCCACAGGCAAGGCGGTACACACAGAAGGCGGTACACACAAAAGGCGGAACACACAGAAGGCGGTCTGTGGCCACCGCAGGAGTCATGTTATTAAAGGGGCCACAGGCAAGGCGGTACACACAGAAGGCGGTACACGCAGAAGGCGGAACACACAAAAGGCGGTCTGTGGCCACCGCAGGAGTCATGTTATTGAAGGGGCCACAGGCAAGGCGGTACACACAGAAGGCGGTGCACACACAAGGCGGAACACACAAAAGGCGGTCTGTGGCCACCGCAGGAGTCATGTTATTAAAGGGGCCACAGGCAAGGCGGTACACACAGAAGGCGGTACACACAAAAGGCGGAACACACAAAAGGCGGTCTGTGGCCACCGCAGGAGTCATGTTATTGAAGGGGCCACAGGCAAGGCGGTACACACAGAAGGCAGTGCACACACAAGGCGGAACACACAAAAGGCGGTCTGTGGCCACCGCAGGAGTCATGTTATTAAAGGGGCCACAGGCAAGGCGGTACACACAGAAGGCGGTACACACAAAAGGCGGAACACACAAAAGGCGGTCTGTGGCCACCGCAGGAGTCATGTTATTAAAGGGGCCACAGGCAAGGCGGTACACACAGAAGGCGGTGCACACAAAAGGCGGAACACACAAAAGGCGGTCTGTGGCCACCGCAGGAGTCATGTTATTAAAGGGGCCACAGGCAAGGCGGTACACACAGAAGGCGGTACACACAAAAGGCGGAACACACAAAAGGCGGTCTGTGGCCACCGCAGGAGTCATGTTATTGAAGGGGCCACAGGCAAGGCGGTACACACAGAAGGCGGTACACACAAAAGGCGGAACACACAGAAGGCGGTCTGTGGCCACCGCAGGAGTCATGTTATTAAAGGGGCCACAGGCAAGGCGGTACACACAGAAGGCGGTACACACAAAAGGCGGAACACACAAAAGGCGGTCTGTGGCCACCGCAGGAGTCATGTTATTGAAGGGGCCACAGGCAAGGCGGTACACACAGAAGGCGGTGCACACACAAGGCGGAACACACAAAAGGCGGTCTGTGGCCACCGCAGGAGTCATGTTATTAAAGGGGCCACAGGCAAGGCGGTACACACAGAAGGCGGTACACACAAAAGGCGGAACACACAAAAGGCGGTCTGTGGCCACCGCAGGAGTCATGTTATTAAAGGGGCCACAGGCAAGGCGGTACACACAGAAGGCGGTGCACACAAAAGGCGGAACACACAAAAGGCGGTCTGTGGCCACCGCAGGAGTCATGTTATTAAAGGGGCCACAGGCAAGGCGGTACACACAGAAGGCGGTACACACAAAAGGCGGAACACACAAAAGGCGGTCTGTGGCCACCGCAGGAGTCATGTTATTAAAGGGGCCACAGGCAAGGCGGTACACACAGAAGGCAGTGCACACACAAGGCGGAACACACAAAAGGCGGTCTGTGGCCACCGCAGGAGTCATGTTATTAAAGGGGCCACAGGCAAGGCGGTACACACAGAAGGCGGTACACACAAAAGGCGGAACACACAAAAGGCGGTCTGTGGCCACCGCAGGAGTCATGTTATTAAAGGGGCCACAGGCAAGGCGGTACACACAGAAGGCGGTGCACACAAAAGGCGGAACACACAAAAGGCGGTCTGTGGCCACCGCAGGAGTCATGTTATTAAAGGGGCCACAGGCAAGGCGGTACACACAGAAGGCGGTACACACAAAAGGCGGAACACACAAAAGGCGGTCTGTGGCCACCGCAGGAGTCATGTTATTAAAGGGGCCACAGGCAAGGCGGTACACACAGAAGGCGGTGCACACAAAAGGCGGTCTGTGGCCACTGCAGGCGTCCTGTTATTAATATATAGGGGGGGGGTTGTTAGTATATGGGGGTATTACTACAAGGGGGGGTGACGGATTAAACCGTACCTTCGGCCGGCCGACTCGGCCGGCCGGAGGTACGGCCGTACTTTCGGCCGGCCAATTCGGCCAGCCAGAGGTACGGCCGTACTTCCGGCCGGCCGATCGGCCGGCCGAAGGTACGGCCGGACTTTCGGCCGGCCGAAGGTACGGCCGTACCTTCGGCCGGCCGAAAGTACGGCCGTACCTCCGGCCGTTTTTTCGGCCAAAACAAGGGGGGGGTGACGGATTAAACCGTACTTTCGGCCGGCCGAAAGTACGCCGAGCCGACAGGTACGCCGAGCCGACAGGTACGCCGAACCCCAGGTACGGTTTAATCCGGTGAGCTGCATCAGCAATGTCTGTGTTGTGACGCAAGACCCGCAACGTCATCTTTTGCCCGGAGGGTGATTGTTGTGCACATGTTTTGTGTTGTATGGCATTTTCCAAGGTGGCGAAATGATTCCGGGCAAAATTACCCCCATACCATGGTGCATGACACAGTGCAGCATGCACGCGACAAGGGGTGGGCTGTCATGGCCAAGCCATGTCAGCATGTCAGGTCACCTCTGACGGGCCACATCAGAAGTGACCTGAAAGGGTAGGAACAGAGCCTCTCTAACCCAGACTGGTGGGACATCTGACCGGCACGCGTGGCTCGGCAGAGCTGCATACTGAGAAGTCACACGCCACGGCGTTTTGCCTGAGTACAACTTTTCTTGTTGTTTCTTTTTTTTAAAAAAAAAAACGCCGTCGGTCACCCTCCAATCGCTGTTGGGTTTCCCCCTAAGTGCCGTCCAATCGTGTAATGAGCTAGTCACTGGACAGCCTGACCTTTCTTGTTCTTCAATTAAAACACGTCCTGTCACACACATTCCCCTGATGTGTTGAGCCGCAAAAGACGCATTTTTTCCAGGTCCCACCAGATCTCTGGTCCCCAGACCTCTTCTAACCTGGAAAAGGCCGGTGTACCCGAGTCGCCGAGCAGCTTCCAGACGGAGATTGCGGCCATCCGCGTTAAAGAGCTGTGCCACTGGGGCGCGATGGTCAGCGCGCTCATGATCCTGCACTTCAGCTCCGACGTCTCGCAGCACCAGTTCCGATCCGTCCCGCACCTGTCGGAGTGGAGCGTCGTGGTGCTGCTGCTGTCTGCCTGGGTGGCCGTGGCGACCACGTGCCTGTTCCCGCGGATGCGGCAGTACGCGGCCTACATCCTGGCGGTGGGCTCTCTATTGACGACGTGCCAGCTCGCGTGGCACTGGGACAGCCACGTGGCGCACATCAAGGACGCCATCCGCGTGGACTCGCCTTTGGCACATGCGGCGAGCCTCTGCAACGCCACCGCTGCCACCGCGACTGCCCGGCACCCCACGACCCGGTCGCTCTGCACCTCCATCTACGGCCTCATCCTAGGCGCGTCGGGGCTCGACTTCCTGGACTCCGGCGTGTTCTTCATCGTCCTGTTCCAGAACTGCCTGCAGTCGAGCTTCCTGTGCCGCCTCGGCCTCCGGATTACAGCCGCCGTCAGCTTGCTGCAGTGGGCGTTCTTCATGGTGTGGCCTTTCATCTTCGTGGACCTGAATCCGGTGTGGATGTGCCGCATCATCGGCCCGGGGCTGTGGGCGGCCCAGCAGATCCGGGCGAGCTACGTCTGGGAGTGCGAGCTGAAGCAGCAGGCCCAGCGCATTGATGACCTCCAGTGGACCTTGGCCAAGACCCGGTTGCAGTATCTGCTGCTGCAGCAGGACAAGAATCAGGTAGGGTGAGCTGAGGTGAGGTGAGGTGAGCTGAGGTGGGGTGACATGGAGTGAGGTGACCTGACCTGATTGAGATGGGGTGGGGTGAGGTGGGGTGAGGTGGGGTGAGGTCAGGTGGGGTAACGTGGAGCCGAAAAATTGGGGCTGCCGAACCGCCAGAGGACGGCTTACTTGGTCCCATCAGAAAGCGCGGAAGGGCAGCGCGTGGCAGCACCCTGGCTGCTTTTTGTCGGCGGCGGGTGGAGGGGGGGTCTCAGCTGCGGCTACGTGGCGCTGAGGCCATGTGGGGGGTGCATGGGCAGTGGTTGGGGTCACATCTGGTGTGGTTCGGGGGTTGTTTTGGCCATGGTTTATATCATGGTGGCGTCCGGCAAGGCTCGATGGGTTCTGCGATGTGCTACTGCTTCATGCTTTGCCTCAACATGTTTCACCGCCAAAAAGTGGGGCTTATTGCTGTGTGTCTGGAGGCTGGTCAGTGTGCCTCTGGGTATTTTGTGGCTGCTTGTCGGCGCTGCAGGTGTTGCTTCTTGGGGGCGCCCAGGCTTGCTCCGCTCTCGCGGCAAACACCGTTTGTCTCCGTGTGTGGGGCGCACGGTAGGCAGGCACAGGCAAGCATTGTAGATGCGGAGGTTCTGCTATTAGCAGTCAACCGTGCAGGTCCAAGGGGGCTCCAATGGGGTGCCGCACTGTGTTTTGAGGTGTCAGGGGGTGGAGCATCATGTGCTCCACAAGCCGGGCCTACAGCCCCGGAGGTCAGATGAGTGTGCTATTTCCACTGGGCAACTGTTGTTGGGCGTGAGGTTGGCCATGTGAAACGTCTCGTGAGGGCCGCTGTGGAAGGCGTAGAGGACCCAAGCCATCAAGGTGTTGGGTGGTGGCGAAGGGGTGAGTGGAATGCATAGGGCATCAGAGGTGCCCTATCAGGTGCCATTCCCAATAGTGGTGGGGGAGCCACCCTAGGAGGACGCTTTCTCATAGGCTAAGGGCTGGGGAGCCACTTGGGATGTTGACCAAGCTTGGGAGGGAGACGGGTGTAGGTTGCTAGAGGGGGAGCACCTGACAGAGATTTAGCCGTTTGGCCCGACCAAGCACCCGTAGTCTAGCTGGTAGCCAAGCAAGATAAGCTGTAGTTTATTCCAGAAGCAGGACACAGTGAACACAAGAAGCAGGATAAATGGGTTCCGTTGATAATCATGCAATTCACAGATCATCCTAGATCATCCCGTCCCCCAAACCACATCGTACACGGGAAAAGATGTGGCTGGTTACAAAGTGATTAGGACCCAAAAGAGGGTCAAAACCTTCCTTTTCAAGATTTGACAATCCAGCGGGGATACTGGGGTACCGGGACCCCAAACCACGGTGGTGGTTGCTCCCTAGAGGCCATCTTGATGTATTTTTACCTTCGGAGGCACCGGATGGGGCAAGATGGGGCACTTCATAAATATCATTTGTTGCACGTGTAAACACTACTCCGGACAATGGTCGTTGGCACACAAATCGCGTCACATTGTGCACCAGCAGCAGAGTTGATTATATTGCCCTGTTGATTGTGGGAAGGAGGGGTGTTTACACAAGGCTTGTGGCCAATGGATTTGCTCTCTTTGGGGGCGCCCTTAGCCAGTGTGCGCGTGGTGCAGGCGCAATGTGTGCGCATTGCAACTATTTGGGCGTCTAGCCGCAATGGAGACCCATACTTTGTGATACTAGGGGTATCATTGTTGCCCCTAGCGTAGGTTTTGATGCTTCTTTCACATTGGCGCTTTGGCATTCTTCGATTTTCACCCACTTTCACCCATTTCTACCTCTTTTCACACTTTTTTGCGCATCTCTACCACACTTTGGTGTGGCACCTTGAGTTGGGGCAATGGACTCCCACACTTTGGTGTGGCCCCTTGAGCTGGGGTGATGTGGGGAAGAATGGGAGCTGAATGATGAGGAGATAGCGGCGCTGGACTTACAGGGTGTTGCCAGCCCTAATGAAGTGGAAGAAATAGGAACGCTGAAGAAATGGCTAAGGAAGGTAGTTGGTACTCCGCCATTGCTACTGTCAGGGTTGGCGCTTCCTTACCCTTACCCTCTAGGAAGGGTATGGCGTGGATGAGGCCACGTGGGAGTCCTGCTCAGCATTTCTTTTGCCAGATGGGCGTTTGAACTCTGTTGTGGTTGAATACTTGTCTCAGAACAACCTAGGTGAACCGCCGAGGCTAGCTGAGTTGCTTGCAGAGAAAGCCTAAGGATTGGTGCTATTTGAGAGTCTCGCCCTAGAGACTCACTCCCTTCTCCTTTCATATCTTTGACCTATGGTGGGCTATGGCAAGCATTGGGCTTTGTGTGTAGGGGCACACCCTAGGCTTTCTGCATTTTGCATAATGCCTTCTGTTAAGGGAAGGTAGCTTGCATTTGTCTTCAGCTAGCCTAGTTTGGGTGACCTAAATTTAGGGGTGTTTGGAAGGGGTGTGCCTTGAGGCTCTTCGGGGAGAACCTACTGTAAAAGTAGCGCGCAGTGCGCGCGCGGTGCAAGGACTTCCCCTTTAGGTGCCATTTTTTGGGGGGAGGGTGAGAATCAGGGCGTTCCGGGTGTACTTGCCACAAAAGTAGCGCGCGGCGCGTGTGCCACGCAAGTAATCTCCCAGAGGGCAGCAAGCTGAGGACATTTTGGAGGCAGCGCGGAGGGAGAGCCTGCGACTCATAGAGGTTTGTGGCAACGAGGGCCCGCTGTTGGGTGAGGAGTGGTGGCGTGTGAGGTGTGGGCCAAACACTCAAGCTGAGGTCAGTTTGAGACGCGCAGTTGGGCGGGCGGGGGGCCATGTGGTAGAGGGGGCAAGCCAAGTAGGCCCGTGGCCAGCCCTAGTTGCAAGTGTGGCGTGTGAACGGTGACGTCATGGGGGAGCTGAGGCACACTTGGACGCGAGGATGGGGCGAGCAGCGCGGTGTTAAAAGGAGGCGCCACGCCGGGCTCAATTACTGCAAGAAAAAGGGGGGGCATGGGTGCAAGAGGTGGCTGGTGATGTTGGAGGCGGCGAAGTGACATTGGGCATCTGACCCCTCCGTACCCCCCGGGGGGGGGGGGGGTGCCGTTGGACAACCAGGAGAGGCAGTGCAGCATGGTGACATGCGCCGTATGGGGGGCGTTCTCAAGCGCGGTTACCAGGCGCGGGGTGTTTTGGGGGGGAGCGGGTGCACATGCTCGGCCGATTGGTGATGGAGCAGGATGGCCGAAGCAACCTACTGAGGTCCCAGCATGAGTTGATCCGGGGAGTGGCCAAGACGCGGCCAGCAAGGATGGGGAGCCAAGGGGTGATGAAGGGGTGGGCGGCCTGAGCATGTGCTTCAGCCAACTTGTTCATGGTCCCATAGAGGGTGACCAACAAGGTCGCGGTGTCATGCTGGGCAGGGAGCCACACCCCATGCATGCAAGTGCGATTTTGCACAACGGCTGCCTTGAAGGGGCCGGTGAGAAGGGGGCTCGGATGAGATTGACAGTCAGGGCCGCTCTGGAGTCGGTGGTGAGCAGGACATGCGCTGACTAGCCGCCTAGTGCGAAGAGCAGGGTGATCTTTATCCACTCGGTGTGCACACATGCACGACCGGTAGGACATGCCAGCGAAAGGGTACCAGAGGACGACCCCAGCTCATGGGGTACGCACCACGTATCTCTAGTTCAGGCGTCAGGTGCATGACTGCTAAACTATGTGACCTCTCCTGCAGGTGAAGGAGGATGCCCATCAGCGGTGGCAGAGTTCCCAGCAAGTGACCCCCCGCGTCACGTTCCTGGGCAACAAGCGTCGACAGCAAGCCAACAAGGGCATGCCCTTCGCCTTCGCCTCGACCTGAGCAACGCGACGCTGGCGGTCCAGTCCATCTCCCCAACGGTGTCCTCTGTAACCACCAACTACTTGGGGCATCCGTCGTCGACAGGGCCGGCCATGGGGTCCAGGGTGCCCTCCATCCTCTCCACGTGAGCACCCTCCTCCGGGGAGCCGTTGCCGCCGTGTAGGTTGTCCGTAGGCAAGGAGTCAGGCAGCCTGTGGACGGAGAGCCTGAAGGCGGTGGTGAGCAGCAGTCTCTCCTCAGGCAGCAACCAGGGCATGTGCAAATGGATGAATACCTCGTGTAGCGGGCAGGCGAGCTCGGGTGGCAAGCCCCAATATACAGCGAGCAACTACAGCGATAACACCACTGCACAGCGTTTAGCATGCATGGGAAGCGTGACTTCAAGTGGCATGGGGACGGGGGACCCCCCACCCCCTGGGATCCCAGGGAATTTTGGAAGTGGTGGCTCTGAAGAATGGTACCGCATAGGATCTGCAGCTGCAGTATAGTACTGTGTAGGAGTAGGACAAATCCAAGGGATGAATGAGTGCTGCTTTCGCACCCCTCACGTTTGCGTAGCATATGGATCAATCCTATGAACAAGGAGTGCAGCGTGGTACCGCAAGGGGCAGTCCCATTTTGGGGTTTTGTCAACTGAGTTTATTGCGGTTGCAGTTTGTGTTTCGCTTGAACTGCTGAAAGCAGGCCTGGCATGCAAACCGAACATTGCTCTGCATGCTGTTCCCTGATGAGTTGATAGCTCCCCGACACCCCAGATCCCAGATCTCAGGAGCCAAAATTCATACCCCCCCCCCTTTGAGAAATACCCACCCGTGTATTTCCCCAGGGACTTCTTCTCTGCTGCAGTATGCTTTTCAGTCATGTCGCTCTGCCGCAGCATGTGTTCAGTCACGTCTGGTATTAACAAATGGCAGGACCCCGCCCTAATGTGCACTTTGAATTTCATAAGATTCTCCGACTCAAACGCCATCATCTCTCTCACCCTCCTCTCCCAGGTTCCCAACAATGGGAGAGCGGTCTGTGTGGCCTCAGGGCTCAATTCTCTGGGCATGTGGGTGGCGCAAAAACTGAGTCCCTGGAGTTTTTTCTGGGTGCAGCTGTGACTGGGCGCGAACCTGTCGCGCGAGGATGCTTGGCCGGCACCAACACGGACGATGATCATCGCGCCTGATGGCCATGGTGCACTTTGCAGCACTATGTCAGGTTGCACCCTGCCACCCTGGGGAGAAGTGCTGCATCCAGACCCTCTCAAACATGTATTGACCCCCAGCGCCATCCATTGGCACTCTTTTCTTTGGGGCCAGCTCCGCCCCCACACAGGCAGTCGCACACACAGCACCGGCTGCGGGTGCAGTCCCTTGGAAAAAATTCTTGTGCTGCGGCATGCTGCGGCATGCTTCAGGCTGCACATATGGGTACCTGGCAGATGAAAGCTTGCTACATTGTACTCTACCTGCTTGTCGCTTTTCAGACACTAAAATTTGCGGCCGTTGAAGTCGTTCTACCGCTGATCTGATGTGCTTGCCACTATTATACGATTCCTATTTAGAGCCTTCAGTGCGTGTGCTTCTCAGGTTGTGTAGATCAAGTACCGTCCCCTGTGTGCAATGGCCAATGGCTGCATCTTACATAATATAGGGAGGACAGGGACATGGCGACCTGAAAATTGCTCTGCAGGGGGGGGGGGGGGGGATGACATGGACGCCCGCCGAAGGAGGGGGGGGGGGGGTTGGAGAAATGGGGTTCCGTGTCGGGCCCTTTGTTTTGTGTAAGAACGGATGTTGGCGCCAAAGGCGCAGGAACACAAAATTTTGGCCCGAAAAAGTTTTTTCCACCAATAATTTCCCCCTCCCCCCGACATTTGAGTAGTCAAAATGATCAGCGCGACGTGGGTATCATTTTGAGCTATAGATGTTGGGTTGACCCCCCTCCCCTGGCACGGCAGGTCAGGCACCCCCGCCCTGAACCCCCCCTCCCGTCACAGCGGCCAAGGAGGGGGGGGGGTTGGGAAAATGGGCTTCCCCCCCCCCCCCGGCAGAGCAATTTTCTTCCCGCCCATGCATCCAGCCAAACCTTGTGCAAACCTCTCTTCTACGGCAATTTTACATACGTATACGACAGTGTTACACCAGCCTGCACACTTCACGTCGCCGCATCATTGTTTGGAGACGCCAGGGTATTTTTCTTCTTGCCTATTACGACATCCTGATGGAAACGTGTAACACAGAGAAGGAAAATTTTTGGCTTCAATCCGGGCAGAGCCAAGCATGAGTGAAGCAATGTGTGGTCTTTTAACGTGCAGTGCTGGAGCTGCCCCCAGAGGAATGAACCGGGTGCTGTATGCAGTTGAGCCTTAGCTCCTGCACTGGTGTACTCAGTCTGAACCTGCCCTTTGCGGCCCATGGCACTTTCTTGTTGGCCCATTTGACCCCTTCCAATGTTTGAGGCTGACAGCCAAAATTTTGCTTCGGTGCGTTTGGTGCCAAGAGGATTTAAGCGTAAAAATTTTTGGCCCGCCTTGGGCTGGAACCATAGGAGCTAGGGGTCCCAGCCAACCCCCCGCCCCCCCTTCAGACCCCCCCCCCCCCTGTTGTAATACAACCCCGCCCCCTGCCCCCAAGGAAACCATGAATGGGCTGCTGGACATTGCTGCATATGCATACCAGGACATGCATGTGTGGAGGGGGGGAGGGGGGGGGGCGCCCAACCCTCCACAGCCGCACCTGCACATGCTATTCTATTGGGGACCCCCGAGAAGGCAGGAGTTCTGTAGGCAATCCACCCACCTATCCACCTATGAGCCCCCAAGAAGGCAGGGTTGATACACCCACTACTGTTTTGGTCCCCTTCTATTGGGGAACCCGGAGAAGGCAGAGGTTATGTAGCCAATCCACCCACCTATGGGCCCCGAGACTGTGTGTTTCTGTCTGACTGACTGACTACTGGCGTGGCTAACTGACTGATTGGCTGACTGTCAGCCTCTCTTCGAGGTGCACTGCCGAAGGCAATAGAATTTTGGTACCGCTGTTTTTGTGGTCCAGAAAGGAGGATTGGATGTTTGTAGAGTGCTTGTACAGGGAAAGAGGGGCTCACTCATGTTTGTGATAGTGCATTCTCCTCATAACAACATTGTACCACACATTGTAACCCCATGCTGTTTGTTTTGATGTGATTTTCAGCCATGGCTAACAATGTTATGCCTGGCATGGCTGTCACGTATGTTCGGAGCACTGGGGAATATGCGTCTGCCACTATTATTGGTCCCTCTTGTCATGGGGACAACTGCATCCATTTGAAGTACATGCGGAATGCGAAGGAGGTTGAGCACAGTGCCGCTTTTGATAAAGTGCTCTTCCCCATTTGTAGCCCCTCGCCATCCCCATCTGAGGGCTCCCCCACACATTTGCTGTCACGTGTGCCACGCGCATGCACGGCCTTGTCTAAACACGGGATGGGCGTTGAATCGCCGTTTTGACCTGACTTTTGGGACCGCGTCCGTACTTGCGCAAGGGGGGGGGGGGGTACGTCCCCCCCAGTTCAGAGTTCCCAACCCTGTAGGGAATGTTGATCAGCTATGCCTGAATGTCGTCTCCCCCTCCCTCCCCGGTACTGATATTGTATGCAATGCATCTCAGCCTTCAGTCTTCACACCGCTGTCTTTTTCAGCCCACAGTCATGCACACTGGGAACCCTATGGGTGTGGCAGTCTCCCACTGCACAATCTGTTTTCAGACTCAGCTAATCCAACTGTGTCATGTTTGGGATGAGTCCTCCTGCTCATGATAATATTATGCTTAGTACTGCAAACCACTGCTGTTTGTTTTGATGTGATTTTCAGCCATGGCTAATGTCGTTAGTCCTGGCTTGGCTGTGACGTACATCCGGTCCACCAGTGAGCCCACCTCTGTGGGATTAGGGGCTTTGGCCATGTGTTTGAGGGCAAGCTTTACTTCACCAAAGATATTGTTGATGCCAATTTTGTGCCAAGGAATAGGAACCCCAAAGCCATTCCAAAACCTGAGGCAAAGCCTCCTCCAAAGCCTGCCCCAAAGGGCAAGCGCATGCAATTGTTCAAGATGAGGCGCAAGGTTGGAAAGGGCTTGTATTCCATAGCTGCTGATGACCCTGATGGGCAGTGAGGACCTCTGGAACTTGCTGAAATTTGCCTGCACATTGTGTTCTAGTGCCCTGTTACGACAATTGTGCTTAGGGTGAGGTATGGGCAGGGTTTCGGTGACCTGGCTGGTGACATACATTCTTTGGGTACCGCGCGTTGCGCAGAAGCACCGCCTTGTCCAAGCACCAGGACCCGTGTGACCGTCGTTTTCCTGACTTTCCTTGTGCTTGTGCGCCGGGGGGGGGGGGGGGCAGGCATCTAAGGCAGGTCATAATAATGTAGGATGTGAACCAGCAACATTCAACTGCAGGGCCAGGCCACACACCACTTGTATGTTGGCTGTGTCTCACATACCACTGCGCAAGGACCATTGGTTGAATTTTTTTCCGCAAAGTCAGAGAAATTTTGGGTTTCCGCATGACTCTAATTGCACTTTAACCAAAAGGAAGGTGTGTTTGGGGCCTGCAACTGATATCCAGGTCAGTGAAAAATGGGCCCGCTGATTTATTTTGCAGATTTGTTGGGGTTTCTTCGCTGCTCTGATGAGAAAGGCATGATGTTTATGCCTACAAACTTTTTGCATGAGTTGCCTGCAGGTCAATGGTGCTCTCTGCTTTGTGCACTCATTGTGCCGTCGGACCGGTTGAACACCAGACCTTCCTATGCCCAACTGCTTGCACATTTTAGGCCAATTTGGTTAAAGTTTGTTGATTCTTTGTTGAGAGGTTTTGCCACTGAGAATGGATCCTGGGTGTGGGTATCTGCAAGTGATTTGTCTCCCCTACATGCTATACGTGCTACGACCTCTGCTGTTTGGAGGCCAGATTTATTTGTGCGTACCAAAACACAGGAAGAGGCCAGAATCTTGCACGCCCACGTCCAAGGGTGATGCACTAGGGTGCATGACATCCAGAATCGCACCTTTTCGAGGCGCATTGGGGGAACGTTAGCGCGCCGGGCATCTTTTGTGACCCCTGCCCCACCGGTGGATTGTTGCTGTTGATATGTTGGGCAACATTATATGGGCTTGCCCTTTGGCCCCCGGGACATCAGCAGATGTTTTGATTTGGGATGGGTATGGACCTTCTTGTACCCGAGGTGATTTCTTTGATTTCGAAGTTGGGGGCCATGATGGTGCTTATAAAGGCCGGATTCATGTCATTGTGCCATTCATTGGAAGAAAGAATGGCACTTTGACAGCCCGCCAACAATGTTACAATGACGTGCACGGGTGGTATAGGGCACGCATTTAGCAGCTGTTTGCTTGTGGCACGCAAGATGAGGCAGAGGATGAGGCAGAAGTGTGCGTGTTGTGTTGCCAGGAGCGCTCCACCGTCGCAGTTTGTGATGAGTGTAAGGAGCACTATTGTACTGAATGTATTGACACCCACACTTGTGGGACCAATGTTGTTTGTTAAGTACAGTACAAATGACAGTTGGAGTTGCCGAATTCACATATATTGCTTTATTATGCAACGTGCTTTGTAGGGAAGGTGTGCAGTGCAACGTGGTCTACTTGGGGGGCTTCTCCATGAGAGGGTAAATCTGGTGCTGAAGTCGGGATAGTTATTAAAAAAGTAGCGCGCCGGGCAAACATTCCCCTATTTATGCGATATTGGATTGCAGTGGTACCTTTGCTTGCTTGCCAAGCGCATCTCAAGTTAGGGCACATTTGTCTTGGCTACCGGGGTGGTTGTGGGAAGTTTTGTGCTCTTTGTGCACGTCATGGGGTGCCGACAGCAGGGCAAAAGGTCTCAAGGTCAGGGCTACCAGGGGCGGGGGGGGGGGATGGCAAGGGCAAGTTGGGGGGTCCCGGAGCGGTACCAGGCCAATTTGTAGGGATTTTTGAGGGTTCTTTATCTTGCTGATCCACTCTGGGTCTTAGCACATATCTGTGGGTTGCTAGGTTTTTTGGGCGTGTTTTGTGCTTGTTGTGCATGCCAGGAGGCACCCATAAAAGGGCAAAAGGTCTGAGGGTTAGGGGTGCCATGGGGAGGAAGGGGTGGCAAGGGCAAGTTGGGCCTTAGGGGGCGCCTTAAGCGCAATGTGCGCGCAATGCAACTATTTGGGTGTTTGGCCACAGTAGAAACCCATACTTTGTGGTACTTTGGGCATCATTGTTCTTTGATAGTCCGTTTTGATGCATTGGGGATCTGCCATTTTTGGATGTTCACCCTGTTTCACCCATTTCTACTTTTTTGCACAATTTTTTTTCCCGTTTCCACCACATCTACTCTTTTTCTCGGTTGATTGATATGGTGATACACTTTCAGGGTGCCTGCTGCGGGATCACACTTCCCTCCTCATTTCCCAGGCCCACTTTCTCCATGGATCTTAGTATTGGGGATAGGGTGTTCTACATCCGCTCCAATGGCCTTTAACCTCCTGCCACGGTGGTTGGGACGGCTAAAGACGGACTCCTCCACTTGGAATACTACCCCCCCCCCCCCCGTGTCGTTCCCCACCTATTGTCGTTCCCGGGGGGGGGGGGGTCACTTGGTCAACCCAAAATTTTTCGTGGTGTGGGTGAAGAGTGCCCGTGGTGTATGCGGCATGGGACACTGTTTCGGGAACAAGTTGTATTGTACAAGGGTACCAAGATGGGCTGAGAGTGGTGAATCGGCGATGCAAGATGGAGTCCATCTCCTTTGCCATCCCAAGTTGAGACTCGCCACCTGACTGCCCTCCATCTCCGCCGCCCAACACACAGTCAAGTTCCCCCCCAAAGGCCCTTGGTCCTTCAAGACTGCCACAAGAACCGGGGAGGTCCCCCTCAATGTCCCCTCCAGTCTAGTTTGGGTCGCCTAATTCTAAGGGTGTTTCCAAGGGGCGTGCCTAGGGGCTCTTCGGGGGGAACATAGTCTAAAAGTAGCGCGCAGTATGCACGCAGTGCAAGGATTCCCCCTTATGGAGTGGTACCAGGCCAATTTTTGGGGTTTTTTGGGTGGGGGGGGGATTCACCCGGCAGGGGGGTGGGTGGGTTTGTGGGCAAAGGGGGGACAATCGGGGGTTAGGGTAGAGACAGTCCTCCGCACGTGGAAAACTTTGTATACGGGCTGGTGGGGGTGGGGTGGGGGGGCAAGGAAAAAATCACTTCCGGAGAGAATTTTTTCTACCCCCCCCTGCGTGCGACTCCCAAATGCCCGCTCTGCCCCCTCCACCACGGCACCACCGTCCACCAGCGCCTACTACATCGCATGCGGTGGAAGGTCGCGTTTCGAAACATGTGGCTCGGAACGTACGGACCATGGCAGGTCACAATGACCAAATAGTGGGCTACAGCCTCAGCAGAGGATCTGCACCACATATCCTTCTTACGCATACCCCAATCGCGATGGGAGCACATACCGAAGTCGCAAAGGTTGGACTTCCGGGCACGTGTGGCGTGGCATGACTACCACGCGCTACATGGAGTATGTCAACTGCGGGCCCAACTCACCATGCCCCCCCCCCCCCCGCGACCCATTGCCACCGCCCACCCCGTCCACAATCGTGCGCGGGCGGGTGGCGGGCGACCGCTAGACGTTGCCTTCCGACACCCGCCACGGCAAGTCCATAGCCGAGAGGGCCCCGTTGTCGTTTTGGCCCAATGGGCACAGATGGAGCGCGCCGCGTGCCTGAATGTCTAGGACGCCACCTACATTGTTGTTTGGGGGAAGGAAGTTCCATTCAGCGCACTGTGTGCTTGTCCACCCACAACTAACTGTCACATCCCAGAGAAGTGCTCAAAGTTCTAGTCATGGGAGGTTGCTGATTCCGGCAACCGGTGCAGGAGGGAGTGTCGGTGATAGGAATGGTATGCTGTGACGCTAAAGCTATCTTGATAGGCGCCCTTGAGCATGGCGCCGAGGGTGGCCCGTTGATACGAGAACCAATGCTGTGCTAAGTATTGCATCAGCTGGGGCATTTGAGACACCCCAGGGGTCCATGGTGCCTTGGTCCACGGTGCCTTGGTAGAGGAATTGGTCCAGGTATATTGCCGTCCAAGCTCTGGTATGGTATGAGTGCAGACGGTCTCACAGGCGTGCTGCTCTTCGGTGGGAGGCATCCTGGGAGGTGCGGGCGCCCAGCCGCGACGCCCTCCCTTGGGGGCATGCATATCCCACCGCTTCTGGAGGACGGCGTCCGTGGGATTTGGCAGTACTATACATGAGCACAACTTTGTGTACCATGCTGGCCCTGATCGTAGACTTTGCAATCACATGAGTGACCATGGTGGTGGCAACAATGACCAAGCGCATCTTGACCCGTTCCAACACTCTGGCCTACACTGGCAGATCCGGCAGCAGCCGATGAAAGTGGAAACGGAGTTAGCGGCAGCACACCTCTCGCCGCACTTTTTGCCTCCCGCGTCTCCCGACCTATTGTACTCGCAAAACAAGCCAACGCGCATTGTGCGATTGTCACCGCCTTACTCTAGACACCCTACCACCTCCACGCTTGGTGCTGATCCCTTCGATGCTACTCATTTCACTTGCCGAACTGGTCCCCTTGTCCCCCCGGCGGTGCCGGTCCCCAAAAGGCGGCGAATTGATCTCAATTGTACACGCCTTGCCTCGTTAGTGTCCATTGAGGATTTCGTCGTGGCAGATGACGCGCCCGGCCACTCCATCGTGACGGACCCTAAGGCCCCCGGTACCATCATTGATGATTTTGGTCCAGCTTTTGCGATAGTCGAGTACTTCGCCACGCCCAACACGACAGCTGCTTTCGTGTCGGGAGTTTTCTCGGCTGTGCAGTTGGTTGTCGTTGCCCGGTACCTTATTCATCACACATGGAGGAATCCACTGTTCCGGGTAGGGGGACGGCAATGCCCCTCGACACGGGCACTTGCGGCAAGACGCCGCGGCCATGGACCTTGCGGTCCAGCCACTACCGAGGATGTTTGCTAGCGAACCCTCGAATTTTACTCCATTCCTCTGTGTCCGAGGTGGGCGGTCTATCCGCTGTGTTGTCCATTGTTTCTCTTCCTCCTGACACCATCTTAATTCATCATTATTAGGTTGGCTGGATGACCTGGCGGTCACCTACCGCAATTGAGAGCCCTTCAAGGGATGGGGGGCTCAGAAATCCGATACCATAAGGGTTTCAGAACCCCCACCGCGTTTTTGGAAAATGGTCCGTGGGGGTTTTTCAAGGGTGTTTTTCGGCGCAAGCACACCATTTGTGTGAAATTTTTTTGGTGATATTCTTTTGGGTTGCATATCCACAATTTTGTCCTTGCCCCAAATGCAACCACTTTTGATTTTGTCCCCTTGAGGCAGCCAATTCTGATTTTGTCCCTTTGCTAGGAACACGCGAGAATGCAGGGGTTGCGCAGCAATTTGCCCCACTTGTGGGTCGGCAGGGGTGCGGTGGGCACTTTCTGGGTGTCTATTTTTTTGTGTCTATTTTTTTTTCGGTGTCATTTTATGGGCCTAGGGTGGGGCATTGGACAACATGGCATCTAGTAAAGGGCCCACTGACCCCAGGTCGTGTGCCAGCACACAGAAGCACGCCAAGCCGGATTTCTGTTGGCAATACGAGCAGCTCATCAACGACACGAACGACTGATTGGAGAGGACACAAACCACTCCGCCCTTTGAACGGACCATGTCGCCAAATTTCACGTTCGAGGACGTTGCGTCTGAGCCGCCTACTCCGCCGATCCAGTCCCACGAGGAGCATGCTCATTAAGTGGGACAAGTTATTCCACATTTCTTCCACCTAGACCTCACCCGAGATTTTCAGCCTGTTTACGTCATTGCTGATTTTTTCTGCAGCTATCTGTTGCATTGTCGTTTGGTTTGAAACATCTCCGCTGGCACTACCTCCCGGGTTCTACCTGGAGTGAAGGTTTCCCGTCATAGCCTCCTTCCGTTCAAGACTTCCTCTTGAACGATTGGTGATTTTCCCACATTTTGAATTACTCGTTGCCTCTTCTAGAGCCGGTCTGCAATAGAGTAGCCTCATCCTCCCTTCCGGACATTCAATAGAGCCGCCGCCAGCGCGGCCCACATTGCCTTTTACCCTGCGGAGTTCAATTGTTTGACATGTCCGGCCAAGTGAGTGCAAACCAATATGTTAGGGCAGCAGCCACCCCGACAGCAGAGATCCTGACGTCTATGGACACCCACCAAATTATCACATTTGGCGATACCGAAGAAATTGACTTCATCCTACATGATAAAGGGTGTTTGCGGCACTTTTGATTTTGTCCCCGTTGTTGGGGACTTCCGAGAATGTAGGGGTTGCGCAGCAATTTGCCCCACTTGTGGGCCGGCAAGGGTGCGGTAGGCACTTTTTGGGTGTCTTTTTTTCATGTCTATTGTTTTCCTCGTGTGGGGGCATTGAACAAAATGGCATCCAATCAACGGCGGACCAACTCCGAGTCCTATGCTAGCACACAGAAGCACGCCAAGCCGGATTTCTCGTGGCTGCACCAGCAGCTCATCAACGACGTGAACGAGAATTGGAAAGGGCCCAAACCACTCCGCCCTCCGAACCGACCTTGTTGCCAAATTTCATGTTGGAGGACGCTGTGTCTGAGCCGCCTACTCCGCCGATCCAGTCCCACGAGGAGCAAGCTCATTAAGTGGGACAAGTTATTCCACATTTCTTCGACTTAGACCTCACCCGAGATTTTCAGCATGTTTAGGTCATTGCTGATTTTCTTCTACTGGCATGTGCTGCAGTGCCATTTGGTTTGAAGCATTTCCGGTGGCACTACCTCGCAGGCTCTACCTGGAGTGGAGGTTCCTGTTGTACCATTCTTCCGTTCGAATTGGTGATTTTCCCACATTGGGAACAACTATATATATAACTATATATAATTAACCACCTGTTCTAGAGCCGGTCTGAATGGAGCTAGTAGACCCTTACTGCATGCAGCTCCTATCTGATGTTCCGTGGAACTCCAAAAAGTCTTTGTGTTGGATCGACCAGGGACCAGTCTCACACCCCGACAGGAGAGATCGTGACGTCTACGGACTCCCACCAAATTATCACATTTGGCAATCTCGAAGAAACTGACGTCATCCTACAAGATAAAGGGTATTTGCACCAGGGTCTTGACCAACAAACAACACCGTTAAAGTAGGACAGTTCCTTGCAGCTGGCGACCGACCGTTGAGAGGATCCAATCAGCATTTCGTGGGGAGTCGCTAGTAGAAATTCTGCCAAGCACGCACGATTCAAGACACTACCACTCCTTGAGCTGCGAAGAAGCCCGGATCAAAATATTTTCCCAGACCCGCTACCACTTGCAGGCATGTTCGCAGTCCACGTCAACACGAAATGGCTCCCCGAAGTCTATGAAATGAAGAGAGCCGCTGACGAAAATTCTGGCATTGGAGAGAAAAACACCAAACTGGTTTATGTGAACCTGGACGAAATGACTATCAATACATTGGTTGACGAGCATGCCGCTTCACCGCACTTTGTGATTATACCCATCTCGTGGTGGGAAGGACATGTTGTCGACGGTTCCAACCTGATCTGCGAGGGCCCAGTGCAAGCGGACAAACGCGAGAAGATCTCGGCCTACCTCGATAGTCAGGTGATCGCGCCCTGTGGAACGGCAGGCAAATCTTGCAGCCAGACAGCGGCATTGTCGTGGGTCTGTAGTTAAACCTAGTAAAAAAAAGTTTTTTTAAAAAAGTTTTTTTTTACTAGGTAACAGTTTACTAGGTTCACTAGTTTTTTACTAGGCATCGGGAACCTAGTAAAAAAAAAACTTGTTTTTACTAGGTTTCAGAACCTAGTAAAAAAATTTTTTTACTAGGTTTCAGAAACCTAGTAAAAAAAAGTTTTTTTCTTACTAGGTTTCAAAACCGCCAAAAACAAAAGAACTAGGGTGTAGTACTTTCGGGCCACTTGTTGGCCATTTCTGATCTTGTCCCCCGCTTTGAGGGGCTTTTTTCCACTGGCCTGGTGAGGCAGGGTGGTCCTTTAGGACCAATTTTGTTTTGTTAAGAACCGCCATTAAGGACCCCCACTATGGGATTTTTTCCAGGGGCCCGGCGTGGGCCACTTTTGTTTCCGTCCCCTTCTGTAGTGGACCCCAAGAACGCGGGGGTGACGTAGCACTTCCACCCTCTTTTGGGCCCCCGAGAAGGTAGGGGTGAGGCAGCCACTTTTGATTTTGTTCCCTTTGTTGGGGATCCCCGAGAATGCCATTTTGCCTCCCACCTTCTTTCCTTTTTTTTTTTGACTCCCATGCTTTGTTGCGTGGCCCCTGGAGTTGGGGTTAGGGACTCACAGTCCACAGCTGGGAATTTTGCTTGAACTAGTAGAGGGCGAAAAAATGGGTTTCCACCCCATGTGTCTATATTCAAAATACTCAGTTTTTTCAGGAGAACCAAATAATGGATGAAAACCAAATTGCACCAAATATCAATACCACCCTTGTGCAGAGGCACATCAGAGATGGCTCATACTGCAGTGGGTAAAGCAGTGCCTTTACAAGTGGAAAGTCATGGGTTCAAGCCCTAATGTGTGTAATCAATAGACCCCGAGGGTGAGTCATAGACATCATGGGAAAATTTTCGTTTTTGTTTTTTTTTGTTCTTTTTGTCTTTTGATTTTGTCCCCTTTGTTGGGGATCATCAAGAATGCAGGGGTGACGTAGCATTTCCGCCCACTTGTGGGCCCTCCAGAAGGCAGCGCTTTGTCCCCCTTTGCAACCCCCCCCCCCCCTCCTCCAAACGGTTTCGAAACATACATGAACTCCCTCTTCACAACATGCATGGTTCGGCCTGTGTGGCGCGCCGCTGGCAACGGTGGCCGGGAATTGACCTAGTAAGGAAAATTTTTTTTCAAAAATTTGCTTTTTTTACCTAGTAAAAATTTTTTTTCAAAAAAATTAAAAATTTTTTTTTTACTAGGTTTCACTACATTTTACTAGGTTTTGCTACATTTTACTAGGTTTTGCTACGTGCATTCTAGGTTTCACCAAATGCCCCATCGTCGTGTAGTAGTGCAACCCACTGAAATTGCGCATTGGTGTGTCTTCTGAAGCCAAAAAGCTACTCATGGACTCCGTGCACGTGTATGAAAAATAGGGAGTGGAATTCAAGGAAGAGCGCATTGGCAACCTAATCATGCAACACGACTCCGACGGCGCATTGTCGGCCGCAATAGGCTATTGGGAACCCATGAAATTTGTTACAAGGTGGGCGCACTGCAAGGGTGCAAAGAACCCACCCTTGAGAGGTCATGGGCACGAAGCACAAGGCCGAAATGCGGCTCACAAAAACAAATTTCAACATGGGTGATATCAGAACCTCAACTTGGAGGCTCTAAGCCCCAGTTGTCACAGACCTCGTAAGCACACTGTTCAAAACCCAAGAAGGCCGAAGGCAAATTTACGTCATCTCAAACACAAAGTATACCACCAAAAAGAAGGAAGCACGACAACGACGTGGGACACAGACTCCTGCAAACAAACCATCCGAGGATGTCCCTCCCCCATTGGAAATTGCTTCCGCAAAGAGGCGGTGGCTGTCCAGAGTCCATCGGGCCTAATAAATAATTGCTGTACCTCCTCTTACTTCTTGGACAGGGGTGCTGAGTATTTTGTAACCGAAATGTCGGAGCGTGACACTTGCTTGCTTCAGTTTTTCATGAGTGGTGATATATGGTTCCTGGACCCCCATGACATCAATGTCCGCTTTTTGCATGAATTATGCCATCTTGAGGATTATCCTTGGGGTTTCATTCACAGAAACCTTGGCCAAAAGGCTGTTGGCCTTGAAAGTAGCCAACTTCATTTTCATGCTCACAACCAGTGGGACGGTGCGCGGGCAGCTCACGCCCGCGCCCTAGTGCAGAGAGAAATTATTCATGGTGTCCAAAATTGGGGGGTGATTGCATTCACAGCTTCGAGAGTAGAGGAGACATACCATAAAGAAGGGGGTAGAATCACAATAAGTGCAAACTTCATGTTTTGGTATCATCTCTTTTTCTTGTTGTGTGCGTGATTTCGGCTCTCGGAGCACGGCTACTGCTTGCCCACTTGTATGACCCAGACGGTGTGTTGTGCATTTTGGTTACACATTTTCATCACCTGGGGGATATTTGTGCACCATATTTCCCCTTCTTGCACCAGCTCACCATGCAATCTTGTCTTTTTGAACCTGGGTGTCCAGTTATTTTCACATGTTCCACCGGGTGACCGTGTGGATGCCACAATGAAGGGACTATCTGAGAAGGGGGGACTGTTTGCAATTTTGTTGCCCCCAACAGACAGGAAGAATGGGATTTACTTCACTCGCACACGCAAGGCATGCAACGTGCGCAATTGTTTGTGCTGAGTGATTTCAATTCACTCCTCCAGCCCTCCTGAGACGCCGCTGTCCCGCCGCATGCCAAACAGACTCTCTAGGCACGATCCACGGAACAGAAAGTGATTGCGCGCCTACCCGTCACGCACGCTTTCCTGTGCGCACACCATCACCATATGCAGAGGGTGGACCTCAGAATTCCCACAACGGTCACCCACACACAGCCCTAGAAGTGGGTGCGAACGCAATAGCGACCGACGCCGCAGGATTGACCGAATCCTTATTCCATCACCATTGCAAGAGAACTGCTCTAAATGCTACCCATCATTGGTAGCAGGCTCTGACCACAAGTGTCTCATCGCTGCTTTTCGCCCAAAGCCCAAAACAGGACAAAGACAATTGACCAAAAGGATAATTTGCCTCACGGGGTTTATGTAGGATGACGACATAGTGCTATGCGTACGCCACGAGTTGGATACACTTACCTCCACAGGGTTCGAGTGGTGGAGAGAGGTGTAGGACACCATACGCAGACATGCAGTGCAATATGAACGAGACACAAACCCAAGAGGGTTCACGCACGTGCAAGCGCTGTTTATGGCCTCCGAACCTACAAAGGTTGCATGTGAGGCATGGTCGTATCTGAGCGCAGGAAATCAAGACCGCATAGGAGACACCGTTTGGGGCAGGACAGGCCCCCTGTTGCTCGATGAGCACGACAAACCCAACACACGCAATCAAAAACAAGTTTGGCGCCTGGTGCGCTAGCTGCAGTGCCAGCACAAGTTGCACGCGATGCGCACAAAACATGGTGCGGAGCTGTGGGACCCAGTAAAGTAACCAGGGAGGTCGTACCCAAGATACAGTCCACCATGGCTAAAGATGGGGAATCGGCAGTGGCATGTCATTACCTGCGGTCCTTCTTTGAAAGACATCCCACTGACACCCTGTTTTGTATGCTTTGTAAAGCCCTGTTGTATGATTTGGCTCTGGCTGCACTGGAGTCACTGAACAAAGGGTTGGCTAGGGGCTGACGGATTCGGTCCAAAAATCTACCAATTTTTTGCACAACATTTTACTCCATGGATTTGCACATCTTCTAACATTTCCAAGACACGGGGGGATTTCCACAGGACTGGTCCACTGCACTGCTCAACCCTATCCCCAAATGTGCGGGCACCCCAACAACAGATGACTTGAGACTCCTAGTCCTCCAAAACGCATGCCTCAAGTGAGTTAGCACGATTATGCTGCTGCAGCTCAAGGATCCCATTCTCTACCTGCCCCCCCTTGAACAACGTGCTTTGGTTCCTGGACGTAATCTTTATTCCCACCTGATTGAAGTGCATTCCACGTGGAAACAACTACCAGCAAGTCTGTTTGCAGCTGTAGGTTTTTCCAAGGTCTTTGATTCGATATGACATGCCTATGCCTCCGCCTTTTTTAAGTCAACACGGATGCCCAATGAGACAGTTGCCATGGTCTTGTTTCTCTTTAGTGCCCCCATGCAACTCATACTCGTAGCAAGCATCTGTTGTGAAAACACCTTTCCCCCGACATCACAGGTACGTCAAGGGTGTGCCCTATTCCCAGCCCTTTTCGCTCTCCCCATATCACCAGTCATTCAAACTAGCACTTCCCTAGTGCCAAGGGCAAAGGTGCAGATGACATTACAGTCATTCTAGAAGGCCCGCCAGATATGTGCTGTGATGACATGCAAGATTGCATACGTGCATTGGGTCTATTTAAGGGGAATTGTTAATTTCAGTATCAACACAGGCAAAACAGTCCTCCTACCTAAAGGGACCTGGTCCCGAGCACAACGCCACGCTCTATGGCAAGCATAAGCATGCAAGTCAAAGAACGGGCTCAATACCTTGGGGTCATAATGGGTCATGTGACCCCGCAACAAGCATTTGCTCCCGCTACCCACAAAGCCATGCCGAGGCCTATGGAGATGCAACAGTGGGACATTTCACTTAAATAGCGCATCGCGCTCCTTGAAATTTGGATCCTGCCCCTGCTCACACTCCCTGCTAGTGTCATCTTTCCTGACAAAACAATGATCGCAAATTTAAAGTCAATCTACCGCCCTGCACTTCGCCTCACCCATTATGGTGTCAATCCAGCCATCCTCTCACAGACTCGAGGCGCAGGAGGGTACAACCTACTGCCCCCATAGAAGTTTCATTGGAGGTTTTGGATTTTTTGTTGACAACGAATGGAGTTTCTCCTCCCCCATGCCAATGCACCTCAGCCAAACAAACCAAGTTGCCGAGCTCTCGGCTGCCATAACGCTGCTTGCGCAGGACCCAAGGCGCAACATTGTGGTCATCACCGACTTTGAGTTGGTCTTTTGCGGAGCTATGCACCATGCCTGTAAATGGCGTGCCTTCAGATGGTGCACAACCACAGGGCCAATGGCAAATGCAGACCTTTGAAGCACAATTTTAGACCACATAGACTCACATGTAGGACTGCTGGAATGTCTTCATGTACCCTCGCAGCAAGGCATACCACGAAATGAGGAAGTGAATGATCTCGCTGAAAGGGGCCGAATGGCCAGTGTCCAGTACCAAGACGAACCCCCCCACCCCCCTCATTTTACTACAGCCCCCACAGTGAACCCGATAGCCCTTTGAAACCGCTAGACGACACCGATCCAGTCAGTAGGTAATTACTCTTTTCCCCGGACCCCCACTCGTCGGATTCAAACACAGACTCTCATTTGAGTGTAGCTCACACCCCAGGCTCCAGTGACAAGACTCTGTCCGTTGCTACCACCCCTTCTCACGGAGAAGATGATGGTTTTGCCCTCACAAGCCCGGAAGATGATGACCTCAGTCCGCACACACCAGACACCACACTCACCACACCAGGCAAGACATTTTCGTTTTCCACAGATGTGAGTTTAACGCGCACACACCGTTCTCTGAGGAGCCCACAATCTACTTCTAGCATCTCAGCACAGGACAATTGCAAACACCCTAGGGGTGGGCATAGAGATCAGACCAAGTGCTGTGTGTGGGGAGGGAAGGGTCGGCGGGGGGGTTTCCTCTACTGTCTGTAACCTCACCACATCTCACGCCAAGGTGTGAACTCGACTCAGGGTCATTAGTCCAGTCCTTCTCCATAGATGCCAGCGCCTCCCGTTGCAGATCACGCCGACGGCGTCGGCACCCATTGATTCGCGGTAGTGTCAACACATCGCAAGGGAGACTAATGCTTTTTCAGTGCCCCGGTACAGTGTATTTGTGCGCCCGCTTACCGCAACCCTGCATGAGAGCACATGAGCGTAGCACTTGAGCCTGCACACATACAATATGCAATGGTAGGAGGAGGGAGAGGACGGCACACAGAGTATGTGGCATGACACGCATGAGGAGGAGTAGCTCACCCTTGGAGTGGCGGGGACCAGCAGACGAATGTATAGTGGAGAACACTGTGCAATTTTAGAGGCGCGACCTGTCAGCCCCATAATTTCGGGTATGCTGACATTGAACCCTTGATGAGGCCTACATTGGTGGGTTGCAGGGCAGATTTTGACAAAACCACCGTGATCCCCCCTTCCGTCCACTTGTGGGCCCCCGAGAAGGCAAGGGTGAGGTGGGCAATTCTGATTTTGTCCCCTCTTCTCGTGACCCCCGAGAACGCAGGGGTTACATAGCAGTGCCGCCCACTTGTGGGCCACTGAGAAGGCAGGGGTGAGGTAGCCACTTTTGATTTTGGCCCCTCTTCTGGGGACCCCGCAGAACGCAGGGCCTACGTAGCAATTCCGCCTACTTGTGGGCCCCAAGAAGGCAGGGGTGAGGTGGCCATTTTTGATTTTATCCCCTCTTCTGGGGACCCCCGAGAATGCAGGGGTTACGTAGCAATTCTGGCTACTTGTGGGCCCCCAAGAAGGCAGGGGTGAGGTAGCCACTTCTGATTTTGTCCCCTTTGTTGGGGACCCCCGAGAATGCAGGGCCTACCTAGCAATTCCCCCCCTTGTGGGCCCCTGAGAAGGCAGAGCTGAGGTAGCCACTTTTGATTTTGTCCCCTCTTATGGGGACCCCCCAAAACGCAGGGCCTACGTAGCAAGTCCGGCTACTTGTGGGCCCCAAGAAGGCAGGGGTGAGGTAACCACTTTTGATGTTATCCCCTCTTCTGGGGACCCCCGAGAATGCAGGGGTTACATAGCAATTCTGCCTACTTGTGGGCCCCCGAGAAGGCAGGGGTGAGGTAACCACTTCTGATTTTGTCCCCTTTGTTGGGGACCCCCGAGAATGCAGGGCCTACGCAGCAATTCCCCCCCTTGTGGGCCCCCGAGAAGGCAGGGGTGAGGTAGCCACTTTTGATTTTATCCCCTCTTCTGGGGACCCCCGAGAACACAAGGGTTACGTAGCAATTCTGCCCACTTGTGGGACCCCGAGAAGGCAGGGGTGGCGTAGCCAATTCTGATTTTGTCCCCTTTGTTGGGGACCCCAAAGAATGCACTTCTCACCCCATGGTGTATTTCTAACCCCATGGTGTAATTTTAACCCCATGTCAGCCTCGGTGACCCACAGTCCCAAGGTTTCTGGTACCCATAGCCGGAAATACCCAAGCCGATGAAACCCTACCCAACACATGGGTAGGGCCGGTGCGAATTGTCAGATCACACCTAGGCCGCGTACCCAACCATTCAGAGGTGCCCGACACTATGTGAGAACCGTAATGTATTTCATTCGGTATGCATATATGCTAACACCTTAGGCCACCGGGTCCAATTTGGGTCCGCCAAGGGGGCGAGGGGGGCTGGGGTGCCCTTCCCGCAGATGATACCCCTGCGCAACGAAACCCCCCCTTAAAAAAACTCCCCCGAGACCCCCCCCCCCCGCCTTTTTTAATTTTGGCTCTGGGGGGATTTTTAATCTGGATATCTGATTTTCCAGAATCCCCCCCCCCCCCTTGGAGCCCTCTGGTATACGCTTATGAGCTTTGGGTCTGCGCCTCGTGCCCTACCTTGTAGGGATCCATTGTATCATATGCTAGCGTTACGCCCACTTTCCAAGAACTTGAATACTCTTTGAACTTCTGGCGTCAGCCAAAATAAAAAAGCATTGTGCTGTCAAAAGCACACTACGATAGTACGTGGTGAATGATGTAATTTGAATTATTGTGTGGAATGTATTGACCTGCACAAATGTGTGGCCAAGACTGTTTATTGAATAGTCTTGCTTGTTACATTTGAGTGAACAAATTTGGTGGAACAAATTTGTGAAGGTGATTCAGATATGCTTTTTCTATTCAATGTTGTGCAGGGATGGTTTGTCGCTTCATTTGGTGGGCAAGAGGCATCTGTTGGTCTACTTGGGGGCTTCATTGGGTAATGGTGAACTTGGGGACTGAATCTGGGAAAGTCATGATAAAAGTAGCGCGCAAGGTGCACGCAACGCAAACACCCCCCCAGGATGGGAAACACCCACGGCTCAACCCATAGGACATCGGTATTATCCAGCTAACAGGATCTCACAAGATCACCTCAATGCCATGTTGTAGACGGCCCCATCATACAGCTAACAGAGTTGCCCATTCGCGGTCTCAACCCTTAGCGTGAGCTATTTGACTGCCCACTATCGCCACCGAATGAGTTTTTGAACTCTGCGCTGCCACTCATACTTGCCTTCGCATGAGTTTTCGACTCTACAACCATGATCTCCTCTCTGTTCCGGACAGATTGTCTAAGCGCTTCTCCCCTAAACCCCACAATACGATACACTGTGGCGGTGCCTTGAGGGTTGTGGCGGGATCCCAGCCCTGCATATGGTGTAAAGTACATAATGGGCCAACGTCCCCATCAGCGTTTTTGTCCGTGTGGACATCCCTCACCTGCATGAACCTAATTGCAAAGCTGCCTTTGCAATTCATACTCTCTAGGCCAAGCAGCCTACGAACACCAAGGGCCATGACGGCCAAACTGCTCTGGTGTCAGAACAAAAAAAAAAGAATATTGCCAAACCATAGGATTTAGCCCTACAAACCGTACAAATTAGCAACACCCGCACACAAAACAGGTGGTAACTCCGATACAACTCCTGCCACAAAACCCCATTGGTGGGACTGCCTTGTACTTCCGAGTATGGGGGGCAATTTTTGGGTTTGGCATGGTCACCGCCAAAGCCACGAAAAGGACCCCACATCGTTGCATACCTCGGTTTCCGGTCATGTGGTCCTGTCCGTGGAAAGAAGGTGTGGTGCACAGGTATTGGGCTGCCGATGCAGTGTGGTGGTCCATTTTTCATTCAAAGAACCTTGATGGGAAGATGCTCTGTTTGAGGCACTGCTGGTTCTTCAATTTGGGTGCATGAAGACCTCACTGGATAAAGCCCTCCTTATCAGAGCAAGGGTGTCTGATGGATTCATGTACGCAGTGCACAGCTCTTGTAACATCTATACCATGTCACGTCTCACTCGCTCTGGTTACAAACCAGTGCCATGGGTTATGGGCAAACTAGGAGGCCTTTAGAGAAGATGATGACAGTGATGAATTGTGTTTTTGTGGATGTTTTTTGTGCTGAGGTCATGGTTTTCATGGATGTACAATATGGGTTCTAGCAACAAGTGCGCACAGTGCATCGTTATTCCCTGAGAGCCATTTGTAGTTGCACCTAGCACGATCAAGGTGTCTAATGGCTGGCACCATTTCGTGGATTGGATTTGTAATTTGATGTTTGTATGTCCACATCGGAGGGATGGTGTGGAGGTTAGTCTGGCTTGTTCGGCTTGTTGGGTGCTCTTTTTGTGGCCTGCTTCTCCAGGGCAGGACACATTTGGGGACTGGAGTTCAGGGCGTGCTCAGCAAACATTCTCCGGTTATCAGGAAGGTGGAGCATCACAACTAGCAGGAGGTCCGCACACAGTTTGTACAAACAGTGTGTGTGTGTGTGCAGTGACAAGGTGTTCAACAATGGGGACTCCATTGCTGGACTGCATTTTTGAGGTTCAGCCAAGCACTTTTCTTGTGGTTAGATGGGGCAGGATCAAACAAAAGAGTCAAGACAAATGGGAACGATGCCAAATTTCAGTGTCCGATAAGTGGAAACTTGCCATGAAACACTCTAGGGCTTTAGGGTCAGAGACATTATTCTGATTAGGCATGTGTTGCGATGACAACCCTCGACGCCCGATCTTTCCACTTGCCGGTGGTGTTGGCTGCGCGCCTGTTCCTATTTTTGCCAACCAATGGCAGATTGGCTCTCCTGTGGCCTCCTCCCCCTTTCTATCTTTTCCCCCACAGGTATGAAATGCCTCCCCCCAGCGCGCTGTAACCCTGGTTGTTTCCTTCCTCCCTCCCTTGTTCTCTGCTGTGTGTCGCCGTCCCCACTCACCCTAGACTGGCTAGCAGTGTTCTCAGCCCCATCATGAACAATGACCAACTGTACCTGATTGTTGTTCCCCCCTCCCTCTCTGGTACTGATATTGGATGCAATGCAACCCGCTGATTCACCTCAGCCTTCAATCTTCCAACCGCTGCATTTTTTCAGCCTACAGTCATTGTGCCTCACACACACTGGGAAACCTACGGGCATGGCAATTTCCCAATGCATGACCTGGTTTCAGACTCAGCTAATCCTCACTACGGGTCAGATCCAGTACCACAACCATTGTGGGATCATCATAGCACTGCACGGCTCTCAGCCTTGATTCCGAGAGGTTATCTCGAGTACTGTACAGTGAGCAGGCCACTCCAGCTCATCTTAGTCTGGACCAAAACAAAAGACATTATTCTGATTGGGCATGTGTTGGAGGAAGTAAGGAACATCCCGCCTCCTGCCTCCTGCCTCATGCTTCTCTAGTTTGTTACGTCGCGATGTCAGAGCAATCACAACGCTCACAGTTTGACAGGGTGATTTCCAAGCTAGAGGACCCTGACGAGTACACACGTACTACAGCATGGATGATCCTTGGCAAACTGGAGCCTGCAATACTTGCACAGCACGCAGCTGTTGTGGTTGCCAAGCTGGAGGACTCCGATTGTCGTGTCCGCCAAGCGGCAACCGAGACGCTTGGGAGACTTGAGCCCACGGCGCTTGCACAGCACGCTGCTGATGTTCTTGACAAGCTGTCTGACTCTAGTAGGGTTGTTCGTGAAGCAGCAGTTGAGACGCTTTTCAGGCTTGAGCCCGCAAGCCTTGCACAGCATGCTGCTGCTGTGGTTGCCAAGCTCAGTCACTCCAATTCAGGTGTGCGCACTGCAGCACTGATGGTGCTTGGCAAACTGGAGCCTTCCATGCTTGCCCAGCATGCCGCTGCTGTGATTACCAGGCTGGAGGACTCCGATTGGCCTGTGCGCTCTGCAGCATTGAAGACGCTTGGCCAAGTTGAGCCTGCTGTGCTTGCACAGCACGCCGCTGCTGTGGTTGCCAAACTGGAAGATCCCGATTCTCCAGTACGCTCCGCAGCAGTAGAGACGCTTGGCAAAATTGAGCCTGCATCGTTTGCGGAGCAGGCCACTACTATAATTGCCAAACTAGAGCACTCAAACTGGCACGTCCGCCAAGCAGCAGTGCAGACGCTCGGCAGACTTGAGCCGGTGGCGCTGGCACAGCACGCGGCAGCTGTGGTTGCCAAGCTACAGCACTCCGATTCCGGCGTGCGCGAAGCGGCAGTGGAGACGCTTGGACGGCTTGAGCCTGCAGCCCTTGCACGGCATGACGCGGCTGTGCATGCCAGGCTGGAAGACTCCGACTGGTGTGTGCGCGCTGCAGCAGTGAAGACGCTGCGCAAGCTGGACCCTACGCTGCTGGCACAGCATGCTGCTGCTGTGGTTGCCGCTCTGGTGGACTCTGATTGGCATGTGCGCTCTGCTGCAGTACAGACGCTTGGCCAACTCGACCACGCAACCCTTGCGCACCACTCCGCTGCGGTGGTAGCCAAGTTGGAGCACTCTGATTCGGGTGTGCGCCAAGCTGTAATGGAGGCCCTTGGGAAGCTGGGACCTGCATTGCTTGCCCAGCACGCTGATGCTGTGGTTGCGGAGCTAGATGACCCTAGTTGGTATGTGCGCAAAGCTGCAGTGAAAACGCTGGGCCAGCTTGAGTCTGCGGCGCTTGCACAGCACACTGCTGCTGTGGTTGCCAGGCTGGAGGACTCCCATTGGGACGTACGCCATGCGGTAGAGCAAGCGCTTGGCAGACTTGAACCTGCGGCACTTGCACAACACACCACTGCTGTGGTCGTCAAGCTGGAGAACTCAGACTCGGGTGTTCGCTCTGCCGCATTGAAGATGCTTTGCAGGATTGAGACGACAGCGCTGGCACCGCACGCTGCTGCTGTGGTTGCGAAGCTGGCGGACTCCGATTGGGATGTGCGCTCTGCAGCACTTGAGGCGCTTGGCAAACTTGAGCCTGCTGTGCTTGCACAGCACGCTGGTGCAGTGGTTGCCAAGTTGGAGGACTCCGATTGGGGTATGCGCTCTGCAGCGTTGAAGATGCTTGGCAACCTGGAGCCTGCTGTGTTGGGACAGGACAATGCTGCTGTGGTTGCCAAGCTGGAGCAGTCCGCTTAGCATGTGCACTGTCAGGCACAGAACACGCTGGGCCCAGTTGAGCAGCACAAGCACAGTATGCTGTGGTTGTCACGCTGAAGTGCTCCATCTCTGTGGCCTCAGGTATACCACTCCACTCCACACCACACCACACCACACTGTGGATTATCCTCATTGAGGGGGCCGTCGCGAGATTTCAATACCCAGCCCAGTGCCTGACGCACGACTGCCTGGGGTACCCCAACAAAGGGCCCAGGGTTTTTCTTAGTGTGTCTCCTACCCTACAGCGGGGGGGGGGGGGTGCGCATGGGATGCAGCGACAACAAAGGGGATGGCCTGGCCAGCCAGCCCTGTCGCTATCGGGTGCCAGGGCAACCCCTGCTCAACCGGCATCAGGTGGGGGGTGTCTCCCGCAGCCCAGATGGGCTGTTTGCGCAACAAGAGCGGGAGCCCACCAGGGGCAGACCAGCCGTGAGGGGGAAAAGGACATATGGTGTACGGTTGGGACAACGCGTGGAGGAACAGGGCACCTGGGCCTCACGCACACGGAAACACAGCGAGGCAGGTTATGGACGGCCTGTGGACAGAGGTGCGTGGACAGCAAAAACAGTCAAACGACCCTGGCAACAACCAGCACAACCTCAATACGCCAACTACTGGGCGCCACTGACGCCCAAACGGCACACCCTGCCACATCCAGCACAGCCCCAGCACACCAACCACTGGGCTCCGCGAACGCGGAAACGACGCCAGCAAGAGCACCGGCCGCAGCGGCCGAAGAAAGCAGCAACCCGACGCAACGTGCGAAGGGAAGAACGGGTGACTGTCCAGGGCCCGTAAAGGAACAACAACCAGACGGAATGTCACAGAATTTCTGGGTGGGTGGGTTTCCAACCGCCCTCTCTCCTCCCCCTGTAGGGTAGGCTATTGTGGCGGACTTTGGGTCAGCGCCAAAGGCGCTGGTCAAGGCATTTTGCCTGTGGTAGCTGGCCGGGTGTCCAATAGCCCCCCCTCCCCCATGCAGGCCGGTAATGCATGGTGTCTTTATCCGACACTGATTGCTGATGTCTGACTGACAGCTACTGACTGTGATTGTCTGACTAATGTAGTCAGACATGATGTTCTGTTTTCTGTTTCAGACACAGTGTGTGTCTTGAGGTTTAACCAGGTTCGGCATAGAGAATAAAGATGCATTTATGCCTGACTGTGGAGTGCATTACCTCTGGTTTGCATTCGTCTGTTTTTTAATTAGGTCACCCCCCCCCCCCCCCCCATGCAGGTGGGACATTTGTGGGTCTGTGTGTTTGCCAAAAATCTGGGTGGGTGCGTCCGACAGTCGGTACGAGGGTACATCGGTTGACGGCAAGTACTTTGCACTCTGTGTCTGTTGGTCACTATGCTGATGTGCTGGACACCCACTGTGTGTTCATCGCTGTGTTCGACGAAACGTATATTTTTTATCAGTGGCTGGATGCGCATGGGAATGCAGTCCAACCAGCCACGGGCTTGAAATCGCCTTCGGCACGAAGATTTAACCTTCTTGATCGAGCTTTGCTGAAACTCTGCAGTGCAGCGAAACATTTGACCTGATGTGCTGAGCTTTTTGCTCTGAATCCTTGGAATCATGCCAAAGTGTCTTCCTCTGAAACTTTGAAGGAATCAGAACCCCGCAGCATGTATTTCTGGTATTAGCCCATTTCGCTCTTGTTTGTGGTTTTGGTTGCTTACCACTGCTCTTTATTTCTGCTGTTAGCAACCATGTCTCACCCTGGCTGTAAGACCCCAGCTCCTGAAAGCCACGATAGACCGAACCCCTGCATCAGCCAATCGCCATCCATGAGACACATTCATCGTGAGCCTTGGCAGGTTTTGACCCTCTCACCCTTGCATTGCGCATCACTAGCCCATCCCCCCTGGTGTTTTACCCATGAAAGTTTGTATCCATGTTCAAGGGACAGGTTATACCTGCTCTGTTTCTCTATGGACCACAGCAGGAAACGACTGCAATCCATTGATCCATGTGCCCAGTCATGTCTGCATCCCTCTTCAGCATTCAAGGCAGTCGGTTACATGCAGTACAAAGTTTTTGCACTATCCCCCACCCCTCTTGCATAGTAAGCAGGGGGCAAGGGAACCGTCACTTTCCGTTTCGCAAAGTTACTCGGGAAGTTCGGATATTGAGCTTCTCCTCTGCATGTGCTGGCTGGACAAGGTGGTATTGAGGGAAACGAACGCGCGGTGCACGCGCGGTGCGCACGGTTTGGTGCGCGTTGTTTTATTAACCCACCATTTTTTCATTTAGTCACTGCGGGCTGTAAACAACACTCTCCCACAAGCATAAGTAGAGCTTGTGGGAGGGCAGCGGGATCAAAAATTTGTGATCACCCACCTCCTTCGGCAAGGGGAGGCACACCCGGATATCGTCGCCCCTGACGATGATGGGTGTGGAGCTGTGAGCCCAGCACCGCAGAAACCAAGGTGCTGAATCCTACTTTTCAGACTGGCTACCTTCACTCCTTTGGTCCTTTGCATTACAGCTCACATCTTTTTTTTTTGCTATTCTTGTGCAATGCCCCAACATCGTGATCGTCAAAAGGCTCAGCGGGAGCGGCTACGGGACATCAAGTTTGTCATGAATCATCCGACACGGAATCAACGTCGGGCACGTCCCTCACTTCTGATGAGGACGAGGACTCCGACTGATGGACACGTTACGGGAATGAGCACCCCGTGTCGAAACGAATGCTTCATAGGATTGGGCACCCTATGGGGCACCTCACGGGAATGAGCACCCCGTGAGGTTCGAAACGCGAAACGTGTCGAAATGAATGCTCCGCAGGCTTGGGCACCCATGCGGGGCACCCTCTTCGGTGGTGGGCCGTGCCGAGGAGGTCTCTTTGAGCTCAACGGCCGCCCCCGGCAGGGGGTGTGGGCAGCTACAACCTCCATTGCAATGGTGAGGAGGATGGAGTGGAGGCCTCTGTTGTTGTATGTGAACCCCTGAAGCCACCGCGTCTCTGCCACATTGAAAATCAGCCAGAAGTGCGTAAAACAGCAACCCAAAAACGAGCGTGCGGTGCGCGCGCGGTGCTATGCGCGGTGCGCGCGGTGCGTTTGTTTCCCCCATTGTTGGTGTGTTGCTGTGTACTTCAGATTTCTGGCATCCAAGGCACTCCACTGTCCCCTGTGTAATGCAGAACACTTCAGTGTTTCGCAATTTCAGCCATGGATGTTGATGATATTGACACGTACCCAGCTGGTACTGTTGTCAACTTCCAACCTTCTGGGGGCAGTATTGTGCCTGCCAAGATTCTGGGCCCCTCAGAATGCGATGCTGATTACCGGACCATCACCTATGAGCGCTCTGGCAGTGTGTTGACGCATGACTGTGCCCCCATAGCACGCATGTCCGTTGTGCCAACACCCCCACAACCCACCGCAGCTCCCTCGGCCCCCAACGGAGCAGAGAGAAGGCTCGCTGGGCAGAAGCTGCCAAACCTTGTGCCAAACCCTCAGCCAAACCTGCTGCCAAGGTGGCAGCTGAGCCTGCAGCCCAGCCTGCAGCTGGAGAGCCCATGCCTGTGGCTCCTGTTGAGCATGTGCAGCTCTTCAGAGTCTAATACTCCCACCAGAAAAAGTGGCACACAGAGCCTGTTTCTGAGTAGAGCTGAACATGCAGCCCAACAGGCATTTCCCTGCTCATTTTGTGGTTCATATGCCCTCGTGTCCGCATGACTTGTTTTGTGTTGGGCATCCTTTGCATGGTAATCGGGGGTGTGAGGGAACCGTCACTTGGGGTATGTTCCCTTGGGGGAGCGAGGATACCGTTGCGCCCAGGCGCTTACTATGCAAGGGGGTGGGGGGGTACTGGAAGCACTGGTCCCCTGTTTAAGGCCTAAGGCCTAACACTGCTCTGGTTATAACCCCATATCATGGGTCGTGGGCAAACCAGGAGGCCTATGGAGAAGACAAGGAAGTGTGTTTTGGGCCCTTTTTTTGTGCTCTTCGGAGGTCAGGATTTTCATGGGTGTACAATATGGGTTCCTGCAACAAAAGTGCGCACAGCGCATAGTTGTCCCCAGTATTCCAGAACAGCACATAACAGAGGGTGTATATCTGTTGGGCGTGTGATGCCAGGGAAATGAAGGTGACTCTTGATTCAAGCCCATGAGGACCACATATGGAGGACCAAAGAGTTGTAGGGCTTCAGGCAGTTTGTGCAGAGGGGCACATCACCAGTTATCGCCAGTGCAGGCACCAGCAGATTGTATTTAGCAGCAATCAAGTGATTGCAGTCCGTTGCTTACTGTTGCTGCTGTTCTTGTATCACAATACGGCCGACAGTACACACCCTGCAGTTCCTTCCACCAATGAGGAGGATCTTTGGCTGGTATGAGGTGGATTCTTTTTGATTTCTTACATGTCCCCCTTCTCTGAACTACTGACAGGAAGTGCTTGGCCGTCCTCAGCCAACAGTGACCAGTCACAGCATTGGTATCCATTGGTATGTGTGTGCTTGAGATTGCACTCTGCTTCAAACGCATTTTTTTGTGCATCATTGCGACCCGCGGGGACAACACACAACATGCGGCCTCTTGAATGAGTTTTGAAGCAGTTCAATATTTGTACCAATTCCAAACCTTAGGAACCCAATTTGTGCCTACCGCAACTAGCACACCAGAACACATCCAATGTCCAATCAAGAATTCTTTCACAGTGGGAGTTTCACACAATGCCTCATCATGAAAGATGGAATGCTGACCATAGATGCATCCCGTGCTACGTTTGTCCCAGTAAACCCCCCAAACAAGAACACGTGCTACCATAAGAACACGCACGCATGTTCTATGCACACATGTTCTTGCAAATTCCGTCCCCAACAAAAACACACAGCCCAATTTCCCAAAGGCAACACAAGACTAAGGTGGTTTGGTTGGTGGATATGTTGTGATGCACCATCTGGAACTTCCTCAGGTACCTCATCAGTGTCAGAGGAAATTTCTGGCACACTACCACCATTTACATGAACTATTGAAGCTTCATAGTAGTCATCAGCCACAACTTCATGTGCCAGTCGCGCCTCTGCTACGAAGTCAATAAAGAGAGGTCTGTCAATTTTTTTTGCTGCACAGGAGTAGGAACCAGCAAACTCAGAATCACTTCATTGATTCATGAATTGAGCAATCAGTATACAGGCGGTGCAGAGCAGCACATGAAGAATGTCCATGGTGCACCAGGTGGGGGGTCGCAGACCATGTGCCGAAGGCCTGCCAAAGATTATCGAAGATATAGCGGCCTTTGATAAAGCCCCTTTGCTGAATAGGGGTAACTGCCGACACAAAGTCCTGAAGCTGAAGCGAGACAATAGAGGCAACCGACTTGTTGTTAAAATTTTGTAAGACAAGAGGTCTCAGATGCTGAGCGCTAGGCAGACCCGCTGTTTTAGGAATAGGATTGAGCAAAGCAAGAGACCAGGTCTCCGGCAGGGATGGCGAGACCAACAGACTTGGTAGACCGCCGCTACCTGTAGAGCAGAGACGAGGCGCTCCACCTGCTGAGAAACCCAACGTGAGGCCCCCTTCACCACCCTGTCCCCATCCTCCCAACTCTCCTACACATTAAAGTCCCTCAAACAATCCCGGTAAAACTCCGGGACCACGGAATCCCACAGGTCCTGGGGGAGGGGAAAATCGCCAATGGGTCCAAGGCTTTTATCGAGGATGGTGTCATCCACGTCACCCACCGCCCGGGGGATAGGTGAAGTAGACACGTGCAGGCAGGAGCGCCACGTGTCCGGGGACACCTCCCGCGGCGCCTCCGGGAACGTAGGCAAGGCATGCAGCAGGCGGTATTCCTCCACCGTGTCAAAAATGCGGTTCAGGCAGAGACCGGTGCGTTCAGCTACCAGCCACATACTACACCTCAGACTGGCCGCAATCCGGTGGAATTGGGGGCCAAGGGCCTGCATGAACACAAGATAGTGGGGAGCTGTTCTGCGCACTCTGTCCCCCCTATTTGGGCCGTCAACCCAGGGCTTAGGCGTCCACCACCAGCCCCCTTGTCGTCCGAGTCTTCGTGGCGAGGCGCCCTGTAGCAGCCAAGAAGGTACTCTCCAGCGGGCTTTGCGCCTTTTGCGGCCCCCCGGTCCGGTTCCCACGGGCGCAATGCCTTTTGGTAAGTGGGAGCCCTTCTGGTGCAGCCACTCGACTGCGGCAAACCGGACCCCATGAGGCGGGGCTATGAGCAACAGATACAGGACTCGCATGAGGCGCGTGACGCGTGAGGCGCGGTGGGTTGCAGGGGCGGCGAACCACCCACTTCCACCACAGGGCCAAGCGGGTCCTTGTATACAGGGAAGACACAGCCTACCATTCTGGCTCTGCGATCCCGTTGTGCGGCGCCCCGGACCGGCCCGCGGGCTGATGTTGACATCCATCCAAGTCGTTCGTGCCCCGCAAAGCGGGAGGGCCGGCCGCTGGGTCTTGCTGGGCTGGCACTTGCTCATCCCATTGTGAAGCTGCCGTCGGGTTCACCGCCAGATTCTCCACTGTCGTCGTCGGTGTCCACATTGGAGTCAACCACGATCTTGGGAGGCCTTAATGGCCCAGGGGATGGGGGGGAGGTCTGCGAAATGAAGGCCATTCATGGAGAAAAAAAAAGGCGAATTACTGCCCCCCAATTGCACATAGCGCACAACGAGTGAGGTCTTTGACTGAAATCATGCCCCATTTTGTCCACTTTGACCTTTCAGCCCGCAATTCAGCACACTTGTAAACCAGCGAAGACAGGCATCTGAATTCAAAGAAATGACACTGAAGGACAAATTGCATTCTCCACTGAAGGGTTTCCGTTGTGTATAGGTGACACTCTGTGAAACAGTACAGCGATGCATGGTGAAATAGACCCCCTTTTTCAGGGAATTGCAATGAGACGCCAAATTTCGCCACATTTGGCAAAATGCGGGATAAGGAGGTATAAAATTATGTCAGTCCATTGGCTGCTTGCCACAGTATCAGATTGATACATAACATCACAGACATACAATCCGAACCATCAGGAACTCTTTATAATCAACCAATACACAAACATGCATCACGGAAACTACCAAATGTTGCCTACAAAAGGCAATTCCATGTGCCACCACCCACAAAGGGTGAGTTTGAATAACAAATCAAAAAAAGCCAAACACAAATTAAAATTCAAGTCAACCGCTCAGAGGATGGTGGTTCTGCAGTCACCCATGTCTCATCATAGCAGTTATCACCAAATCATCGTCCTCGTTTGTTCCCCAAGCGCGTTCCTTTCTGAAGTTGCTGTTGTGGTTGGGCTGCTTGTGAGGTCCCACCACTCATCTAATTCGCAAAGTTCTCCAATCCCTCTGGTGATGGTGACTGTCCTTTTGGCTCAAACAGCGGATGCGTATTTCCTTTGTGTGGCGTGACCAGTTGTTGACTCTGCTGTTGTGTCTGTTCCTCATCACCATGCGCCGCCGGAGCCTCATCAGAGGGTGATCGAGCCCTTTTCGTAGGTGTTGCTTGGGGTTCGGTACTGCCACCTGCATCGATACCAGGGGGATTGTTGGCAGACCCCTTCTGGGGCTTCGGCTTAGATGCCTTGCGCTTTGGGGTTGCCTTGGGCTTGGCATCCACGTTCGCCATACTATCCATGCAGTCCTGTTCATCAGGGTCATCAGGTACATAAGCCATTCCGGTCCTGTCAACCGGCACACCCTTGTCCAGCTACGGCAACACAAATTCCCAATGGATTGGGGCTAGAGAGTCAACCTCGTGAGCTCAATAGTTTCCTTTGGTAGTTCATCAACCGCAGCTTTGAGGAAACCAAATACAACCGAAATTTCCGACTTCAGACGAATGTACAACTAAACAGCCAGATTTGGGGATTGAAACCCCCCAGTACCGAGGTTGTAAGATTCACAGGGACTTTTAGAACCTCCAGCACCCATTGAATAGCCTTAGGACACAGGATACTGGGTAACGGGCGGTCACTAAACGTAAAGTACATCGGCAGCTAAACAGACAGTACAAATTGGACAAAATGGCGGGAGTGGCGAAATTTCGCTCGATTGTGAGATTTCCGTGTTTTTGGGGTATAATTCAACAGGTGCAATGTACCTTTCTTGGAATTGGAGTCAACGTGACAATTGTCATCAGTGATTGCATCGTAGTGAAATTCGGACTGCGGCTGCCAGTGTGGTACACCATGACACTCACGTGATTCACTCCCTCCTCAGATGGGTCAATCTGCAGCTGACTCGTGATGATGCGAACGCCAGCCAATTCACCAGCAACCACAAATGGTTTCCCCATTGAAACATGTCGCAGAGCAAGAGGTGGTAGACCCATGGACCAGCCTTTTAGAACCTCAACGACAGCCAGTATGAACGGCAACCTAACGACAGTGGCATTTAAAAGGGTAGTGGGATTCAGCAGACAAAACTGAAAGGGGGACTCACCACAAGTAGCATCTGCACTAGAACCAGAAACGGTCTTCAAGTGAACCACATTCCCTTCGGGGCTAGCAATGTCAAAGGAATTACGCGGTCTAGCCAGGTAGCTCCTGAAGTCTACATATATTGAGGATGTCCAAAGTTCAGCCTTGCACACAGAGTCCCAAGGAGGCATAGGCAGGTCATCAGTATACACCCAGTCTGCACGGCGGAACTTCAGTGCACCACTCTCCTTGATATGACGCTCCAACGTAGCAATCTCGGAGGTGTTTCCTATTGGCAAGGAAAACTGGGTGTTCACACCATATTGGCAAAGGCGAAATTTCGCCACGATGAACACAATTCGATGATTTGATAGTGCATTTCACGATGCCTGCACAACATGCTGCGGGATGGGTGAACCAACTCCTCGGGAGAACCAGGATGCATATCAATCGAGCCCCATCGCATCTCCCTTTGGCATTCACGTGCCACTATAGCCAGTCCCGGAACAGTAGCTCGTGGAGTCTCCATGTATCTGGCACACTGTCCCAGGTATGCTCCAATGAGCGCTCCTCCTCTTCTCGAAATTGCGTACTCCATCAATTGTTGTATAGCCAGTTGCCTCAATCATTCTAGCCAAAGGTAGCAATCGTCGTGCCACACAATCCTATAGTGTATACAACCAAAGTTTTTAGGGCCCAGGACAGTAATGCGCATCAAAGCGACAATCACACACCAGGCTTCCTTCGTCAGCTGTCAGTCCAGCCTCCTCCAACATCTGGCGGCACACGTCCGTGAGACTGAGATTGGCATTTTCAGGCTCCTCCAAGATCTCCATGAGCAGCACTGCCCTTTCACTCATGCATGCGTGCCTGACAGCTGTGCTGTCTGCTGGTGGCCGGCTAGGCATCTCCTCTGGCGCAACGGGGTATCCCACTTCAGAACCATACACTCAAACTCTAGCTGACATCTCAAAGGGTGTTAGATTCTTTTCCTCACAGTCACTTGCTAGTCTCCGTGCCGCACAAAACACATGCTGACCACCAATGATCTAGAAACTGCCCACTGTAGCAATAGCAGAAAAAAATGGCCCCCGGGACAGAACAAGAAGATAGACGTGTAGGTGCACGTGCAGCAACATACGATTGTCAGATTAGACTAGTAAGCCTTTGATGATCCCCACGGGAGGTACCCTTGCCAAATCCTCCAGCCGCAGCTGTAGTCGGGTCTCGCTAACCTTCCTAATTTGCCCATGCTCCCGGTTCACATCCACCCGCAGGACCTTGTAGGATAACACCACTGTCTTCTAGACCGCATCTGCTAGAGTGACTGTTTTCGAAGGTCCCTTCTTGTTTGCACGGTTGTGCGGCGTCTGTTGACTGGGGCCCTCAGAGGACCCCTGCGATAGTTGTGACAATGAGGCCGGCTCTGGGGCGACAAGCACATTGGTATTTGATTTGGGGGGAACAGATGACATGACAACGGAGGCCTGGAGGAAATCAAAGTGCTCTGATCATGGATCTCAGTGACAGACGGCAGCAATTTGTTGTTTTTGGTACACACTATTCCTAACTTATAGCCTGTGCAAAGGGTAATCCAGGAAAACTGCAGACTATACCCTGAATCACACATCATGATATTGTCGGCAAAAGATAGTACATCACATTAACAAAGTCGGGATCAGAGACAAAAAAAAAGTAGCAAATTGTTGGTAGGACTGGCTGCAGCGTAACAATACCCTTTGCTGGGCAGGCTTGAAGCATACAAAATGCAAAAGCATGAGAAATTTCGCGTCTCAATGCAAAAAAAAAAAACAGGAAACCCACTATTGAAAACACCAGATATGCCAGATGTGGCGAAATTTCGCCACTCAATGCAAAAACACCACAATCAAAGGACAATTTCTGGTACATTGTAAAGACAACAGGTGTGCCAGTCCCATGTCGAAGTATCCTGTCCAAAAACCTCCTCTTCATCCACAATTGCTACTATATCGTAATCAGCCGTGGAAAGAAAGCAACGTGGTGGAAGTGCTGCAAATGTTCCAGGAAAACGAAGGTTATCTCCACTGCGCAACACTACTGCTTCTACAACCCGACGGGGTGGGGGCTTCCATTGCACAATGGGCAAGGATGCAACGGAAACACTAAGAATAAAGTTTCTCAGATTGGACCCATACCGCATTACACACTTCTCCGTTAGTGAGAACCGCAGGTTCTTCCTCCCTGTCAGGGTCTAAGTCAACGTTACAAAAATTTCGGAGGTGCCACTGAGAGATGTGATTGTAGTCCAAACCCGGCACTGTGCACACAACCTGCTCAACATTGCCTCCCCGTATTCCTCACTGTGAATACAACCGGAGTTTCGAGAGTGCCAATGCTGCCATGTCACCAGAGCGGCCACCAATGTCTTGATGTACTCCACATTCTCCCACTGATCCCCCACCAAGAGAGCATAACCAACAAACAGGACTCCAACACTGCCAAGGCATTCTTCCCACTTCCGGGATCTCTACCAACCCATTTGCAGTCCCACACGAGGACACCAATCCTAAATGCAGCTGGGCAATACTCCTTCAACAACACCTTCAACCCCAAAAGTAGCCCCTTGCTTTTAGCCTGCACGTCCATCAGTGGTCCATTCTGCGCCGCCACAGCAAATGCATCAAGTTTCGCCTGGACTCTTGGAAGGTAAGTGCCAGCATTTAGACACAGTGCCAGCATTGTCTTCTCCATATGAAGGAGCTTCACCTTTGTTGGTACTGCGTCCCCTTCCTTGAAATCGGTGTGTACTCTCTCGATCACACAGACAATGGGCATGAATTTGCGGCAAAGCATAGTGATCATATGCTTGTACGGGTGCCAAACCCCGTAGATGAGGGGGAGGCTTGACCAGTGCAAATGGAAGTTCCGAGAAGTGTAACTCTGCCCATACAGGTATTTCAAGAGTTCATGGTGAGTCTTCATATCCACACACAGAATCAAATCATGTCGAGTTGCCTGCTGCACATGCCGAATCGTATTTGGAAGTTTCAAGTGATCCAGTTTGTTTCCACACCGCAGTTGGGACAGCATCATTGGTTGCCAATGGAGAGATAGCACATTCTGCCGCACAATGTCCAGGGGAACTCCAACAAACGTACACCGAATCATGTCAGGAAGAGCATAAACCCGCCGAAACAAATCCGCATGACGTAGTTGCAACGCATCAACACGTGCCCCAATTGTCTGGATGGCATGAATTAGTGAGACATGACCCGCAAATTGTGGTAGCGCTGGCAGAAGCAAGATGGCTAGACGCCCAAATAGTTGCACTGCGCGCGCACTGCGCTTAAGGCGCCCCCTAATACCAATGCAGTGGGAACTGCCATGCCCATGACCCCCCCTCCTTGCGCAAGTAGCAGCCAGGTCAGGAAGGTGACGGTCAAACCGGGTATTGGTGCTTAGACAAGGCGGTGCAACCGCGCGACGCGCGCTACCAAAAGAACGCATGTCCCAAAAACCTGCCCATACATCACCGTGAGCACAATAGTCACAACAGGGCACTAGAACACAATGTGTGGGCAAATTTCAGCAAGTTCCGGAGGTCCTCACTACCCAGCAGGGGCACCAGGAGCTGTGGAATAGAAGCCCTTTCCAACCTTGCGCGTCATCTTGAACAATTGCAAATGCTTGCCCTTTGGGGCAGGCTGGTGTACTCAGGAACCTCAGGGACCTCGGCCTATGCCATATTTACAGCTTTGGAGGGAACGTTTGCTCGGCGTGCACCCAGCATCCAAATCAATGTTCCGGCCATCTATCCCAATGGTTTACCCACAAATATTAATCCTCCTCGGAGCCCAGGGACCCTAAGCACGGATCACACAAGGTCACCGTGTGTAATGCACGATACTGTGCACTGGAGACATATTTTGGTGTCGAAAATGGGTACAAACAAATAGAAGGCCCATAGACAGCCCCCAAAGGATGTATCATCGTCATACCGAGATTGGGGTGGGAGAAGTGGGGGGGAAATACGGGCAAACTTTGCCCGGCATGCCCGGTACGTGCTCGGCGTGCTGACATTTTCTATTTGTAGCTTAGCCACGAGATTCATGCATGCAAAGCATGTGCTTGCCAAGAGACAGATTTTAGGTATACAAACCGCCCGGCCCTTAGGTCTCAGACCCCCAACGCCCCCTGTCCACATATTGTCTGGCTACCACTGTGCCCCTGCCGTCCCACAATGATTGCCAACCCCTTAATTGTCTGCACAACTCAGCTTAGATAATGTAGAGCTCAACAATGCAACAACACTTCTAATCAGTAGAAGAAGGATCACATGTACCACCGGTGCCCAGCATAGAACATTGAAAGAGAGACCAATATTGTCCGGTTACCGGTGGCAATTTTAGGAAATCTGTACCGACGTGCATGCGATATGCTTCGGTCCGTCGCTTGGAAGTTTTCGAAAACCCTTGGAAAGATGCTCGGAAGTTTTGGCAGCCAGATCGGCCCCCCAAAACGCAACCGATATCGGTAGGAATGTTCCATGGGCTTCCCAGCCGACCGTGCCGGGGGAGCTCGGAAGAAATTTTTCAGCCCGAACCCAGTGGAATTTTGGTTGGATGCTTGGTGGAAAGATGCTCGGAAGTTTTGGCAGCCAGATCGGGTCCCAAAACGTAACCAATATTGGTAGGAATGTTCCATGGGCTTCCCAGCCGACCGTGCCGGGGGAGCTCGGAAGAAATTTTTCAGCCCGAACCCAGTGGAATTTTGGTTGGATGCTTGGTGCCTACCTTGCCTGCAAGATGCCATGGAGAACAGCATGTTGAAGCTAATGTTTGTCTACCCTTTGTCTGCTTTGCATACAAAACTGCATGGAGAACACTCTGCTCAAGCTTATGATTGCTTCCCCTTTGTGCTCCTTTGTGAATTTGGACTTTTGCTTTTGACATGTGCAACGCCAGTTTGATCCTTGGTGGCTGCTTTGCCTACAAACTTGCATCGAGAACACTGTACTCAAGCTTCTGAATGTTTGCCCTTTGTGCCTTGTGATGCTTTGTGCCTGCTTTTGTGGTTTTCTTTTTGCATGTGTGTCGCTTTCTCACCTAGGCCCCTTTGAGTAGACTCACTAATGTATTCCCTTTTTGTGCTCAGAACACTGTTTGTCACCTGCAACAGACATGTCTGGTAGTCAAGGCAGTGCCGCTAGTGCCTCGTCTTCGTCCGCTCAGCCCCCCCAGCCCGTTCAGCAGCTCCCGGAACAAGATTTGGAGCTTGAGGGCGAGCTCATTGACGCGGACACAGCCAATACCGAAGTTCCCGAACCAAGTGATACACAATCGCGCCTCCAACACGCCCTAGCAGCACTGTGCCTGCGGCATAAGCCGTCAGAGACCATTGAACCCAGAATGCTAAAGGTTTTTTTGGACAGGGTCGTCCCTGATGCATACCGCATCCAGCCCAAGGATACCTTGCTGGCTATGCTTATGCATAAGCATTTTTCAATCCCTGTCTTGACGACACGGGAGGCTGTGGGCAAGACAAGCCCCAGCAAACATGAGACCTCGTACGGTGTACAATACAGAAACCTCTGCATTGTTGGTCCGGATCCGAAATACAACACGGACCGGACCTTTGCAGAGGAATCTGAAGAGAGGCTGCGTGTACATTACATGTACTTGAAATCAATACTGTCCACACACCCGGACAGTACCATTCGCGAGTTAAAGTGGACCCAGAGCGATGTAGTTACTTGGTTCAAAGAGGCCAAGATCAAGAAGCGGTCCAAAAAAGTAGTTTCCTGCAACGTGCAGTTCCCCCCCCTCTCATTTATTCATGTTCCGTTCGAGGTTTTGAGGGTTATCATGAACGATGCCTTCTGCGAGTCCCCACATGCAACGATTCACAGCGCCCTCAGAGCCACCATCACAGGTGCACATGTGGTAGAGGTTTTCGGGGAAAAGGACGGCTGGCGGGTGTGGGACCAAGCCCCCTCAGGCACGTGGGAAAAGGTGGTTACCCCCCCCGACGGTGAGGTTTTCAGAACAGACCAGCAACCCACGTACCATGCGCACGGTGTCTTGTGGGGCATTGAGTTTCTTTTGGCCCCAGCCCCCAAACCTTCTTCCGAGGGCGCACCAAAGCGGCAGCGACTTACCATCTTAGGTGCATGGTTGCAGGCCAAGGGTGAGGGCCAGGGCCAGGTTGGGACCGCAGAAGCCCCCCCCCCTGCCTAAGCTGGGGATGCACTGTGTTGGGTCTTCATCAGCCCTCTTTTTCGCTCTGATGTCTTCCATCTCTGCTGCCCTGGCTGCCCGCGCCCAGCCACCAGCTCCTGCCGCCGTCCCCATCTCCTCGGGTCGACTGGCTGAACTTGGGAGTGGGAACCCCAGCGCCGATAGCAGTGCCGGTGCCAGCAACCCTTCGCCAGCCACCCCCGCTTTGTGGGAGGCGCCAGCAGTCGGAGGAGCAGCAGGAGCAGCAGCAGCAGAGCCCGCCGCCGCAGCAGAAGATGCGGAGGACCCCATGGGCATGCGGGCTGCCCACTGCGCAGCTTTGTTGGCGGCTGTTGCAGCTGTGCAAGTCCAGATGGTGCTTGCACAGCTGAGTAAGAAGACAGTGTGCTGGTTCGCGGCCGGGGCACGCTACGGGCCAGAGGGGGAGGGGGTGGTGGTGTGGGTGACTCGGGGGGCCGTGACCTCCCGCAGGCAAGTGGAGCATCGTGCTCCAATTGGGCAGACGCCCCCAAACGTGGCCAAGGTGGTTCTGGACCTGGCCATTTCTGACCGGAGTGTGGCAGTGTGTGGGGAGTTGGGGGTTCCGGACCAGTTGAGGAAACTGGTCCTCAAGGAGTACCGATCACTAGCCGATCGGTACTCCAAGTTGAGAGGGCAGTTTGAGCAGGCCTGCCAGTCCTTCAAGAAGGCTGAGCAGGCTGTCCGGGAGGGGGTGGGGGGGAAGAGGCAGGGGGGGCAGGGGGTGAAGAGCAGGGAGGGAAAGCTGCGGGCAGCAGCTACTGCCCAGCAGGGAAGGGCAGAGGATCTGCTGGGGCAGATGCGGGGGGCTTTGGAGGAGGCAAAGAAACGCCGCCTCCTTAAGGCCCCCCTCCCCAAGATGCCCCCCAGCACCCTCCCCCCCTTTGGGAAATGGGAGGTGACAGGGGGACACCAGGAGGAGCTCCTGCATGGGGTGGTTTTTGCAGGGACTCCTCGGGGTTGGGAGGTGTACGACCTTGCAGCTACGGCTGTTTCAAGGTCGTGCACCCAGAAGCTGAGGCACAGGGGGGTTTCGGTGAGGATGCACACCGCCCCCGACTCCTGCAACCGCCACAACTGCATGTATGTGGCGGTTAAAATAATTTTGTGGCACATGAGCCACCCTGTGGGTGTTTGGGACACCCCCCCCGCCCTGAGCCATTTTGCCATGTGGGGGCGGCAGTGCCGGGAGTTGCTGGACAACACCCTGGCATGGGCTCAGGTGAAGGGGAGCTGGAAGTGCCGCCGCACTGGCTGGGGCCCTGCGGCCCTGAAGGAGATGAAAGAAGTCTCCGGGCAGCTGGCCCCAGTTGGGGGGGGCAAAGGGCCTGTCCCCTTTGCCCCCCTCTCCGGCAACATGGTACCCATTGTGGTACTTTTTTGCATCGCGAACCCTGACTCTGGCCCTGCTATCCCTGGTGTGGGTAAGGGGAAAGGGAAGGGGAAGCGGAAGCGGAAGGGGGGGGGGGGGGATTCAGACTCTTCAGACTCTGCCCCAGAGATTGCAGTGGGTAAGGGGAAGGGGAAGGAGGAGGGTAAGGGTAAGGGGAAGGGGGGGGGTGATTCAGACTCTTCAGACTCTGCCCCAGAGATTGCAGTGGGTAAGGGGAAGGGGAAGGAGAAGGGGAAGGAGGAGGTGGTGGTTTCAGACTCTGAGTCATCTGACTCAGACGTGCCTATTTCCTCGACAGGGGTGAGGAGAGGGCAGGTGGCCCCTGAGTCATCTGACTCAGATTCCAAGGTGCCTGTTTCCTCCACAGGCGTGAAGAGAGGGCGGGCGGCCCCTGACTCTGGGGCCCCTTCAGGTAAGAGGAGGAAGAAGATCAGCCGCAGCCCATATGTAGGCTGGAGTGGAGGGGCACCAGGGGACCAGGGGTCACTGCCCCTTCGCATAGTCACACAGGTCAGGACTGTCATTGACTATGTGAAGGGGTCTGCCCACCGACCTCGCAATTGGATGAGGTCCTTCCCCCTCATCCATGGGGGTGATTCCGGGCCAGGGGAGTTGATTCTCCTCATTGTGCCCCCTAAGGCCAAGGCCGAGGCCTCTCACAAGGCACAGCCTCAGCCTGAGCCTGAGTCTGAGGGGGAGGACTGAGAGGGAGGTATATATTCCCATTCAAGGCACTGAAATGAACTGCAGCTGCACCTGAACTGCCTGTTGGCATCCATTCATGCTTCCAGCCCAGCTTGTGCTTGTTGTGCCTGGGCAGGGGGCGGATAGTCGAGCACACTTTGGACCCTTGGATCTCGAAACTGGTTGGAGCAATCCTGGCAAAAAAAGGTTCTGGTGAAAGGTACTGGTTGTGGCTTTCCATACATGGTTTCCACGAAACCTACCAAAACAGTGGCGCAAAGGGAGGGGGCGGATAGTCGAGCACACTTTGGACCCTTGGATCTCGAAACTGGTTGGAGCAATCCTAGCAAAAAAAGGTTCCGGTGAAAGGTATTGGTTGGGGCTTTCCATACATGGTTTCCTTGAAACCTACCAAAACAGTGGCGCAGAGGGAGGGGGCGGATAGTCGAGCACACTTCGGACCCTTGGATCTCGAAACTGGTTGGAGCAATCTTGGCAAAAAAAGGTTCTGGTGAAAGGTACTGGTTGGGGCTTTCCATACATGGTTTCCTTGAAACCAACCAAAACAGTGGCGCAGAGGGAGGGGGCGGATAGTCGAGCACACTTTGGACCCTTGGATCTCGAAGCTGGTTGGAGCAATCCTGGCAAAAAAAGGTTCTGGTGACAGGTATTGGTTGGGGCTTTCCATACATGGTTCCTTTGAAACCAACCAAAACAGTGGCCCACTGCAATCTTCTGTTTTCCAGGCACCATGTTTCACCATGAATTTGTTGTGAACAACCATGCTATATGGGTGAAGGGGGAGATCTCCAAGCTGGAGGCATTTGCCAGCATATGCCCTATTCCAGCTGATCAATTCATGGTGTCAGCCTTTGCCATGAACTTCCCCACGGCCACCCCCTTGCAGGCCAAGGACCTAGACCAGCTACAGCGCCCCCCAAGTGGCACCTTCACAGTTGTGCGTAGGTCCCTTGGCCCTTTGCCTACCACACAGGCCACATCAGTCACCCAAGCACCAGAGTGCCAGGCCGCTGCACTTCGCCTTCGCCATGAGCATGTGGTGCCAGCCGCTGTCTTGCGCACCTTAGACCATCTCCAACCAGGGGTTGGTTGGTCAATGGTTGCTTTAAGGCAACAGGAGGACCTGCATCTTCCTGCAGTGGACTACTCCCCGGACAACAGGAAGTTGTTACCACAGCTGTGCCACCTACTTCTACAGAAGTGTGGCTCATTGGCTGCCCAAGGCCGGCAGAAACCCCCACCACCCCATGCCACCCTGACCTTAGGCCTCTACGCCGACGGTTACCAGCCCCGGGGCCGTCCAAATATTAACACAAAAATCAGTATAATTGATTTCCAGGGACACTGGTTCCCAATGTCTGGCAATGTGCCTAGGTGCACAGACATGTTGACCTGGCAAGAGCTTCCCAAGGTCAGTGATTGCCAGTGGCTACCCAAACGTGCAGAGGCCTTACAAGCCCTGCCTTCTTGTAAATTTAAGCAACGTATGAAGTATGCTGGTGCAGTGTACAACACCACCCTGCAGATAAGGCTCGGGGCAATCACTGCCGATCACCACCATTTGTGGTCTGAGTGCCGGCAAAAGGGCTGTGTGGCGTGTCCCTGGGTGAATAAGGATGGGGCGGGAGAACTCTTTTTGCACAAAGGGGGATGTCTCAATGGTGTGCGTGGGTCCCATAAGTTTCAGGGGGTTTCTAACCTGGAAGAGGTATATATTGTGCAACCTGTATTGCATAACACCAAAGGAGCAGCCTCCAGGATCCTGGGTGTCATAGGTCGAACACTACCAGCGCCCTACAACCATGACCTGCTCCAGGTCATAGCACATGTGGCAAGGAGGTATGATCCTGGATCTTTGCCACCTGATAGCAGGCAGCACATGCGTCACGTACGAGGTAGATTCCAGGCAGGCATTAGCCTCACAGGTCGCGAGGCCCGCACAGTCATGGGCAGACTAGCAGGGGGTATGGTGCTCCCCCTGCCTTTCCATTCCTTGGTGGTGGCATTTTGCCACATGGTGCATCTATGCTATGGTTGTAATAACCTGGCAACTGTCACATAGCAAGCTATGGGGATGTTGTACACATATATTGTGCACATCATCCCCGAGTTTGCTGAAGAAGGTTGCACTGCAACCTTATATATGCATGGGTGGTCCCACACATGGTTTAATCCACGGACACCCATGCTGTATTCCGATGAGGCCGGCGAGCGGGATCTGAGGGTGGCCAAGAGATATGCCCCCGTCACTAGTACCAGGCAAGATGCCAGTATTAGTGAAAGTTTGAAGCATGAGCTGTATCAAAAGTTCGTGCAGAAAAAAAAGAAGATCCCTTGTGCCAAAATTTGGGCGCCCGTGCAACGAAACGTTGTTCTGGAGGCGTGCATGGTTGCTGCCAATGCCGTGTGGCATGTGGTCTTCCAACGCCTCTTAGAGCATTTGCTGGATTTCCAGGAGGGAGGTGGTTGCTCCCTATATATGCACCCAGACACCCGTTCGGTGAAATGCGCCTTTCCAGGTGCAAATCCCGAGAGTGATGTGGTATGTCTGTGTGGGACCTGTGGCTCAAAGCGTGGTGTCCGTCAATGGGTACCACTGGACAGGGAAGCTGTCTGCAAGTGGCCCAAACTGGGTTTGAAGAGCCGTGCCACATTTAAGTCCTGTGCTGCACGCCGTAAGGCGCTGAAGGACAAGGGAAAGGGTAAGGGACGTGTGGGGCCCATCCCTCAAAGCCGAGTTTCTAACCCTGCGACAGTTGATATTGTACCCCCTTCGGAGGGCGAGGACAGTGCTGCTTCATTTCAAGGTCCTACGGGTTTGAACGAGCAGCAGCGTGTTCAACCCATGAGGCGTACGAAGTTGGCGCGTGTACCCATTGTTGATAGCGACATTGAGCAGCAACTTGTGTGCCCTCGTGGCAGTGGCAGTAGCAGCAGTAACAGTAGCAACAGCAGCAGCAGCAGCAGCAGCAGCAGCAGCAGCAGCAGCAGTGATAGTGGGAGCAGTAGCAGTCCCGAGGATAATGATTCGGATGATGATGCTGTGCACCTATCTGGTGCCTCCACAGTAAGTGCCTCAGATTCTTCCTCATCATCCAGTGACAACCCTGAACCCCAACCTCAACCCAAGAAGTATCGCCGTGTGGTGGTGGATGTGGATGCCATGTCAAGCGATGGCTGTCCTGTGCAGATGCTCAGCGAAGGAGATTACAGCATTCACAGTTCAAGCTGAAATGAACAGGCAAGGCACTGAGCATTCACATTTCAAGCGTAAGTGAACGGTCATGCTTGTCTTTTTGTGTGTTTCTTTGCTGAGGTGTGGGATTTGGGAACCAAGAACGGTGTAGGTCATTGTACAAAAAACTGATGGAAAAACGCTTGGAAGTTTTTTAAATCCCTCGGAAAGATGCTCGGAAGTTTTGGCAGCCAAATCGGGTCCCAAAACGCAACCGATATCGGTAGGAATGTTCCATGGGCTCCCCAGCCGACCGTGCCGGGGGAGCTCGGAAGAAATTTTGGCTGGGACTTCCGAGATCGACCCTGCAATATGAGTCCCATTTGCTGAGCATGAATGCTGAGCATCCCCAAATATCCTGAGCAATATGCTCAGCATTTTCCTACCATTTTTTACCTTCTATGCTGTGCGTCCCAGCACCATGTGTGGCTCGGTACCCACATGAGTGTAACCGCGGTGGTGTGGTGTGTCGGTCACAGGTGCGGTGCTGGGGGTATTTGTATGGATGTTGACGCACCCGGAGAGGGTGCTTTCAGAAACAGTCGTCATACGAGATATCTTGGATATCTTGGCGGGAAGAAAATTGCTCTGCAGGGGGGGGGGGGTGACATGAACGCCCATTTTCCAAACCCCCCCCCCTCCTTGGTCGCCGTGCCGGAACCATAGTTACCGAGTGCCAGCGGGGGTGGTGCTTTTGTTTAAGGGTACGATGACCCCCGGTCACTTCCGGCTGCCATGCAGCGCCCCACCCAGGCGTTACCGCACCTTACCGCATTGGTTTTTTGTCAGTGGCAGATGCGCCCCCAAGCAGTGGGGAGGCCCATCGGCTCGACTAAGCAGTGGCCGAGTGGTAGTGCAGCCGAACGGAGCCTTTGTGGTCGGCGGTTCGAACCCGGGTAGGGCGATTGGAACGCCGCCACCGCCCCCCAAAGGCAGCCAACCGGGATTCGAACCGCCTACTGAAAACTTTCCGTCGGCTGCGTTACCATTCGACCAGCAGCTGTGTGTTGGCAATGTGCGTCCCCACTGCTTGGAGCCTTCGGAGCAAAAACTTTTGACCCCCCCCACCCCCCTCAAAGAAGTGATATCCAGCGCTTGATCTAACAACCTCTCTTCGAGGTGATTTTCAAACAAACCTACAAAACTGCCCCTTGTTAAGGGGCCCGGCACGGACGTCCATTTCTCCAACCCCCCCCCCCCTCCTTCGGCGGGCGTTCATGCCCCCCCCCCCCCCCCGCAGAGCAATTTTCAGGTCGCCCAATACCAAACACTGGACACCATGGACACCACTGTACAACGCGGAGGTGGGGATAACCGGGGGTACAACCCATTCGTGCATGCATCAACACATTCCCACTTGCACACCTAGGACAAAAATGCAATTTTCATGGTGGCGCCTGAGCTGCCCATTATCAGACTGAACCGGAAGTGTGCCTTGGCGCCATCCTTCAATGCTGCACCGGGGGCACACCACCAAAAAGCGTGGGCACACCCTACACAACCATATCTGTATTGAGCCGCGCACAAAACGTGGATGGATTCTAGATCTCTAATGTGTCAAGGCCACACCCTCAATTGGATCAATTTTGCTTGCATCGCAACCCCATTAGTTTCTTTTTGGTTGTAACCCAAGTAGAATTCTTGAGTTTGTATGGTTGGTATGGTTGTTTGGTTGTTGTGCTGGGCTTTTGTTGTGTGCAGGGCATTTTCTGCCCGGTCGATTTTAGTAAAGCATTTGATTGTGTTTCGCATGTTTTTGCCAAGACGTTCTTTATGGACATGGGCATTCCTCTTCCGATCATTAATTTGCTTATGGAGCTTTTCACTGCTCCGATCTGCCTGCTTGTTAGGGGCGTGGTTATGCCCCATCACAGATTCTCTCCTGCCTCAGGAGTCCGGCAGGGCTGCCCCCTGTCGCCTTCCATCTTTGCTATGCTCATCTCACCATTGGCTCAGAAACTCATGTCTATCTCTGACAATGTGCAGGTTCTCTTGTACGCTGATGATCTTCTTATCGTTGTTACAGGGGAGCCAGAGAACGCTGTATACATTTTTCTTTTGGTCTGGGGTTCTGTCAGAGCTTTTTCCAGATACTCAGGTTTGCACAAAGTCGGCAGTTTTGTTGAAAGGACAATGGCCGGAAGCTCTCAAGCTGCAACTTCTTTCCACTGGCCTTAAATTTCAGGACACATATAAGTACCTTGGCATTGAGTTCGGGAACGTTACCTCAGAGCAGGCTTTTTCGCACGCGCTGCAGAAGGCACTAGGGCGAGCCTTTGCCATGCAGTCCTGGGCCCTTTCGCTACCGGAGCGGGTCATGCTCCTGAAGCTTTGGATCCTTCCTCTGCTTGTGTATCCAGCCCGCGTGGTTTTTCCCTCCCCAGCCGTTGTCAATACGCTTCGGACCGTTTATCAAGTCGCACTCAAATTAAACTCCTGGGCCGTTACCCTGAACATTTTGTCCCACCCCCCCCAGTCGGGGAGGGTACAGCCTGGCACCGCCAGAGACTTTTCTCCATTGGCAGCACGCCTCTGCTTTTGTGGCGTACGTGAACGACCCTTTGAGTGTACCCAAGGTCCTGCATAACTCCTTTCAGCCATTTGCCCAAGATCTTGGCATTCTGGTGTCGCCGGCTTTCTTTCAAATAGGATCCAACGTTATCAAAAATAATATGCCGTATCTGGGCTGGTGCGCGCGGGCTTTCTCCCTGGTTAAAAAAGACATTTGTTTTGAAGAACCAGCCCTGCTTTCCTACCACACTCCATTGTGGCACTCATCCCTTTTCCTGAATGATCAACGACTATCCTACTTTTCTCCGCGACTCATCCGATTGGGGGTACTCACCGTGGGCCAGCTGCTAGAGGACGACTCATTGTTTTCGCAGCTAGCCCCCACGTGGGAACCCATTTACAGGCGCCGCTTAACAACCAGCCACCCCCCACCACCACCCGTTCCTACGCCCCACACCTCACTTCCTTACCTTCTGGTCTCGCTCGACCCGCTCGCCATTGGTAGACATGCTCTCACTACCCCACTCGCTCACACCCCGTCAGCCCGACGCGGTGTGGCAGGCCTTTCATCGATGCAACCTTCCGCCTTCACACAAAGATTTCATCCACAGGGCCCTATGGGCCCAGCTGCCGGCGGGTCAGCGCCAACAGGACTGGAAGCCCTTGGAGGTGTGGTGTCCTATTGACAACGAATTAGAATCAATCTCACATGCACTATTTCACTGCCGATTCCTTGTAGGAGGCTTTGAGGTCGTCAATACGGCCTTTCGGTCCACCGGGCCGCATCAATTTGACGTTGTACATTTGCTGCAAGACGATAAGCCCGCCTCTTTGGAAACACCAGCTGGCCTGATTGGCTGGTCTGCCATCATTACAAATTGGTCACTCCGTTGTGCCAAAAAGCACAACTCCTTTTTTCGGATTACATGGGAATCTTTTTGTGCCAAGTGGTTTCACACGTTGAATTCCTAGACCTCCTGCCCCCGCTACCTTCCCATCCCCAAGACAGTCGTAGCGTGGTTTGTGGATTTCCTTCAGCGGTCCTCACAGCCGCGCCCCCCCCCCCCTCCAACCACAGCACCCAAACCTTCCCCTCCCCCCAGCCCTTTCGCCAATACACCACCGACACCCCCCCCGTCAAAGCGGCAAGCGCGTAACACTGCGCGGAAACTCCGCAAACTGCAGAAGGCGGAGGAGCTACAAGAGGTGTTGCAGGACCTTTCAGACCGTGCTATCCCCCTTGTTTACACAGACGGGTCCTCAGCGGTGGAGGGCCACGCAGGCCGTCTGGCAGGATATGGCATGTTTTGTGAAAAGCAAACGAGCATAGCGGCTTTTGTGCCGGAGGAATACAGACAGACAAACAACTCGGCAGAGCTGCTGGCAGTCATCAGGGCGCTTCGCATATTTAGCACAGGGGACATTGCGATCTGCACGGACTCACAGTATGTGGTCCTGGGGGCGACCGGCGCTGCGCGCCGCTAGCGCCTGCGTGGGTGGATAGGGTCGTCTGGCCCAGTCTCCAACGTTCCCCTGTGGGAACATCTCCTGGCTGCACTTGATGAGAATCCACGCACTGTTCATTGGGTCAAAGTACCTTCACACGTAACCATCGAAGGTAACAATCAGGCGGACCGCCTGGCTGACCTGGGCAGGCAACTGCACCCGCGGTTCCCTCACCCACGCACCCCATCCCTGCTGCTCTCTGTGGCTGGCACACCGCGTGCCCCAAAAAGGCCTAAGCTACTTACACTAGACAACTCCCCACTTCCGGTGAAACGTCTTGATTTTGGCGCACATGCATCACCTCCGCTCATTCACTCCATTGAAGGACAGGCGGTCCTCACTTCACCCAACCTTACACTCATGGCTGACGCTCTCTCGACAACATCTGACATCAGTCACTGTGACACTGATTCATGGAGTGCAGAAAGCACTGACAGTGCAAGCCAGCTCAGCTCTCGCACGTGCTCCACAGAAGGCAGTCGTGACTAACTGCTTTGTATCCACTGGCACTGTGGTTTCCACGCCAATTTACTGCCCTCACACCCTCCTCTCCTCCTATTGTATGTTTCTCCCTGCACTTTTTGAAACTAAACAGCAACTGACGGGGACAAGCCGAGTGAGTGCCATGCTATGCAGCCCAGTCAGTTCGCAAGTAGTAAAATGAATGCAGTCCACACCTTATGGACGACTGCTTTTTATTGATCCTGGTTGTTCTTTAGAGTCGGCAGAAAGGACAAGCACTCAAGTGACCCGCAGAGCTAACCGCAAGAAACGCCTCACTGTACTTTACATAGTGGAGCACCCCAACCAAGAAGGGGACACGTGCATTGATTGGACTTCGCAGTACTGCTGGACTAATGGCTGGAATTGTCTATGGCGGGGACATTCAGTCTATCGGAACCGACCATTGATCCCCCTCTACCAAGTGCCGCCCGATCCTCTCCCCGCAACGTGTTACCTGTTTGTGATCCCTGAGTCCTCGGAAAAGGTTTCCCTTATCCTCAGCTGCGTCAAGCAGAATATACGAGACGGGTCGGTGCCGCCGACTTTCTGGCTGGATTCTTGGGAGGACTTGGCGCACGCTTTGTCGAGGATCCCCTCGGGGTAGCCCATTTTCGCGGTGCACATCGACCTTAAGAACGTCTTCTTGTCCTTCGGCCTCCCGCCCGGGGCTCGGATAATTTTTCAATTCCGACCGGGCCCGGGTCTCCCGGCTGTTGAGCTGGAGCGCCTCCCCTTCGGCTGGAAACATAGACCGTACTTCTGCCAGACGGCCCTCGCGCGCATACTGCAAGGCGTGCTCCCTCCAGGGGTCATGCTGGTGCACTATGTGGATGATCTTTTGCTGGCCTACACTGAGGAGGGAGTTCTTAGGGAGGCCAGTTTTGCGGCTCTATGCGCCCAGGTCGAGGCCGGGTTCCTAATGAGCCCCAATAGCGTTTTGCACCCTGTGCAGTTGGTCTCCTTACTAGGGAAGGCTCTCAACCTAGCATCGCGGACAGTGGCCTGCTACACCCAGGCACTGCTTCACCTGTGGGTGGGATGGATGAGGCTGGCCCTTGGAGAAGGGGATGGGCAGCAGCTCTGTAGTTACCTTGGCCTGCTAAATTGGCACGTGCGTCCGCGTGGGATTGGATGCCCTTTTGGGGCTGTGGAGTGGTGTTTGCTCCGGTGGGGATGGACGGTGGACAGGGAGCGGCAACCGAGCCAGGGGCCTACCTATTAAGCTGCTCAACGGTCTTGCTACTCTAGCGGCGTTAGCGGCCGAGCCTTGGACAGCCGCCTCCCGCAAAGCTTGGCCCCACCTTTCGGCGCTCAGTTTTGGAACCGAGCCGTACCTAACGGCCTCTTCAGTTTGGGCGGGGGACCTTCTTGCCTGTGTGCGTACCGCCGGGGTGGCGGGTAGAAGGACAACACCGAAGAAAGGCACAAGCGCACCATCTCGCCATCACCCCGCGTCCCGAGCCCCATCCACCAGTTAGCAAACGACAGAGTTGCACACGATGGCGTGGGCGGTGCGTCTAGCGGTGCGCCCGGGCATATCTTCTGTCACGACCTGCAGTGATAGCGAGGTGGCCCTAGCCCAGGTGCTTTCCCGAAGAGCATGCAGCCACCTAGCCACCTGTAGCACCAACAGGTAATTCTGCGGCTGTTGGCCAGCGTTATGTGAGTTTCAGGTTTGGTGGTGAGGCTCGTGTGGGTGCCGTCGGACCTCCAGCCCAACGACCCCATGTCCATGGCGAACTCTGCGCACCGGGGATCATAGGCCAGGGCCGAGGTGAGGGCTTGGGATATTCCGCAACGGATGTTGTGCCACCTAGATGCCTGTAAGATTCGTGGCGTCCTGTGTCTGCGTGAATGTTGAGGCTGCCTCCGCGCGTGTTCTTTGCTGGCTATAGTGTGCTTTGCCAGTCTTGCCCTACTATGCCGCGTGGAAGGCGCCAGCAGAGGCGTGCGCCGCATACCCGCCGTCACCGCCGCGGGGGGGGGGGGGTCGCCATTAGGGTTCCCCCGCCGCGCTCGCCCGTCGTCGCGCGTGTGGTCTTGCCCGTCTACCGACCAGGCTCACGGGCCTGCTGGCTCACGGGCCTGCTGGCACACAGGCCTATCCGCCGGGTGCTCTTCGGCACCTAGTTGAAGGTGTTTTTCATGTTGACCATCGACAATGCGCGGGCGCCGGCAGTTCTGCGGCAGGCGGCGGTGGAGGTGACGAGGCGCCTTCAAGGTGCTTTTTTGCAGGGCTTCACTGAGTCTGGGTCCCCGGACATCAAGCCTCAGGACGAGCGGCACCACTGCCGCCATAAGTATAGGGTTGTTTTCCGTGAGGGAATTGTTTTTCTCACGCGCAGCAAGCACCCTCGCTGCCGCCTCCGACCTCCCAACCGCGTCCTCAATTTCAGGACGTGTCCTATTGAGCATGGCTTCAGCTGCCAACTGGGTCCTGTGGGCTGATTGGGCGTCTCTCTGAGCACCGTTGGCATCCGTTTAAGCACTGTTGGCCCAACTGGGGCAGGCGGTTGTCATATCTCTTTGTCCAAGGGACGCTGGCGCCTGTTTTGGCGGTGGCACGACTGTTCCACACTTAAGCCTGTTGGCGCTCTCATGATTCTTTACCGCGTGTCCATATTGCGTAAACAGTTGTGTCGTTTCCTCGTGATTGATTGCCCGCCTAGTCTATGGCGTCTTGGGTCATTCTGTTTGTCCCCGCCCGCCCACCCGGTGGTGGGGACCTAGCCCTGACTAGGCATTGTACAGCTCCCTGGCGCCCAAGCGTTGCGTGTTGTGAACAGTGCGTAGCCGTTGTGTACCCATTGGCCGGACACAACCTGGGCTTGGTCCCGTTGCTGACCCCCTATGGTCTTTGCTGAGTTGTTGTGTGGTCTTTGCTGAGTTGTTGGCACCCAAGCTGTGGCTCCCTTTTGATGTCCTGTGCCCGGGCATTCCGCTGTCTTGCCCGTGGCGTTTGTGCAAGATGGCGCTGGCTCCTTGCCGGTTCGGCTTTACAGCAGCACCCTGGCCTGTGGCCGTTAGGCTGTGCAGGCCGCGAGTCGTTTCAGGCGGATGCACTGATTGAGATTTGCCCTGTTGTTTCTCTTTTGGTCTCAGCTTTGGCGAACTTCGGCGATGCGCCGCACTTCCCGCGTGCTCCTACTACCTCAGTTTGTATCCCGCGCGTGTTGTGCAACAACTTTGGGGCTTGCATGCTGGTGTGAGGTGGTTTGGGGGGGGGGGGGGTCAAAGGAACGACCTCTTGGAACATTGGTTGGAATTGCCTAGGCGGTGGCATCCAGTATCTGTTACCGACCATGATTGAGCAAAGAACGACCGCTGGTTGGCGGTAGGGCGAGAGCTTATTGCACCGGGGGTCCGGCGAGCATCCATGTTGACCCTAGGTTTCTTTTGCGGGAGGGCGAGCCCACGGCGGAGAATGAATTCCCAAGTTCTGTTGCAATATTCTTGTGCTCCCCTTTTGCAAACACTAGTTGAGCCTCGCGTCAACTTTTGTTTGCACTTCCCTACTTAGGCAGTTTTTTTGTCAATTCCCCCTTCGCCTACCCCCTTCGCCGGGGTTGTAGCGGGTCCCGGCCAGCGTTCCGCACCGTGGAGCAGCCCTCCCATTTGAAACCCTTGTTTGTCCTCAAACAATTGTTTGCCTTCTCTTTTTCAGGCTAGTTCTGTCCGTTTTTTGTTTTTTTGTTGCGTGTACTGCGTGTGAGGATGGGGGACGTAGATAATGGGGCAGCATCGGATGTTCAAAGCATGGCTGCGGCGATGAAGGCACAGGCCCACGAGATCGGGAGGCTTATCATGGAACTGCAGTGTACCAGCATCAAGCAAAAGGAGGACATTCCGGAGCTTACATCGGGTGCCCTGGAGGAGTTTGTCCACGAAGAGAGGGTCGCCCGGTGGATGCGCCTGTGCCTGGGTGCCCTGAAGGAGTTCCTCGACAAGGCGGGAGGGCCGCTGTAGCGTCCGCTGGATCATGTAGAGGCCAATGACAAGGGGGTTGCCCCCCCCGCCCCGTGATCATGTCCTGGCATACCGCATCTAGGAAGTTCTGCAAATCACACACGGCGTACATGACGCGGTATACAGCCAGGGCAGGCCACGAGCCTAAAGGACGTTCACCGTATGGGTCGTTGGAGGAAGCGAGGTGTGCCTTGGGCAGTGACTTTCATTGGAAGAACGTGCACTTCAGGGACGTAGGTGGGGTCCTCAGCTAGCAAACTCAAGCAGGAGAATGGATCCCCGTGGAGTCCGAGCCCTGTGCCAATTGTAGGAGATGCGTTCAGAAAGGGACGGCGTTGTCAGCCCAACACTGGGGCTTCCAGTGTCCCCATTGGAGCTGAACACCGGGAGTGGGGGGTGGGGTACCCGGTGCCCTGCCCCACGCAACCACAACAGCTGGTGGTGGAAACCAGATGGAGCTCGTGCAGGAGCGTGAGTGCTCCTTTCGCTGGATCCGGTCGCGCTGGTGCATGCTGGGGAACGAGGACGAGCCCAGCGGTCCTGATGCTTGGGTCGCCCGATTGTGGAGGGCTGGGACCCGCAGAGCACATGCGCAGAAATTGGCCAAGATCGCGGAATTCTAGGAGGCCTCTGGAGAGACGTCGATGGCTGGGGTACTGGCGGAGTTCCCGGCAGGCCAGGTGTAAATGCCCGCCCGGTCTGCCCGCCAAAGGAAAATAAACGCGTTTATGCATTTATTTTCGCGATTTTCACCGTTTTGGCCCCGTTTGGGCCGTTTATTGATGTTTATTCATGTTTTTTTGTGTTTTTTTTTGTGTTTTTCAAAGTTATTGGAAAGGTTTATGTGGTCTTCATTGGCTATTGCCCATTTTTTTGACTTTTTTGTTTAATCTAATTTGTCAGAGAATTCACTTGTCAGATGATTTTTCGAGGTGTTTATGAGTGTGGCCACTGTATTCAACAACACTACATGGTCCAATGGTTACGTAGCGAATGTACAAAGTAGAAACTACAAAGCATAAAGTATAAAGTAGGAAGTAGAAAGTAGAAAGTAGAAAGTACCAAAGGAGAGATAACAAAACGATCCGCGAAGAGCACTAAGGTCGCTAAGTGTAGCATTCTTCTCATGTGCATGGAGTCCCTACACGTGTAGGCATATGGGGTCCACCTTATTTAATTCACCAAATGTAGTGCAGCCACATAAGACATGGATTTGGTGACAAATTTGCCAGCCACATAGGGTCATGGACACATTTGTTCCGAGTGTTTGCCCACTTGAACCCACATAGCACTGATTTTGGGGATATTACTGCACCATATCCCCCCACGCGCTCACTCATGTGTGTGTTGTCGGTAGTTGTATGTGTCGCGCGCAAGCTACGCCCTTGTCCAAGCTACAGTGGGCGTAGGGACCGTGTTAATTTGGGACTTTTGCATAGCTAGGACAACGGGGGTACGGGGTATGATGTGATGTCATCAAATGCGACGTCATCAGATAAACACACCTCTTCTATATCCTCCAACATTAATGAGTGCTATGGTTCTGCATTGGAAGACTCACAGTCAGACCATGTTGTCAGACCATGCCGTTGACACCGAGAGCTCTTGAACTTGCGTGCTGCAAGCACTGCAAGCTCAGCACACACACCACCCCGTCCAAAGATTAGAAGCAGCCACTGCCCTTTACCACTTCTTACCAGAATTACTGCCAGATGGCCATCACAGAGCTTACCCTGGCGTAGGGTGCCACACTCAAGCTGACAGAGAGAGCCCTCCCTCCGAGTTAACAGTTGTATGCAGCAGCCTTTGACTGCAGCAAAGCTGAGCTAAACTGTGACCTGACAATGACAGCTGTAACATGGTGCACCAACTGCCTGAGTTTCACTCTCGAGCTGCCCTTGCACATGTGAATGCTTCATGCTAGGATCGCAGTTGTGGGGCCAGGACAGCAATTTGAAACCGCGTGATACGGTCGAATAGGCACGTAGTGCAGCTATATTGCCGGAATCGTAGATGGTGTGTTGTTTCATACCATATAGGTGGAGACACTGCCACGCCCCAAAGGGCAGTCCACCACACCCTTCTGCTACTGCAGATTTTCTCAGCCGTCATGCAAGTCCTGGAGCAGGACAGCCGGGAGTGGACCAACGGCCACAGCTGCCATCTCAGCACTGGAAGCCTCGCCCCCCTTCCAATTGCAGGCGCTGCCGGGCCCTCGCACGGTGAGAAGATCGCCCACCTGGAAGGCCTCAGGGGCGTGCTTTGTGTCATGGTGGTGGTGTTCCATTTCGCGTGCGCATTCGCCGGATGCACAGTGTTTGGGCCGAACCCATCCATCCTGGTGGACCCCAACGTATGCCCACCACAGACCCCTGGCATGCTGGACTGGCTGCTGATACTCTACAACGGCCCCTTTGCCGTTCAAACTTTCTTCGTCATGTCCGGCTTCGTGCTCTCCCTCCGCCACCTCAGCCACAGGCCACTGCACACCGGCCCCAGCACGCCTGCGGCCTCTGACCCACGCCTCGCGCTCTCTGTTGCAAAGCGCTACTTTCGGCTCATGCTTCCCTGTGTAGCCACGACCATCATGTCCTACGCGGTGGCCGGCTCCGGCTGGAATGTCTTGGCCGCGCGCATGACTGGCAACCGCTGGTTTGCCGAGGCGTTTCCGGGGATGCCTGCCACAGAGCGCCCGCCGCTCACCGGGCTTCCATGGCACTTGCTGTTTGGCGTGTGGCAGGGGGCGTGCAACCTCAACGTGGCGCTCTGGACGATGCCGTATGAGCTCTTTGGGTCGTACCTCGTATTTGGCCTCGTGGCGCTGCTGCGTACGGGGGGGCGGGCAGAGGTGCAGTGGGTGCTGCTTGCTGCGGCCATTTTCTGCCTTGGTATGCAACGGCACGGCCGTCTTTGTGGGGCCACGTCATTGTGTATGCTTTTGTTAGGGTGGCTTGGGGCCAACAGAGGTTGGATGGTACTGGCAGCAGTGAAGGCCCTGCCATATTATGCCATGGCATAGTATTGGTGTATCATGACATGCCATGGCACACGATATCCATGCTGTGGCATACTGTGCTATGTCCTCGCAACGAAAGGGCTGGCGGACTGGCGGTACAGAGCCATACCACACCACACCACACCACACCACACCACACCACACCACACCACACCACACCACACCACACCACACCACACCACACCACACCACACCACACCACACCACACCACACCACACCACACCACACCACACCACACCACACCACACCACACAGACGCTGACGCCCTCAGCCCCCCGGAACCCTCGCAGCCGGCGGACACGTCCGATGATGACCCCGAACCGCCGGCCGCCGACCCCGCCGACAGCCTAGTAGGCGAAATGGGCCCGCATGAGTCCCGCCTGGCGGCGCTCATCGCCGACGCCCCCCTGGAGGAGGCGAACCCCTGCAGGGCCATGGACGTCGCTGTCTTCCTGGACAGCGAGCGCCTGTCGGCGGTTGGGCGCCGCATGCGTGCGGCGGGCCAGGAGACCACCCCCGTCCTTGGCCCCCATTCCCCGGAGGGTGACGGCCTCTCCCCCCTCCTGGCCCAGTATGCCAAGCGGACCCGCGAGCTGCTCCAGCTCGTGGGTTTCACCCTGGGGGTCCCCTCCTTCTCCCTCTCCAGCTGCCCCCTGGGCTGGACTCCCCGTCCCCCCCAGGCCGGTGCGCCCGGTTCTCCGAAGATGATGGCCCCCCATAGGCCTTGCAGGAGGCTCCAAACACCCCCTGGGCTGGGCTCCCCGTCCCCCCAGGCCGGTGCGCCCGGTTCTCTGCAGATGGTGGCCCCCCGTGGGCCTTGCAGGAGGTTCCGGACACCCCCCTGGGCTGGACTCCCCGTCCCCCCCAGGCCGGTGTGCCCGGTTCTTAGACGATGCCGCCTCCCCATGGGCCCAGCGGGATACTCCGACCACCCCCTGGGCTGGACTCCCCGTCCCCCCCAGGCCGGTGTGCCCGGCTCTTAGACACAGCTGCCTCCCCATGGGCCCAGAAGGATACTCCGACCACCCCCTGGGCTGGACTCCCCGTCCCCCCCAGGCCGGTGTGCCCGGTTCTTAGACAATGCCGCCTCCCCATGGGCCCTGAAGGTTACTCCGACCACCCCCTGGGCTGGACTCCCCGTCCCCCCCAGGCCGGTGTGCCCGGTTCTTAGACAATGGTGCCTCCCCATGGGCCCTGCAGGATACTCCGACCACCCCCTGGGCTGGACTCCCCGTCCCCCCCAGGCCGGTGTGCCCGGTTCTTAGACAATGCCGCCTCCCCATGGGCCCAGAAGGATACTCCGACCACCCCCTGGGCTGGACTCCCTGTCCCGCCGGGTCGGTGTGCCCGGCTCTTAGACGCAGCTGCCTCCCCACGGGCCTTGCAGGACATTCCGACCACCCCCTGGGCGGTGCATTGCGGGGGATCCACTGCCCACTGGCCCCGGGCAGTGAGGCAGTGCATTGCAGGAGTTCCAGTGCCCACTGCCCTCAGGCGGTGAGGCAGTGCATTGCAGGAGTTCCACTGCCCACTGCCCTCAGGCAGTGAGGCAGTGTGTTGCAGGGGTTCCACTGCCCACTGCCCCCAGGCACCGGGACAGTGCATTGCAGGAGGTCCACTGCCCACTGCCCCCGGGCACTGGGGCAGTGTATTGCAGAAGTCCCACTGCCCACCGCCCCCAGGCAGTGGGACAGTGTATTACAGGAGTTCCACTGCCCACTGCCCCCAGGCAGTGAGGCAGTGTATTGCAGAAGGTCCACTGCCCACTGCCCCCAGGCAGTGGGGCAGTGTACTGCAGGAGGTCCACTGCCCACTGCCCCCAGGCAGTGAGGCAGTGTATTGCAGAAGGTCCACTGCCCACTGCCCCCAGGCAGTGGGGCAGTGTACTGCAGGAGGTCCACTGCCCACTTCCCTCAGGCAGTGGGGCAGTGTATTGCAGAAGTCCCACTGCCCACCGCCCCCAGGCGGTGAGGCAGTGTATTGCAAGAGTTCCACTGCCCACTGCCCCCAGGCAGTCGGGGAGTGTACTGCAGGAGTTCCACTGCCCACTGCCCCCAGGCAGTGAGGCAGTGTATTGCAAGAGTTCCACTGCCCACTGCCCCCAGGCAGTGGGGCAGTGTACTGCAGGAGTTCCACTGCCCACTGCCCCCAGGCAGTCGGGCAGTGTACTGCAGGAGGTCCACTGCCCACTGCCCCCAGGCAGTGGGGCAGTGTATTGCAGGAGGTCCACTGCCCACTGCCTCCAGGCGGTGGGGCAGTGTATTGCAGGACTTCCAGTGCCCACTGCCCCCAGGCAGTGGGGCAGTGTATTGCAGGGGGTCCACTGCCCACTGCCCCCAGGCAGTGGGGCAGTGTACTGCAGGAGTTCCAGTGCCCACTGCCCCCAGGCAGTGGGGCAGTGTATTGCAGGGGGTCCACTGCCCACTGCCCCCAGGCACTGGGCAGTGTACTGCGGGAGGTCCACTGCCCACTGCCCCCAGGCAGTGAGGCAGTGTATAGCAGGAGGTCCGCTGCCCACTGCCCCCAGGCAGTGGGCAGTGTATTGCAGGAGGTCCACTGCCCACTTCCCTCAGGCAGTGGGGCAGTGTACTGCAGGAGGTCCACTGCCCACTGCCCCCAGGCAGTGGGGCAGTGTACTGCAGGAGGTCCGCTGCCCACTGCCCCCAGGCAGTGGGGCAGTGTACTGCAGGAGGTCCACTGCCCACTGCCCCCAGGCATTGGGGCAGTGTATTGCAGGGGGTCCACTGCCCACTTCCCCCAGGCAGTGGGGCAGTGTATAGCAGGAGGTCCGCTGCCCACTGCCCCCAGGCAGTGGGCAGTGTATTGCAGGAGGTCCACTGCCCACTGCCCCCAGGCAGTGGGGCAGTGTACTGCAGGAGGTCCACTGCCCACTGCCCCCAGGCATTGGGGCAGTGTATTGCAGGGGGTCCACTGCCCACTGTCCCCAGGCATTGGGGCAGTGTATTGCAGGGGGTCCACTGCCCACTGCCCCCAGGCAGTGGGGCAGTGTATAGCAGGGGGTCCACTGCCCACTGCCCCCAGGCATTGGGGCAGTGTATTGTAGGGGGTCCACTGCCCACTTCCCCCAGGCAGTGGGGCAGTGTATAGCAGGAGGTCCGCTGCCCACTGCCCCCAGGCAGTGGGCAGTATATTGCAGGAGGTCCACTGCCCACTGCCCCCAGGCAGTGGGGCAGTGTACTGCAGGAGGTCCACTGCCCACTGCCCCCAGGCATCGGGGCAGTGTATTGCAGGGGGTCCACTGCCCACTGCCCCCAGGCAGTTGGGCAGTGTACTGCAGGAGGTCCACTGCCCACTACCCCCAGGCAGTGGGGCAGTGTACTGCAGGAGGTCCACTGCCCACTACCCCCAGGCAGTGGGGCAGTGTACTGCAGGAGGTCCACTGCCCACTGCCCCCAGGCATTGGGGCAGTGTATTGCAGGGGGTCCACTGCCCACTACCCCCAGGCAGTGGGGCAGTGTATAGCAGGAGGTCCGCTGCCCACTGCCCCCAGGCAGTGGGCAGTCTATTGCAGGAGGTCCACTGCCCACTGCCCCCAGGCAGTGGGGCAGTGTACTGCACGAGGTCCACTGCCCACTGCCCCCAGGCAGTGGGGCAGTGTACTGCACGAGGTCCACTGCCCACTGCCCCCAGGCATTGGGGCAGTGTACTGCAGGAGGTCCACTGCCCACTGCCCCCAGGCAGTGGGGCAGTGTATTGCAGGAGGTCCACTGCCCACTGCGCCCGGGCAGTGAGGCAGTGTATTGCAGGAGGTCCACTGCCCACTGCCCCCAGGCAGTGAGGCACTGTGTTGCAGGTGTTCCACTGCCCACTGCCCCCAGGCAGTCGGGCAGTGTACTGCAAGAGGTCCACTGCCCACTGCCCCCAGGCAGTGAGGCAGTGTATTACAGGACTTCCACTGCCCACTGCCCCCAGGCAGTGGGGCAGTGTATTGCAGGAGTTCCAGTGCCCACTGCCCCCGGGCAGTGGGGCAATGTATTGCAGAAGTCCCACTGCCCACCGCCCCCAGGCAGTGAGGCAGTGTACTGCAGGAGGTCCACTGCCCACTGCCCCCAGGCAGTGGGGCAGTGTATTGCAGGGGGTCCAGTGCCCACTGCCCCCAGGCAGTGGGGCAGTGTATTGCAGAAGTCCCACTGCCCACCGCCCCCAGGCAGTGAGGCAGTGTACTGCAGGTGGTCCAGTGCCCACTGCCCCCAGGCAATGGGGCAGTGTATTGCAGGGGGTCCACTGCCCACTGCCCCCAGGCAGTGGCCAGTGTACTGCGGGAGGTCCACTGCCCACTGCCCCCAGGCAGTGAGGCAGTGTATAGCAGGAGGTCCACTGCCCACTGCCCCCAGGCAGTGAGGCAGTGTATAGCAGGAGGTCCACTGCCCACTGCCCCCAGGCAGTGGGGCAGTGTATTGCAGAAGTCCCACTGCCCACTGCCCCCAGGCAGTGGGCAGTGTATTGCAGGAGGTCCACTGCCCACTGCCCCCAGGCAGTGGGGCAGTGTACTGCACGAGGTCCACTGCCCACTTCCCCCAGGCAGTGGGACAGTGTATAGCAGGAGGTCCGCTGCCCACTGCCCCCAGGCAGGGGGCAGTGTATTGCAGGAGGTCCAGTGCCCACTTCCCTCAGGCAGTGAGGCAGTTTATTACAGGACTTCCACTGCCCACTGCCCCCAGGCAGTGAGGCAGTGCAGTGTATTACAGGACTTCCACTGCCCACTGCCCCCAGGCAGTGAGGCAGTGCAGTGTATTACAGGACTTCCACTGCCCACTGCCCCCAGGCAGTGAGGCAGTGTATTGCAGGAGTTGCACTGCCCACTGCCCCCAGGCAGTGAGGAGGAGGAGGAGGAGGAGGAGCGCCTGCCGCGGTCCCACGTACGGTGAGCCTTGGCGTCGTCCCTCGGGGGCCCCACGCAGGCTCTGCCGAGGGAGTCCTCCGTCTTACCTCCGCTAGAGCAAGACGAATCTCGTCGCACACCTGAGAACGCTCCTCCCAGCAGGCCGTCTGGGTCACAACGTCAGTGTACGACAACGCTACGGCTCGATCTGCTCTCCGGTCCCGGCCACCAACCGCTCCGAACTGTCCTGGATCCACCCGAGTAAGCGTTCCAAGATCAACGTGCACGGAAGATGTGGGTCTCCCGGGGCATCACCTCCGACTTAGAACGCCGCCAGACAAGGAGCGCGGTCCGGCACGACTGCGCGCAGCACCGGAGCGGTCCGGGCGCGTGAGGTCGAGGACGGGTCACGGGCGGGGACAGGGCCACGGGGCGGGCCGACCCATGGCCACCTGCATGTCCTTAAAGACCGTGCGGGGTCCTTGGGAAGCCGCAGTGAGGATGGCCGAGAACGCAGAATGTAGTGCGGCACACCACGAGGGGATCACATCTCCACAGAGGCCGGCTTCCAGGCTCCGTCCATTGCCACCGTAATGGATGGCCCAGAGGCGGCGTCGACCTGGGAGATGAGGGGCAAGCCCGTGCCGTCCGAGACTGTCCAAGATGATCACGTCATGGGGATTCTGCTCAATCTCCTGCCACATGGTCGGCGGAATCTGGTTCGACCCGTTGTACACATACAGGACGCGGTACGGACTGTGCTTGCTCCGGGTGGAGATGACGGACTTCACCTTAGGGGCCAGGAGGAGGTCCCCTGATAGCCAGAGTCCCAGGAGGACGTCCCAGGCCGGCCACCTGCCCGAGCCGGGCGTTGGGGCCCAGTTGGCTACGTGATACCACTCTGGCGGTGGGTCGTTGGCGAGGGACTGGTTAACGGGGGCCCGCGGTAGGGGAGAGAGGTGGTCGGCAAGAGGTAGAACGGGCACCGCGTGCCGCTTATGTAGGAGAACGGTAGTGAGAACGACATCGCAGAGTAGGCGACGGAGACACGCAGGACGCAGACCTCTGTGCAGCAGGGCATCCCTGTGTGGCGTGGAGATGGCTCCGAGACGACCAACAGTGTAGGTTGCGATGGTGTGGTGGGCCGGGGAGCCATCCACAGCCAGTATGAACGGCTCGTCCCCCCAAAGGACGAGGGTGCCCCAAGCAGTGGGCGTACAGTGGCGCCAGGCATGGCACCTCTGAGAGAGTCGGGCCGCAAGCCACCGATGGTAGTGGGCGCGGATGAGCGGGTCTAGCGGGCACGAGAGGATATGGTCCCCGGAGGCGGGCATGGTGCAGAGGGGGCAGGACGTATCTCTTGGGGGGAACAGGGAGAGGCGGATGCCGGTGACCGTGAGGTGGTCCCCCCATGTGACGAGACCGTGGCTGACGATGTTGGCGTACTCGTTGAGGTCGGGGAGGCGTTGTGGCGGGGGGGACGCAGAGAAGGCGTGGTGGGAGGCGAGCAAGGCGCGGCGCGCGTGGGGCACGGCGTCGTGGACCTGGAGGCCCGCGTGGGAGAAGCAGACGCGGGGTTTCTGTAGGGGGCCGAGCCATCCCACGGCGTCCGGGCAATTGTCCGCAGCTTGCCCTGCCGCTTCGTCCACCCGGTCCAGCAGGGTATCGAGCCAGGTGCCGGCGATATGGGAATAGAGGTGATGGGGAGGGGCATGACCGTGGGCCATGTCGCGACACGATCTTATGAGATCTCCCTGCAGCGAGTCTTCCGGCTCGCGGCGCCCTTCCTGCGCCGTGATGTACCCTTTGCAGTCCGCGAAGTGCCACGCACCGGATCGGAAGCCGATGGCAGGGTCGGCTGAGGGCCCCTTGGCGGTGAGGGCCACCCATGCCGTGTACAGCTCCGCCGTGTAGGCGTTGTCCAGCCTCAAGGGGATGGGGACGGGGTACACCTGGTACCGGAGGGTGACGGGGCAGAACACCGCCACTGCCCCGCCGCAGCGCCGGGTCTTCGGGCACCACGACGCGTCGTGGAGGATCCCATAGTTCTCAGGGAGCCAGGAGAACGTGGGGACGGTCGCAGTCACCGCTTGGCAGCGTCTAACCGGGGGGACGGTGCCGACCGGCGGAGTGGGGCGGGGCGAGGCCCGGGGCCACCCCTTGCGTCGCGCGTCCTCTGTACTGCGATGGCCCGCAAGCATCCGCGCGTGGGTGTCCTGGACCTCGAGTCCGGGTGACGACAGGGCCAGCACATGGGGGGTGTGGTGTGGCAGATGGCTGTCAGGGGGTAAGTGGATGGCGATGTCGCACCGGTGGCACAGGGCAACAAATAGATCGTGGTCCGTGGGGTGTGCGGTGCACCGGAGTCCGAGCTCCGGGGTGAGGCAGGGCTGGGAAGGATGGAACCGCCAGAGGGCAGTGAGGAGCCCGTGGCGCGTGGACCGGCAGACCAGGGAGTTGGGGTGGTTCAGGTGTCGGATGTAGACGCCGAAGAAGTTAGTAAACCCAACGACCGGTGCCGGGGGTATACCGACTCCCCCTTCGGGGACCTCACGGAGGAAGTGAGCAGAGGCGGAGAGGGTCCACCCAGCGGTGGCGCGCATGGCCGAGGCGGTCATGGCGTCCAGCACGCGCAGGGCCCCGTAGGAGGGGGGGCGGACACTGGTAAACCAGTTGACCGTCCCATGACACTTGGCAGTATACATGGCGAGGGGGTAGTGGGCGGGGAGTCGTGGGGCGCGGAGCGCCCGGCACGCAGCGCGGGCGCCCGAGAACAGGCGCCGGGAGTCGACGGGATGGAAGAGGTGGGGAAGGGCATGGCGGCCAAGGACGCGGACGTAGTCCTGGCTCGTGGCACATCGCACGGGGTGACCATTGAGGTATACCGTGTCGTTGAGGAAATAGACCTGACCATCGCGCATGTCGGTGCCGATCAAGACCGTTTTTGTTGGGTCTGAGTGGAGGTTGGTGAGTCGGCCCGCTCTCTCAATGCCGCTGGCGAGGGCGGGCAAATGGCAACGGTCGCCGGGCAGCCACTGGGTGTCATCCATCAGGAGAACCCGGTTCAGCGGGCCCGCGGGGGTGTCGGTGGGGGGGACGGAACGGCAAGCTTCGTGCCCCCGAACTTCGCCATATATGCAGTACTTCATGCCGGACACGGGGCATCCTTGCCCCGTGCCGGCCCCCAGCCGGGTGGAGGACGGAGAGCGTCCGTCAGCTCCCCCCATGTGCACCTCAAGGGCGCGGTCATGGTGCTGAAGGGTCGCGGCGTCGGCTGGGGAGATCCCTGCGGCGGTGAGGACGGCGTACTCGGTGGTGTGGTTGATGGAGCCATACGCGTGGCGGACATCGTCCGACAGGACCCACGCTTCGAGGCGTCTGCGCCAGCGGTCCCACCATACATCGTGTAGGACGCGGAGTAGCTCCACGGAGGAGCAGTGCGGGGACATCCCGAACTGGTAGGGCGGCAGGATGCCGTTCTGAACCAGGCGGGGCTGGTAGTGGTCTTTGATGAGGGCAGCCGTGAGTTTCCATATCGTGGCCAGATTGGTCAGCGGCCTGCCGTTTGCAATGGGGCCGTGCGGCGTCTTTTTCGGAAGGTTGATGAAGTCTGCAGAGTGTGCCTGGGGCACGGGCACCCCACGGAGAATACTGTTGATCAGGCTCACGATCGCCGCAAACTGGGCATCCTCCAATTGTCCGAACAGCCGGTACTCCAGTAAGTCGTGGTACGGCACAGTGGCCGCCGCCCGGCGGATGATGGCCCGCAGGTTTGCGGTGGTGGCGTTGGGTGGTGGGCCGAGCGGCCTTTCCTCCCATCCCGTGATGGTCCGGACGCGCGCGAGTGAGAGCGCCTCAAGAGGGGCAAGGTGCCTTTGGCGCAGCTGGTCCAACGCAACGGCGGCTTGTTGATGAAGAGGTACTGGGACGCCCACCACGTAGACCGGATCCGCTGGGGGTACGTAGCGCGCCCCCAACGTGCGGCGGTAGTCCACTTTGGTGGGTTGGCCAGGGGCAGCGGGTAGGGGCGCCAGCCCTACATCCTTCTCCAGAAGGAGAACGTCCCAGGCCGCTCGGATGCGTTCTTTGAGGCGGGCGACCTCCACGAGGTGTGACGATTGGGACGCCCAATCCGGGTAGGCGAGCGTGTAGCGTTGAAGGTTGGTGACGTGGACACGTACCGTCGACGGTACCGGCTGGCTGGGGACAGGGGGCCCGTAGGCAGCCGTAGCCGCGGTGTATAGCGCTGAGGTCACCTCGGTATAGCGTGGCTGCGCTTCGGGCGCGCCCGGGGGCGGCGTAGCGAGTTCGGCCCGAAAGGTGTCGTTGAGGGTGCGGAGCTGGCTGGCGAGGGGCTCCCGCGGGATGGGGAAGCGGCCCTTTTTCGAAGGGCATACCAATTGGGGCGCTGGCGGGAGGTCATGGAGGGTGGCAGTCACGGGTAGGTGGTCAGATGGGAAACTGGAATCGGAGCGCACCTCCGTGGTGTGGGCTGCTTCCGAAGGGGTGCGGAGGAAGATGTGGTCCAGGGCACCGGCGAAACCTTGCGGGCTCACCCACGTGGGGGCCTCCGCAAGGGGGCGTAGACGGCGCATCCCAAGGCGCGTGAGCGTGGGGAGGACGAGGTCACAGAGGGAGGCAGGGGAGACAGGGAGGTGCGAGACCCAGCGGCAGTTGGCGTTCAGGTCCCCTGTCAGGACAACCACTCTAGCCGGGGTGAGGAGGAGGTACGGGTACACCCAATCCAGGATTTCTTGGAGGGTGTCGAGGTTCCCGTCGGCGGGGAAATACACGTTGGCGTGGCAGTGGGTCACGCCAGCCATGGTGAAGTGCGTGACGAGGGCTCGTCCCGACGGGTGGGCGCTGTGGCCGGTCACGACCAGGTCCGGGTCCCTGTAGAGGAGGGTGGCACATCCCCCAGCTATTCTTGCAGGTGCCTGGATGGTGTGGTACAGGGGGTGCACCCGTTGGATGATCAGGGGCCCCGCTTCTTGAACATGCAGGGTTAGCGGGTACTGGCACTCGCGCACCAGGACGTCCAGGGCGCGGAGCTTGGGTCGCAGGGACATCTGCACGTTGAGGGTCATCACGTCTGGGCGGGGCGACACGTGGCCGGTGGGGGGGGGACCAGGGCAGGAGCCGGCGGCGGTGGAGTGCTGGGTTAGCTTGCGGTCCACGGCTGCGGGGAGGGCGCAAGGTAGGCCTCGCACCCACTTGCGGAGGTGCCGGTGGTGGTACGTGGCCGCCATCGCCAAGACACTGGCCCGGGTGAGGCCTGTGGCTGTGATGGAGACGCGGCTGTGTAGGGATTGTGGGAGGACCACGTGGTGATGCTCGGGCAAGATGAAGGAGGTGGGTGGCAGGCCCTTGCGGCAGAGCTGCAACTGATGGGAGCCCGTCACCTGCACACAGTGCACGGCGCCCACTAACGACAGAACGTTACGGGGCCAGGGGTCCGCCCCGCTGCACGCCCGGTAGTAGTGCACACCCACCGGCAGGTGCAGGCACATTTCGAGGGCATAGGGGGGCGTGATGAACTGGGCAGTGCCCGAGGCCGGTACCGGTACCAGGCCCCACTCTCTGGGGGGGGAGCTGGGAGTGTATGCGCCCAGGTGCAGGTTCCGGACATGGGGGACGCCGTCGAGGTGGGAGTGGCGGAGCTGAGACACGGCGGCAGGGATGTCCTCGTTGCGCCCCGCCATGTCCCGGGTTACCGGTCCCGCGGACGCCGACCGAAGTACGGCTGGTAGCGGTGGGGGTCGGCTGGGGGGCTCCAGGGCGGGGGAGCGTAGGGGTTGTGGGCCATGGCCACTCGGGGGTCGTGGGGGTCCCCCGAGTACGGGTAGGGCAGGAGGGGGGCTGCTGCATGGTGGTCGTGGCGGCTGGAAAGCGCTTGTGGCTCATCGCGGTACGCGCTGCGACGCCTCGGCGGCGGGCTGTCGCGGCGATGGCCTGGGCTGCGGCGGCGGGACGGGGACCGGTCCGAGCGGCGGGGGCTGTACCTGCGCTGATATTTGGAGTCTGGTTCTCCGTCCGATCCCGACGTTGCCGTAAGGTCCACCTGATCGTCAGGGTCCCGTGGACGGCGCTGCTTCCCGCGGCTTCCCCGATGAGTCTTCCGGGGCGGACGGTCTCGGTCAGGGTCAGGCACCCAGGGCGTGAACGGTTGTTTCTTCGATTCGGCCCACGTCACTCGCCAGCCACGAGCCGCGTGTTGCCTCGTCAGTCGCATGCCGCGCTCGTACTCTGCTGGTCGGATTCCGACGATTGTGAACTTGGATGTATGGTTCAATTGTTCTTCAGTAATGGAGGAAAGGCCTGCACCAAATTTATCCCGAAGGATACCACCGAGGAGTCCTGCATCAACTTCACCGGACGGCGGATCGTCGACTTCTTGCCAGCCGACCCACAGGGCTTTCGAGTAAACTTGCGGATCGATTTTTTGGGGTGTATACCCCTTCTTTTTCGCTGCGCCCTGTGCCTGGTTGGCGGCTGCAGCTTCTGATGGGGAGGTGGCTGGGCTGGCGGAAACCTGCTGGACTGCAGGGGGGTTGGAGAGGAAGGAGCGCAGGACTTCCGCGATGCCGGGCAGGCTGGGCGCGTGGCTGTGGACCCAGGCCCACTGCTCCCGGATCGGCGACTGCGGGAGGGTGTTGACCTTCGCGCCGTACTGGCGGAAGAGCTGGAGGTGGAGCGCGTGCGCAACCTCGTCCTCACAGCCCTTGGGGATCTCCGGGATCCACTCCAGCAGGTCGGTCAGGGCGGCATCGGCAGGCGACGGCAGAGACGGCGGCGGCTGGGCGGTCGCGCCCGGCGCCCGAAAGGCAGAGACCGCCCTCGGCTTAGGGATCGGTTCCGGGACTGCGAACGACAGTTCGGGCGCACGCGCAGGGGCCTCCGGGACCGGCACGGCGCCTGGCGCGGCCATAGCCCTACGGAGGACGTCGGCCAATTCCTCGAGGTTGGGTGCCTGGGGCGAGGTGAGAACTGCTGCGGCGAGGATGACCGGCACGAGGACCAGGAACTGCTGAGAGCCGGGGGGGGGCAGCTCGAATGAAGCCGGAACGGTACTGCGCACGGCGTTGGCGAATGCCGGCGGCGTGGACTGGAGGCCGTGGAGTCTGGTGGCGATGGACAGGAGGGGGGGTACCGACCTGATGAAGTTGTTGAGCCTAACGGCTTCGGTCTGCCGCTGTGCCGCGGCGCAACGCTGGGCCTGCTGCTGGGCATTATCCCGTTCGGTGCGCACCGCGTCCAGATCCCGCGTGAGGGACTCCAGGTCGCCCCGTGCCACGGCCAGCTCCCGTCGTTGGGCCTCATACTCGTCATGCAATTGAGCGTAGTCGGTGGAGTAGGCCGTGACATCCAGGTCCGGGACGAAAGGCTCCCCCACCTGGGAGGGGCTGGGGGGGGCCGACCCGACGGCCGGGGCCGGTGACTCCGGAGGCGTGGGGTCTGCGGCAGCCGGTGGTACCTGGGAGGCAGGCTCTGGGAGATTGAAAGAAAGCCTTGTCTGTTCGGGCAACAGTGATGAAGGCGATGGTTCGGACCCTGAGGGGGTGGGCTTGCCCTGGGCCTTGTACAGGGCTGACGCTGGGGTGAACGCCGCCGTGGCGAACAGAGTGCCGGCGGGGCTGGGCGCTGCTTGTCCTTTGGTGAGGTAAGGTGCGTGGCTGGGCGGCGTGAGCGGGGGCGGGTTGGCGGTGTCGGCGATGCCGGCCTGCAGCAGGGCGAAAGTGGGGGCTGTGGCCCAGGAGTGCTCGCCAGCCTGCTCGATCTGATGCAGCAGCTCCACGCTGCGGATCGGCAAGATCGAGCACTGGAGCAGCGGCCGCAGCTGCTCGGGGGTCCACATGCCCTTGTTGGCGAGGGCGGGGGGTGTGGGAACGGGGGCTGGCGTGTACTGTCCTGTGAGGCAGACGGAGGAGGCCCACGCTAGGAGCCCGAACTTCAGCGGGACGAGGTCTGCTGTCGGGATGTGGGCTGCCTGCAGGACCGCATGTACGTCGTTGGGTAGCGCCCAAAAGGCCGCAACTACCTCTCGGGTGCGGAGGCGGTCCCATGACGGTCTGAGGTGGGGGGCAAGGAACTGGCTGATGGGCTTGTGGATCTTGTGGGAGACCTTCTGGCTTTGGATGTCCGGAGGGCCGGCAGTGTCGACGGGCGGTGGCTGTTCGCGGGCTGTGTACAGGCCCTTGAAGACTTGGTTGCGGAGGCGTGACGCCGAAATTGGGGCATGGCTTGGGCTCCACCGCGTGACGAGAGCCGCTGTGAGGGCCTCAGGGTCCTTGGAGATATACTCCAGCAGTGGGCCTCCTTGTACCAGCGACAGGGGGACGTGTTCGATGACCTTCGTGTCAGACGGGCCTGCGGCGACCGTTACGGTGGCTGTGAGCAGGAGCCCCCGCGGTGTCCACACCCCCGTCACCGCTGTAATAGCCTGGATGTCGCCGTTGGCAGCCGTCCATCGCAGGGCATCACACAAGTCAGCCAGGGCGGGGTCGGTGGCCTGGATAGCCGTATCTGCCGCTTCCAGTGCGTCATCCTTCAGCATGTCCAGTTCTCGCAGCAGACGGTCAGCATCGTCGGACTGGGCGATGTCCATCAGAAACATGGGGAACGGCCCCTGACGAATGGCGCCGCCTCGACCGGTGTCGGGGGCGGGAGAGGGGGTGTCCTGGGACGGTGTTGAGCGGTCTGACATGGTAGCTGTGGCGAGAAAAGAGCGGGTGGCCTGTGGCCGCAATATGTTGGGGGGGGGGAGCAGATCGAGGTGTCGGCAAACGGAGGTGCACTGACATCATAGGCAGCCCCAGTCGGATGGGGCGCGCAGGAGAGAAGCAAGGGGTACCACGAGCGTGGCCATAGTGTGACAAAACAAAGAGCATGGCGCGATGGCGCGGAGTAACATGGGGCCGCCTGGCGGACCGGGTCGGTGAGCGGGGGTCCCAGGACACATAGGGCGGGGGTGCGAGGGGAGCACCGCGCTGGCGCGTGGTGCTGCAACCCTAGTGGCGCACGGGAGCGAGGGGCCCCACGTTGGGACGACGAATCGGACGACTGATGATACCCCTGCACAAGGCGTCACGCTTGAGCGGCGGATACGTCGAATGCAGTCCCCGTCGCGGCTCCCCGCGTAGCGGCCTGGAAGATTGCCACGGCGAGGTCGACGTCTTGCCAGAGCCGAACGTATAACGACGTGCCCACTGTGAGCAGGAAACGGCTTGCAAGGGGGAGGGACGCACTTGAGGTGCGGCACTCAGCCCTTGGAGACACGGGATGAAGAGGGAGAGAGAGAGTGCACCATACGGGTGGAGTTGAGCGGAGAGGGGGCCACGATGGCAGAGCTGAGTCACGTGGTGGCACGACTATCACGACGATTCACGATTGGTGTCGAGCGTGGCAGTGCGTGTAGGCAATCCGTCCTACAGCTACCATCCTGAGGGTTTTTAGACTGGTGCCAGGTCACCAGAGTGAGGCAGTGTATTGCAGAAGTCCCACTGCCCACCGCCCCCAGGCAGTGGGGCAGTGTACTGCAGGAGGTCCACTGCCCACCGCCCCCAGGCAGTGGGGCAGTGTACTGCAGGAGGTCCACTGCCCACTGCCCCCAGGCAGTGGGGCAGTGTACTGCAGGAGGTCCACTGCCCACTGCCCCCAGGCAGTGGGGTAGTGTATTGCAGGAGTTCCAGTGCCCACTGCCCCCGGGCAGTGGGGCAATGTATTGCAGAAGTCCCACTGCCCACCGCCCCCAGGCAGTGAGGCAGTGTACTGCAGGAGGTCCACTGCCCACTGCCCCCAGGCAGTGGGGCAGTGTATTGCAGGGGGTCCAGTGCCCACTGCCCCCAGGCAGTGGGGCAGTGTATTGCAGAAGTCCCACTGCCCACCGCCCCCAGGCAGTGAGGCAGTGTACTGCAGGTGGTCCAGTGCCCACTGCCCCCAGGCAATGGGGCAGTGTATTGCAGGGGGTCCACTGCCCACTGCCCCCAGGCAGTGGCCAGTGTACTGCGGGAGGTCCACTGCCCACTGCCCCCAGGCAGTGAGGCAGTGTATAGCAGGAGGTCCACTGCCCACTGCCCCCAGGCAGTGAGGCAGTGTATAGCAGGAGGTCCACTGCCCACTGCCCCCAGGCAGTGGGGCAGTGTATTGCAGAAGTCCCACTGCCCACTGCCCCCAGGCAGTGGGCAGTGTATTGCAGGAGGTCCACTGCCCACTGCCCCCAAGCAGTGGGGCAGTGTACTGCACGAGGTCCACTGCCCACTGCCCCCAGGCAGTGGGGCAGTGTACTGCAGGACTTCCACTGCCCACTGCCCCCAGGCAGTGGGGCAGTGTACTGCAGGAGTTCCACTGCCCACTGCCCCCAGGCAGTGGGGCAGTGTATTGCAAGGGGGTCCACTGCCCACTGCCCCCAGGCAGTGGGCAGTGTACTGCGGGAGGTCCACTGCCCACTGCCCCCAGGCAGTGAGGCAGTGTACTGCAGGAGGTCCACTGCCCACTTCCCCCAGGCAGTGGGACAGTGTATAGCAGGAGGTCCGCTGCCCACTGCCCCCAGGCAGGGGGCAGTGTATTGCAGGAGGTCCAGTGCCCACTTCCCTCAGGCAGTGAGGCAGTTTATTACAGGACTTCCAGTGCCCACTGCCCCCAAGCAGTGAGGCAGTGCAGTGCATTACAGGACTTCCACTGCCCACTGCCCCCAGGCAGTGAGGCAGTGCAGTGTATTACAGGACTTCCACTGCCCACTGCCCCCAGGCAGTGAGGCAGTGTATTGCAGGAGTTGCACTGCCCACTGCCCCCAGGCAGTGAGGCAGTGTATTGCAGAAGTCCCACTGCCCACCGCCCCCAGGCAGTGGGGCAGTGTACTGCAGGAGGTCCACTGCCCACTGCCCCCAGGCAGTGGGGCAGTGTACTGCAGGAGGTCCACTGCCCACTGCCCCCAGGCAGTGGGGTAGTGTATTGCAGGGGGTCCACTGCCCACTGCCCCCAGGCAGTGGGCAGTGTACTGCGGCAGGTCCACTGCCCACTGCCCCCAGGCAGTGGGGCAGTGTACTGCAGGAGGTCCACTGCCCACTGCCCCCAGGCAGTGGGACAGTGTATAGCAGGAGGTCCGCTGCCCACTGCCCCCAGGCAGTGAGCAGTGTACTGCTGGAGGTCCACTGCCCACTACCCCCAGGCAGTGGGGCAGTGTACTGCAGGAGGTCCACTGCCCACTGTCCCCAGGCAGTGGGGCAGTGTACTGCACGAGTTCCACTGCCCACTGCCCCCAGGCATTGAGGCAGTGTAGTGCAGGAGGTCCACTGCCCACTGCCCCCAGGCAGTGGGGCAGTGTATTGCAGGAGGTCCACTGCCCACTGCCCCCGGGCAGTGGGGCAGTGTACTGCAGGAGGTCCACTGCCCACTGCCCCCAGGCAGTGAGGCAGTGTATTACAAGAGTTCCACTGCCCACTGCCCCCAGGCAGTGAGGCAGTGTATTGCAGGAGTTGCACTGCCCACTGCCCCCAGGCAGTGGGGCAGTGTATTGCAGGAGTTCCAGTGCCCACTGCCCCTGGGCAGTGGGGCAGTGTATTGCAGAAGTCCCACTGCCCACCGCCCCCAGGCGGTGAGGCAGTGTACTGCTGGAGGTCCACTGCCCACTGCCCCCAGGCAATGAGGCAGTGTATTGCAGGAGGTCCACTGCCCACTTCCCTCAGGCAGTGAGGCAGTGTACTGCAGGAGGTCCACTGCCCACTGCCCCCAGGCATTGGGGCAGTGTATTGCAGGAGGTCCACTGCCCATTGCCCCCAGGCAGTGGGGCAGTGTACTGCAGGAGGTCCACTGCCCACTGGCCCCAGGCAGTGGGGCAGTGTATTGCAGGAGGTCCACTGCCCACTGCCCCCAGGCAGTGGGGCAGTGTACTGCACGAGGTCCACTGCCCACTGCCCCCAGGCAGTGGGGCAGTGTACTGCAGGAGGTCCACTGCCCACTGCCCCCAGGCAGGGGGCAGTGTATTGCAGGAGGTCCAGTGCCCACTTCCCTCAGGCAGTGAGGCAGTGTACTGCAGGAGGTCCACTGCCCACTGCCCCCAGGCAGTGGGCAGTGTATTGCAGGAGGTCCACTGCCCACTGCCCTCGGGCAGTGGGGCAGTGTACTGCAGGAGGTCCACTGCCCACTGCCCCCAAGCGGTGGGGCAGTGTACTGCAGGAGCTCCACTGCCCACTGGCCCCAGGCAGTGGGGCAGTGTATTGCAGGGGGTCCACTGCCCACTGCCCCCAGGCAGTGGGGCAGTGTACTGCAGGAGTTCCACTGCCCACTGCCCCCAGGCAGGGGGGCAGTGTATTGCAAGGGGGTCCACTGCCCACTGCCCCCAGGCAGTGGGCAGTGTACTGCGGGAGGTCCACTGCCCACTGCCCCCAGGCAGTGAGGCAGTGTACTGCAGGAGGTCCACTGCCCACTTCCCCCAGGCAGTGGGACAGTGTATAGCAGGAGGTCCGCTGCCCACTGCCCCCAGGCAGGGGGCAGTGTATTGCAGGAGGTCCAGTGCCCACTTCCCTCAGGCAGTGAGGCAGTTTATTACAGGACTTCCACTGCCCACTGCCCCCAGGCAGTGAGGCAGTGCAGTGTATTACAGGACTTCCACTGCCCACTGCCCCCAGGCAGTGAGGCAGTGTATTGCAGGAGTTGCACTGCCCACTGCCCCCAGGCAGTGAGGCAGTGTATTGCAGAAGTCCCACTGCCCACCGCCCCCAGGCAGTGGGGCAGTGTACTGCAGGAGGTCCACTGCCCACTGCCCCCAGGCAGTGGGGTAGTGTATTGCAGGGGGTCCACTGCCCACTGCCCCCAGGCAGTGGGCAGTGTACTGGGGGAGGTCCACTGCCCACTGCCCCCAGGCAGTGGAGGAGGAGGAGGAGGAGGAGCGCCTGCCGCGGTCCCACGTACGGTGAGCCTTGGCGTCGTCCCTCGGGGGCCCCACGCAGGCTCTGCCGAGGGAGTCCTCCGTCTTACCTCCGCTAGAGCAAGACGAATCTCATCGCACACCTGAGAACGCTCCTCCCAGCAGGCCGTCTGGGTCACAACGTCAGTGTACGACAACGCTACGGCTCGATCTGCTCTCCGGTCCCGGCCACCAACCGCTCCGAACTGTCCTGGATCCACCCGAGTAAGCGTTCCAAGATCAACGTGCACGGAAGATGTGGGTCTCCCGGGGCATCACCTCCGACTTAGAACGCCGCCAGACAAGGAGCGCGGTCCGGCACGACTGCGCGCAGCACCGGAGCGGTCCGGGCGCGTGAGGTCGAGGACGGGTCACGGGCGGGGACAGGGCCACGGGGCGGGCCGACCCATGGCCACCTGCATGTCCTTAAAGAACGTGCGGGGTCCTTGGGAAGCCGCAGTGAGGATGGCCGAGAACGCAGAATGTAGTGCGGCACACCACGAGGGGATCACATCTCCACAGAGGCCGGCTTCCAGGCTCCGTCCATTGCCACCGTAATGGATGGCCCAGAGGCGGCGTCGACCTGGGAGATGAGGGGCAAGCCCGTGCCGTCCGAGACTGTCCAAGATGATCACGTCATGGGGATTCTGCTCAATCTCCTGCCACATGGTCGGCGGAATCTGGTTCGACCCGTTGTACACATACAGGACGCGGTACGGACTGTGCTTGCTCCGGGTGGAGATGACGGACTTCACCTTAGGGGCCAGGAGGAGGTCCCCTGATAGCCAGAGTCCTAGGAGGACGTCCCAGGCCGGCCACCTGCCCGAGCCGGGCGTTGGGGCCCAGTTGGCTACGTGATACCACTCTGGCGGTGGGTCGTTGGCGAGGGACTGGTTAACGGGGGCCCGCGGTAGGGGAGAGAGGTGGTCGGCAAGAGGTAGAACGGGCACCGCGTGCCGCTTATGTAGGAGAACGGTAGTGAGAACGACATCGCAGAGTAGGCGACGGAGACACGCAGGACGCAGACCTCTGTGCAGCAGGGCATCCCTGTGTGGCGTGGAGATGGCTCCGAGACGACCAACAGTGTAGGTTGCGATGGTGTGGTGGGCCGGGGAGCCATCCACAGCCAGTATGAACGGCTCGTCCCCCCAAAGGACGAGGGTGCCCCAAGCAGTGGGCGTACAGTGGCGCCAGGCATGGCACCTCTGAGAGAGTCGGGCCGCAAGCCACCGATGGTAGTGGGCGCGGATGAGCGGGTCTAGCGGGCACGAGAGGATATGGTCCCCGGAGGCGGGCATGGTGCAGAGGGGGCAGGACGTATCTCTTGGGGGGAACAGGGAGAGGCGGATGCCGGTGACCGTGAGGTGGTCCCCCCATGTGACGAGACCGTGGCTGACGATGTTGGCGTACTCGTTGAGGTCGGGGAGGCGTTGTGGCGGGGGGGACGCAGAGAAGGCGTGGTGGGAGGCGAGCAAGGCGCGGCGCGCGTGGGGCACGGCGTCGTGGACCTGGAGGCCCGCGTGGGAGAAGCAGACGCGGGGTTTCTGTAGGGGGCCGAGCCATCCCACGGCGTCCGGGCAATTGTCCGCAGCTTGCCCTGCCGCTTCGTCCACCCGGTCCAGCAGGGTATCGAGCCAGGTGCCGGCGATATGGGAATAGAGGTGATGGGGAGGGGCATGACCGTGGGCCATGTCGCGACACGATCTTATGAGATCTCCCTGCAGCGAGTCTTCCGGCTCGCGGCGCCCTTCCTGCGCCGTGATGTACCCTTTGCAGTCCGCGAAGTGCCACGCACCGGATCGGAAGCCGATGGCAGGGTCGGCTGAGGGCCCCTTGGCGGTGAGGGCCACCCATGCCGTGTACAGCTCCGCCGTGTAGGCGTTGTCCAGCCTCAAGGGGATGGGGACGGGGTACACCTGGTACCGGAGGGTGACGGGGCAGAACACCGCCACTGCCCCGCCGCAGCGCCGGGTCTTCGGGCACCACGACGCGTCGTGGAGGATCCCATAGTTCTCAGGGAGCCAGGAGAACGTGGGGACGGTCGCAGTCACCGCTTGGCAGCGTCTAACCGGGGGGACGGTGCCGACCGGCGGAGTGGGGCGGGGCGAGGCCCGGGGCCACCCCTTGCGTCGCGCGTCCTCTGTACTGCGATGGCCCGCAAGCATCCACGCGTGGGTGTCCTTGACCTCGAGTCCGGGTGACGACAGGGCCAGCACATGGGGGGTGTGGTGTGGCAGATGGCTGTCAGGGGGTAAGTGGATGGCGATGTCGCACCGGTGGCACAGGGCAACAAATAGATCGTGGTCCGTGGGGTGTGCGGTGCACCGGAGTCCGAGCTCCGGGGTGAGGCAGGGCTGGGAAGGATGGAACCGCCAGAGGGCAGTGAGGAGCCCGTGGCGCGTGGACCGGCAGACCAGGGAGTTGGGGTGGTTCAGGTGTCGGATGTAGACGCCGAAGAAGTTAGTAAACCCAACGACCGGTGCCGGGGGTATACCGACTCCCCCTTCGGGGACCTCACGGAGGAAGTGAGCAGAGGCGGAGAGGGTCCACCCAGCGGTGGCGCGCATGGCCGAGGCGGTCATGGCGTCCAGCACGCGCAGGGCCCCGTAGGAGGGGGGGCGGACACTGGTAAACCAGTTGACCGTCCCATGACACTTGGCAGTATACATGGCGAGGGGGTAGTGGGCGGGGAGTCGTGGGGCGCGGAGCGCCCGGCACGCAGCGCGGGCGCCCGAGAACAGGCGCCGGGAGTCGACGGGATGGAAGAGGTGGGGAAGGGCATGGCGGCCAAGGACGCGGACGTAGTCCTGGCTCGTGGCACATCGCACGGGGTGACCATTGAGGTATACCGTGTCGTTGAGGAAATAGACCTGACCATCGCGCATGTCGGTGCCGATCAAGACCGTTTTTGTTGGGTCTGAGTGGAGGTTGGTGAGGCGGCCCGCTCTCTCAATGCCGCTGGCGAGGGCAGGCAAATGGCAACGGTCGCCGGGCAGCCACTGGGTGTCATCCATCAGGAGAACCCGGTTCAGCGGGCCCGCGGGGGTGTCGGTGGGGGGGACGGAACGGCAGGCTTCGTGCCCCCGAACTTCGCCATATATGCAGTACTTCATGCCGGACACGGGGCATCCTTGCCCCGTGCCGGCCCCCAGCCGGGTGGAGGACGGAGAGCGTCCGTCAGCTCCCCCCATGTGCACCTCAAGGGCGCGGTCATGGTGCTGAAGGGTCGCGGCGTCGGCTGGGGAGATCCCTGCGGCGGTGAGGACGGCGTACTCGGTGGTGTGGTTGATGGAGCCATACGCGTGGCGGACATCGTCCGACAGGACCCACGCTTCGAGGCGTCTGCGCCAGCGGTCCCACCATACATCGTGTAGGACGCGGAGTAGCTCCACGGAGGAGCAGTGCGGGGACATCCCGAACTGGTAGGGCGGCAGGATGCCGTTCTGAACCAGGCGGGGCTGGTAGTGGTCTTTGATGAGGGCAGCCGTGAGTTTCCATATCGTGGCCAGATTGGTCAGCGGCCTGCCGTTTGCAATGGGGCCGTGCGGCGTCTTTTTCGGAAGGTTGATGAAGTCTGCAGAGTGTGCCTGGGGCACGGGCACCCCACGGAGAATACTATTGATCAGGCTCACGATCGCCGCAAACTGGGCATCCTCCAATTGTCCGAACAGCCGGTACTCCAGTAAGTCGTGGTACGGCACAGTGGCCGCCGCCCGGCGGATGATGGCCCGCAGGTTTGCGGTGGTGGCGTTGGGTGGCGGGCCGAGCGGCCTTTCCTCCCATCCCGTGATGGTCCGGACGCGCGCGAGTGAGAGCGCCTCAAGAGGGGCAAGGTGCCTTTGGCGCAGCTGGTCCAACGCAACGGCGGCTTGTTGATGAAGAGGTACTGGGACGCCCACCACGTAGACCGGATCCGCTGGGGGTACGTAGCGCGCCCCCAACGTGCGGCGGTAGTCCACTTTGGTGGGTTGGCCAGGGGCAGCGGGTAGGGGCGCCAGCCCTACGTCCTTCTCCAGAAGGAGAACGTCCCAGGCCGCTCGGATGCGTTCCTTGAGGCGGGCGACCTCCACGAGGTGCGACGATTGGGACGCCCAATCCGGGTAGGCGAGCGTGTAGCGTTGAAGGTTGGTGACGTGGACACGTACCGTCGACGGTACCGGCTGGCTGGGGACGGGGGGCCCGTAGGCAGCCGTAGCCGCGGTGTATAGCGCTGAGGTCACCTCGGTATAGCGTGGCTGCGCTTCGGGCGCGCCCGGGGGCGGCGTAGCGAGTTCGGCCCGAAAGGTGTCGTTGAGGGTGCGGAGCTGGCTGGCGAGGGGCTCCCGCGGGATGGGGAAGCGGCCCTTTTTCGAAGGGCATACCAATTGGGGCGCTGGCGGGAGGTCATGGAGGGTGGCAGTCACGGGTAGGTGGTCAGATGGGAAACTGGAATCGGAGCGCACCTCCGTGGTGTGGGCTGCTTCCGAAGGGGTGCGGAGGAAGATGTGGTCCAGGGCACCGGCGAAACCCTGCGGGCTCACCCACGTGGGGGCCTCCGCAAGGGGGCGTAGACGGCGCATCCCAAGGCGCGCGAGCGTGGGGAGGACGAGGTCACAGAGGGAGGCAGGGGAGACAGGGAGGTGCGAGACCCAGCGGCAGTTGGCGTTCAGGTCCCCTGTCAGGACAACCACTCTAGCCGGGGTGAGGAGGAGGTACGGGTACACCCAATCCAGGATTTCTTGGAGGGTGTCGAGGTTCCCGTCGGCGGGGAAATACACGTTGGCGTGGCAGTGGGTCACGCCAGCCATGGTGAAGTGCGTGACGAGGGCTCGTCCCGACGGGTGGGCGCTGTGGCCGGTCACGACCAGGTCCGGGGTCCTGTAGAGGAGGGTGGCACATCCCCCAGCTATTCTTGCAGGTGCCTGGATGGTGTGGTACAGGGGGTGCACCCGTTGGATGATCAGGGGCCCCGCTTCTTGAACATGCAGGGTCAGCGGGTACTGGCACTCGCGCACCAGGACGTCCAGGGCGCGGAGCTTGGGTCGCAGGGACATCTGCACGTTGAGGGTCATCACGTCTGGGCGGGGCGACACGTGGCCGGTGGGGGGGGACCAGGGCAGGAGCCGGCGGCGGTGGAGTGCTGGGTTAGCTTGCGGTCCACGGCTGCGGGGAGGGCGCAAGGTAGGCCTCGCACCCACTTGCGGAGGTGCCGGTGGTGGTACGTGGCCGCCATCGCCAAGACACTGGCCCGGGTGAGGCCTGTGGCTGTGATGGAGACGCGGCTGTGTAGGGATTGTGGGAGGACCACGTGGTGATGCTCGGGCAAGATGAAGGAGGTGGGTGGCAGGCCCTTGCGGCAGAGCTGCAACTGATGGGAGCCCGTCACCTGCACACAGTGCACGGCGCCCACTAACGACAGAACGTTACGGGGCCAGGGGTCCGCCCCGCTGCACGCCCGGTAGTAGTGCACACCCACCGGCAGGTGCAGGCACATTTCGAGGGCATAGGGGGGCGTGATGAACTGGGCAGTGCCCGAGGCCGGTACCGGTACCAGGCCCCACTCTCTGGGGGGGGAGCTGGGAGTGTATGCGCCCAGATGCAGGTCCCGGACATGGGGGACGCCGTCGAGGTGGGAGTGGCGGAGCTGAGACACGGCGGCAGGGATGTCCTCGTTGCGCCCCGCCATGTCCCGGGTTACCGGTCCCGCGGACGCCGACCGAAGTACGGCTGGTAGCGGTGGGGGTCGGCTGGGGGGCTCCAGGGCGGGGGAGCGTAGGGGTTGTGGGCCATGGCCACTCGGGGGTCGTGGGGGTCCCCCGAGTACGGGTAGGGCAGGAGGGGGGCTGCTGCATGGTGGTCGTGGCGGCTGGAAAGCGCTTGTGGCTCATCGCGGTACGCGCCGCGACGCCTCGGCGGCGGGCTGTCGCGGCGATGGCCTGGGCTGCGGCGGCGGGACGGGGACCGGTCCGAGCGGCGGGGGCTGTACCTGCGCTGATATTTGGAGTCTGGTTCTCCGTCCGATCCCGACGTTGCCGTAAGGTCCACCTGATCGTCAGGGTCCCGTGGACGGCGCTGCTTCCCGCGGCTTCCCCGATGAGTCTTCCGGGGCGGACGGTCTCGGTCAGGGTCAGGCACTCAGGGCGTGAACGGTTGTTTCTTCGATTCGGCCCACGTCACTCGCCAGCCACGAGCCGTGTGTTGCCTCGTCAGTCGCATGCCGCGCTCGTACTCTGCTGGTCGGATTCCGACGATTGTGAACTTGGATGTATGGTTCAATTGTTCTTCAGTAATGGAGGAAAGGCCTGCACCAAATTTATCCCGAAGGATACCACCGAGGAGTCCTGCATCAACTTCACCGGACGGCGGATCGTCGACTTCTTGCCAGCCGACCCACAGGGCTTTCGAGTAAACTTGCGGATCGATTTTTTGGGGTGTATACCCCTTCTTTTTCGCTGCGCCCTGTGCCTGGTTGGCGGCTGCAGCTTCTGATGGGGAGGTGGCTGGGCTGGCGGAAACCTGCTGGACTGCAGGGGGGTTGGAGAGGAAGGAGCGCAGGACTTCCGCGATGCCGGGCAGGCTGGGCGCGTGGCTGTGGACCCAGGCCCACTGCTCCCGGATCGGCGACTGCGGGAGGGTGTTGACCTTCGCGCCGTACTGGCGGAAGAGCTGGAGGTGGAGCGCGTGCGCAACCTCGTCCTCACAGCCCTTGGGGATCTCCGGGATCCACTCCAGCAGGTCGGTCAGGGCGGCATCGGCAGGCGACGGCAGAGACGGCGGCGGCTGGGCGGTCGCGCCCGGCGCCCGAAAGGCAGAGACCGCCCTCGGCTTAGGGATCGGTTCCGGGACTGCGAACGACAGTTCGGGCGCACGCGCAGGGGCCTCCGGGACCGGCACGGCGCCTGGCGCGGCCATAGCCCTACGGAGGACGTCGGCCAATTCCTCGAGGTTGGGTGCCTGGGGCGAGGTGAGAACTGCTGCGGCGAGGATGACCGGCACGAGGACCAGGAACTGCTGAGAGCCGGGGGGGGGCAGCTCGAATGAAGCCGGAACGGTACTGCGCACGGCGTTGGCGAATGCCGGCGGCGTGGACTGGAGGCCGTGGAGTCTGGTGGCGATGGACAGGAGGGGGGGTACCGACCTGATGAAGTTGTTGAGCCTAACGGCTTCGGTCTGCCGCTGTGCCGCGGCGCAACGCTGGGCCTGCTGCTGGGCATTATCCCGTTCGGTGCGCACCGCGTCCAGATCCCGCGTGAGGGACTCCAGGTCGCCCCGTGCCACGGCCAGCTCCCGTCGTTGGGCCTCATACTCGTCATGCAATTGAGCGTAGTCGGTGGAGTAGGCCGTGACATCCAGGTCCGGGACGAAAGGCTCCCCCACCTGGGAGGGGCTGGGGGGGGCCGACCCGACGGCCGGGGCCGGCGACTCCGGAGGCGTGGGGTCTGCGGCAGCCGGTGGTACCTGGGAGGCAGGCTCTGGGAGATTGAAAGAAAGCCTTGTCTGTTCGGGCAACAGTGATGAAGGCGATGGTTCGGACCCTGAGGGGGTGGGCTTGCCCTGGGCCTTGTACAGGGCTGACGCTGGGGTGAACGCCGCCGTGGCGAACAGAGTGCCGGCGGGGCTGGGCGCTGCTTGCCCTTTGGTGAGGTAAGGTGCGTGGCTGGGCGGCGTGAGCGGGGGCGGGTTGGCGGTGTCGGCGATGCCGGCCTGCAGCAGGGCGAAAGTGGGGGCTGTGGCCCAGGAGTGCTCGCCAGCCTGCTCGATCTGATGCAGCAGCTCCACGCTGCGGATCGGCAAGATCGAGCACTCGAGCAGCGGCCGCAGCTGCTCGGGGGTCCACATGCCCTTGTTGGCGAGGGCGGGGGGTGTGGGAACGGGGGCTGGCGTGTACTGTCCTGTGAGGCAGACGGAGGAGGCCCACGCCAGGAGCCCGAACTTCAGCGGGACGAGGTCTGCTGTCGGGATGTGGGCTGCCTGCAGGACCGCATGCACGTCGTTGGGTAGCGCCCAAAAGGCCGCAACTACCTCTCGGGTGCGGAGGCGGTCCCATGACGGTCTGAGGTGGGGGGCAAGGAACTGGCTGATGGGCTTGTGGATCTCGTGGGAGACCTTCTGGCTTTGGATGTCCGGAGGGCCGGCAGTGTCGACGGGCGGTGGCTGTTCGCGGGCTGTGTACAGGCCCTTGAAGACTTGGTTGCGGAGGCGTGACGCCGAAATTGGGGCATGGCTTGGGCTCCACCGCGTGACGAGAGCCGCTGTGAGGGCCTCAGGGTCCTTGGAGATATACTCCAGCAGTGGGCCTCCTTGCACCAGCGACAGGGGGACGTGTTCGATGACCTTCGTGTCAGACGGGCCTGCGGCGACCGTTACGGTGGCTGTGAGCAGGAGCCCCCGCGGTGTCCACACCCCCGTCACCGCTGTAATAGCCTGGATGTCGCCGTTGGCAGCCGTCCATCGCAGGGCATCACACAAGTCAGCCAGGGCGGGGTCGGTGGCCTGGATAGCCGTATCCGCCGCTTCCAGTGCGTCATCCTTCAGCATGTCCAGTTCTCGCAGCAGACGGTCAGCATCGTCGGACTGGGCGATGTCCATCAGAAACATGGGGAACGGCCCCTGACGAATGGCGCCGCCTCGACCGGTGTCGGGGGCGGGAGAGGGGGTGTCCTGGGACGGTGTTGAGCGGTCTGACATGGTAGCTGTGGCGAGAAAAGAGCGGGTGGCCTGTGGCCGCAATATGTTGGGGGGGGGGAGCAGATCGAGGTGTCGGCAAACGGAGGTGCACTGACATCATAGGCAGCCCCAGTCGGATGGGGCGCGCAGGAGAGAAACAAGGGGTACCACGAGCGTGGCCATAGTGTGACAAAACAAAGAGCATGGCGCGATGGCGCGGAGTAACATGGGGCCGCCTGGCGGACCGGGTTGGTGAGCGGGGGTCCCAGGACACATAGGGCGGGGGTGCGAGGGGAGCACCGCGCTGGCGCGTGGTGCTGCAACCCTAGTGGCGCACGGGAGCGAGGGGCCCCACGTTGGGACGACGAATCGGACGACTGATGATACCCCTGCACAAGGCGTCACGCTTGAGCGGCGGATACGTCGAATGCAGTCCCCGTCGCGGCTCCCCGCGTAGCGGCCTGGAAGATTGCCACGGCGAGGTCGACGTCTTGCCAGAGCCGAACGTATAACGACGTGCCCACTGTGAGCAGGAAACGGCTTGCAAGGGGGAGGGACGCACTTGAGGTGCGGCACTCAGCCCTTGGAGACACGGGATGAAGAGGGAGAGAGAGAGTGCACCATACGGGTGGAGTTGAGCGGAGAGGGGGCCACGATGGCAGAGCTGAGTCACGTGGTGGCACGACTATCACGACGATTCACGATTGGTGTCGAGCGTGGCAGTGCGTGTAGGCAATCCGTCCTACAGCTACCATCCTGAGGGTTTTTAGACTGGTGCCAGGTCACCAGCAGTGGGACAGTGTATAGCAGGAGGTCCGCTGCCCACTGCCCCCAGGCAGTGAGCAGTGTATTGCAGGAGGTCCACTGCCCACTGCCCCCAGGCAGTGGGGCAGTGTACTGCAGGAGGTCCACTGCCCACTGCCCCCAGGCAGTGGGACAGTGTATAGCAGGAGGTCCGCTGCCCACTGCCCCCAGGCAGTGAGCAACGTATTGCAGGAGGTCCACTGCCCACTGCCCCCAGGCAGTGGGGCAGTGTACTACAAGAGGTCCACTGCCCACTGTCCCCAGGCAGTGGGGCAGTGTACTGCACGAGTTCCACTGCCCACTGCCCCCAAGCATTGAGGCAGTGTAGTGCAGGAGGTCCAATGCCCACTGCCCCCAGGCAGTGGGGCAGTGTATTGCAGGAGGTCCACTGCCCACTGCCCCCGGGCAGTGGGGCAGTGTACTGCAGGAGGTCCACTGCCCACTGCCCCCAGGCAGTGAGGCAGTGTATTACAGGAGTTCCACTGCCCACTGCCCCCAGGCAGTGAGGCAGTGTATTGCAGGAGTTCCACTGCCCACTGCCCCCAGGCAGTGGGGCAGTGTATTGCAGGAGTTCCAGTGCCCACTGCCCCTGGGCAGTGGGGCAGTGTATTGCAGAAGTCCCACTGCCCACCGCCCCCAGGCGGTGAGGCAGTGTACTGCAGGAGGTCCACTGCCCACTGCCCCCAGGCAGTGGGGCAGTGTACTGCTGGAGGTCCACTGCCCACTGCCCCCAGGCAATAGGGCAGTGTATAGCAGGAGGTCCGCTGCCCACTGCCCCCAGGCAGTGAGGCAGTGTATAGCAGGAGGTCCGCTGCCCACTGCCCCCAGGCAGTGGGCAGTGTATTGCAGGAGGTCCACTGCCCACTTCTCTCAGGCAGTGGGGCAGTGTATTGCAGGAGGTCCACTGCCCACTGCCCCAAGGCAGTGAGGCAGTGTACTGCAGGAGATCCACTGCCCACTGCCCCCAGGCAGTGGGGCAGTGTATAGCAGGAGGTCCACTGCCCACTGCCCCCAGGCAGTGGGCAGTGTATTGCAGGAGGTCCACTGCCCACTGCCCCCGGGCAGGTGGGCAGAGTACTGCACGAGGTCCACTGCCCACTGCCCCCAGGCAGTGAGGCAGTGTATTACAGGAGTTCCACTGCCCACTGCCCCCAGGCAGTGAGGCAGTGTATTGCAGGGGGTCCACTGCCCACTGCCCCCAGGTAGTGGGGCAGTGTATTGCAGGAGTTCCAGTGCCCACTGCCCCTGGGCAGTGGGGCAGTGTATTGCAGAAGTCCCACTGCCCTCCGCCCCCAGGCGGTGAGGCAGTGTACTGCAGGAGGTCCACTGCCCACTGCCCCCAGGCAGTGGGGCAGTGTACTGCGGGAGGTCCACTGCCCACTGCCCCCAGGCGGTGAGGCAGTGTACTGCAGGAGGTCCACTGCCCACTGCCCCCAGGCATTGGGGCAGTGTACTGCAGGAGGTCCACTGCCCACTTCCCTCAGGCAGTGGGGCAGTGTATTGCAGGGGTCCACTGCCCACTGCCCCCAGGCAGGGAGGCAGTGTGTGGCAGAAGGTCCACTGCCCACTGCCCCCAGGCAGTGGGCAGTGTACTGCGGGAGGTCCACTGCCCACTGCCCCCAGGCAGTGAGGCAGTGTATAGCAGGAGGTCCGCTGCCCACTGCCCCCAGGCAGTGGGCAGTGTATTGCAGGAGGTCCACTGCCCACTTCTCTCAGGCAGTGGGGCAGTGTATTGCAGGAGGTCCACTGCCCACTGCCCCAAGGCAGTGAGGCAGTGTACTGCAGGAGGTCCACTGCCCACTGCCCCCAGGCAGTGGGCAGTGTATTGCAGGAGGTCCACTGCCCACTGCCCCCGGGCAGTGGGGCAGTGCACTGCACGAGGTCCACTGCCCACTGCCCCCAGGCAGTGGGGCAGTGTACTGCAGGAGGTCCACTGCCCACTGCCCCCAGGCATTGGGGCAGTGTATTGCAGGGGGTCCACTGCCCACTGCCCCCAGGCAGTGGGGCAGTGTACTGCAGGAGGTCCACTGCCCACTACCCCCAGGCAGTGGGGCAGTGTACTGCAGGAGGTCCACTGCCCACTGCCCCCAGGCATTGGGGCAGTGTATTGCAGGAGGTGCACTGCCCACTGCCCCCAGGCAGTGGGGCAGTGTACAGCAGGAGGTCCACTGCCCACTTCCCCCAGGCAGTGGGCAGTGTATTGCAGGAGGTCCACTGCCCACTGCCCCCAGGCAGTGGGGCAGTGTACTGCACGAGGTCCACTGCCCACTGCCCCCAGGCAGTGGGGCAGTGTATTGCAGGAGGTCCACTGCCCACTGCCCCCAGGCAGTGGGGCAGTGTATTGCAAGGGGGTCCACTGCCCACTGCCCCCAGGCAGTGGGCAGTGTACTGCGGGAGGTCCACTGCCCACTGCCCCCAGGCAGTGAGGCAGTGTACTGCAGGAGGTCCCCTGCCCACTGCCCCCAGGCATTGGGGCAGTGTATTGCAGGAGGTCCACTGCCCACTGCCCCCAGGCAGTGGGGCAGTGTACTGCAGGAGGTCCACTGCCCACTTCCCCCAGGCAGTGGGCAGTGTATTGCAGGAGGTCCACTGCCCACTGCCCCCAGGCAGTGGGGCAGTGTACTGCACGAGGTCCACTGCCCACTGCCCCCAGGCAGTGGGGCAGTGTATTGCAGGGGGTCCACTGCCCACTTCCCCCAGGCAGTGGGGCAGTGTACTGCAGGAGGTCCACTGCCCACTGCCTCCAGGCAGTGGGCAGTGTATTGCAGGGGCTCCACTGCCCACTTCCCTCAGGCAGTGAGGCAGTTTATTACAGGACTTCCACTGCCCACTGCCCCCAGGCAGTGAGGCAGTGCAGTGTATTACAGGACTTCCACTGCCCACTGCCCCCAGGCAGTGAGGCAGTGCAGTGTATTACAGGACTTCCACTGCCCACTGCCCCCAGGCAGTGAGGCAGTGTATTGCAGGAGTTGCACTGCCCACTGCCCCCAGGCAGTGGGGCAGTGTATTGCAGGAGTTCCAGTGCCCACTGCCCACGGGCAGTGGGGCAGTGTATTGCAGGGCTTCCAGTGCCCACTGCCTGCAGGCAGTGAGGCAGTGTACTGCAGGAGCTCCACTGCCCACTGGCCCCAGGCAGTGGGGCAGTGTACTGCAGGAGGTCCACTGCCCACTGCCCCCAGGCAGTGGGGTAGTGTATTGCAGGGGGTCCACTGCCCACTGCCCCCAGGCAGTGGGCAGTGTACTGGGGGAGGTCCACTGCCCACTACCCCCAGGCAGTGGGGCAGTGTACTACAAGAGGTCAACTGCCCATTACCCCCAGGCAGTGAGGCAGTGTATTGCAGGAGGTCCACTGCCCACTGCCCCCAGGCAGAGGGGCAGTGTTCTGCAGGAGTTGCACTCCCCACTGCCCCCAGGCAGTGAGGAAGGGTATTGCAAGAGTTCCACTGCCCACTGCCCTTAGGCAGTGGGGCAGTGTATTGCAGGATATCCACTGCCCACTGCCCCCAGGCAGTGAGGCAGTGTATTGCAGGAGGTCCACTGCCCACTCCCCACGGGCAGTGGGGCAGTGTATTGCAGGGGGTCCACTGCCCACTTCCCCCAGGCAATGAGGCAGTGTACTGCGGGAGGTCCACTGCCCACTGCCCCCAGGCAGTGAGGCAGTGTATTGCAGGAGGTCCACTGCCCACTGCCCCCCTCGGAGTGAGGAAGTGCATTAGTGCATTGCAGGAGGTCCACTGCCCACTGCCCCCGGGCAGTGGGGCAGTGTACTGCAGGAGTTGCACTCCCCACTGCCCCCAGGCAGTGAGGCAGGGTATTGCAAGAGTTCCACTGCCCACTGCCCTTAGGCAGTGGGGCAGTGTTTTGCAGGATATCCACTGCCCACTGCCCCCAGGCAGTGGGGCAGTGTACTGCAGGAGGTCCACTGCCCACTGCCCCCAGGCAGTGGGGCAGTGTATTGCAGGGGGTCCACTGCCCACTGCCCCCAGGCAATGAGGCAGTGTACTGCGGGAGGTCCACTGCCCACTGCCCCCAAACAGTGAGGCAGTGTACTGCAGGAGGTCCACTGCCCACTGCCCCCAGGCATTGGTGCAGTGCATTGCAGGAGGTCCACTGCCCGCTGCCCCCCTCGGAGTGAGGCAGTGCATTAGTGCATTGCAGGAGGTCCAGTGCCCACTGCCCCCAGGCAGTGGGGCAGCGTATTGCAGGAGATCCACTGCCCACTGCCCCCAGGCAGTGGGGCAGTGTATTGCAGGAGGTCCACTGCCCACTTCCCACGGGCAGTGGGGCAGTGTATTGCAGGAGGTCCACTGCCCACTGCCCCCAGGCAATGAGGCAGTGTACTGCACGAGGTCCACTGCCCACTGCCCCCAGGCAGTGGGGCAGTGTACTGCAGGAGGTCCACTGCTCACTGCCCCCAGGCATTGGTGTAATGCATTGCAGGAGGTCCACTGCCCGCTGCCCCGAGGCAGTGAGGCGGTGTACTACAGGAGATCCACTGCCCACTGCCCCAAGGCAGTGGGGCACGGTATTGCAGGAGGTCCACTGCCCACTGCCCCCAGGCAGTGGGGCAGTGCATTGCAGGATATCCACTGCCCACTGCCCCCAGGCAGTGAGGCAGTGTATTGCAGGAGGTGCACTGCCCACTGCCCCCAGGCAGTCGGGCAGTGTACTGCACGAGGTCCACTGCCCACTGCCCCCAGGCAGTGGGGCAGTGTATAGCAGGAGGTCCGCTGCCCACTGCCCCCAGGTACTGGGCAGTGTACTGCGGGAGGTCCAATGCCCACTGCCCCCAGGCAATAGGGCAGTGTACTGCAGGAGCTCCACTGCCCACTGCCCCCAGGCAGTGGGGCAGTGTATTACAGGGGGTCCACTGCCCACTGCCCCCAAGGCAGTGAGGCAGTGTACTGCGGGAGGTCCACTGCCCACTGCCCCCAGGCAGTGGGGCAGTGTATTGCAGGAGGTCCACTGCCCACTGCCCCCATGCAGTGAGGCAGTGTACTGCAGGAGGTCCACTGCCCACTGCCCCCAGGCAGTGGGGCAGTGTATTGCAGGAGGTCCACTGCCCACTTCCCTCAGGCAGTGGGGCAGTGTATTGCAGGAGGTCCACTGCCCACTGCCCCCAGGCAGTGGGGCAGTGTATTGCAGAAGGTCCACTGCCCCCTGCCCCCAGGCAATGGGACAGTGTATTACAGGAGTTCCACTGCCCACTGCCCCCAGGCAGTGAGGCAGTGCATTGCAGAAGGTCCACTGCCCACTGCCCCCAGGCAGTGAGGCAGTGTACTGCAGAAGTTCCAGTGCCCGCTGCCCCCGGGCACTGGGGCAGTGTATTGCAGAAGTCCCACTGCCCACCGCCCCCAGGCGGTGAGGCAGTTTATTGCAAGAGTTCCACTGCCCACTGCCCCCAAGCAGTGGGGCAGTGTACTGCAGGGGGTCCACGGCCCACTGCCCCCAGGCAGTGGGGCAGTGTACTGCAGAAGTCCAACTGCCCACCGCCCCCAGGCGGTGAGGCAGTGTATTGCAAGAGTTCCACTGCCCACTGCCCCCAGGCAATGGGGCAGTGTACTGCAGGAGGTCCACTGCCCACTTCCCTCAGGCAATGGGGCAGTGTATTGCAGGGGGTCCACTGCCCACTGCCCCCAGGCAGTGGGGCAGTGTATTACAGGAGTTCCACTGCCCACTGCCCCCAGGCAGTGACGCAGTGTATTGCAGAAGGTCCACTGCCCACTGCCCCCAGGCAGTGGGGCAGTGTATTGCAGGAGGTCCACTGCCCACTGCCCCCAGGCAGTGGGGCAGTGTATTGCAGAAGTCCCACTGCCCACTGCCCCCAGGCAGTGAGGCAGTGTAGGAGGAGGAGGAGGAGGAGCGCCTGCCGTGGTCCCACGTACGGTGAGCCGTGGCGTCGTCCCTCGGGGGCCCCACGCAGGCTCTGCCGAGGGAGTCCTCTGTCTTACCTCCGCTAGAGTAAGACGAATCTCGTTGCACACCTGAGAACGCTCCTCCCAGCAGGCCGTCTGGGTCACAGCGCCGGCGTACAACAACGCTACGGTCCGATCTGCACTCCGGTCCCGGCCACCAACCGCTCCGACCTGTCCCGGATCCACCCGAGTCAGCGTTCCAAGATCAACGGGCACGGAAGATGTGGGTCTCCCGGGGCATCACCCCCGGCTTAGAACGCCGCCAGACAAGGAGCGCGGTCTGGCACGACTGCGCGCTGTACCGGAACGGTCCGGGCGCGTGAGGTCGAGGACGGGTCACGGGCGGGGACAAGGCCACGGGGCGGGCCGGCCCAGGGCCACCTGCATGTCTTTGAAGACCGTCCGGGGGCCCTGGGAAGCCGCAGTAAGGATGGCCGAGAACGCCGAATGTAGTGCGGCACACCATGAGGGGATCACATCCCCACGGAGACCGGCCTCCAGGCTCCGTCCATTGCCACCGTAATGGATGGCCCAGAGGCGGCGCTGATCCGGGAGATGGGGGGCAAGCCCGTGCCGGCCGAGACTGTCCAAGATGATCACGTCATAGGTCTCCAGTCCTATGTCCCGTCGTACGGCCGGCGGAATCTGGTTCGTCTCGTTGTACACATACAAGACTCGGTACGGACTGCACTTGTCCTGGGTGGAATTGGCGGTCGTCATCTTGGGGGCCAGGAGGAGGTCTCCTGACAGCCACAGGCCCAGGATGACGTCCCAGGCTGGCCACCTGGGCGATCCAGGCGTCGGGGCCCAGTTGGCCACGTGATACCACGCCCGCGAAGGGCGGCCGGTGAGGGATTGGTTCACGGGGCCTCCCTTCTGGGGGGAGAAGTGGTCGGCAAGAGGTAGGACGGGCACCGCGTGCCGCTTATGTAGGAGGACGGTAGTAAGAACGACGTCGCAGAGAAGGCAACAGAGACGCGCAGGACGCAGACCCCTGTGTAGCAGGGCATCCCTGTGCGGCGTGGAGATGGTTCCGAGACGACCGATAGTGTAGGTGGCGATGGTGTGGTGGGCCGGGGAGCCATCCACAGCCAGCATGAACGGCTCGTCCCCCCAAAGGACGAGGGTGCCCCAAGCAGTGGGCGTACAGTGGCGCCAGGCACGGCACCTCTGGGAGAGTCGGGCCGCAAGCCACCGATGGTAGTGGGCGCGGATGAGCGGGTCAAGCGGGCAAGAGAGGACGTGGTCCCCGGAGGCGGGCATGTTGCAGAGGGGGCAGGGCGTGTCCCTCGGGGGGAACAGGGAGAGGCGGATGCCGGTGACCGTGAGGTGGTCCCCCCATGTGATGAGGCCGTGGCTGACGACGTTGGCGTACTCGTTGAGGGCGGGGTGGCGCTGGGGCGGGGGGGATGCAGAGTAGGCGTGGTGGGAGGCGGCTGGGCAGTAGCGCCCGGCGCCCGAAAGGCAGAAACCGCCTTGGGCTTAGGGATCGGGTCCGGGACAGCGAACGACAACTCGGGTGCACGCGCAGGGGTCTCCGGGACCGGCACGGCGCTTGGCGCGGCCATAGCCCTGCGGAGGACGTCGGCTAACTCCTCGAGGTTGGGTGCCTGGGGCGAGGTGAGAACTGCTGCGGCGAGTATGACCGGCACGAGGACCAGGAACTGCTGAGAGCCGGGGGGAGGCAGCTCGAATGAAGCCGGAACGGTACTGCGCACGGCGTTGGCGAACGCCGGCGGCGTGGACTGGAGGCCGTGGAGTCTGGTGGCGATGGACAGGAGGGGGGGAACCGACCTGATGAAGTTGTTGAGCCGAACGGCCTCGGCCTGCCGCTGTGCCGCGGCGTAACGCTGGGCCTGCTGCTGGGCATTATCTCGTTCTGTGCGAACCATGTCCAGATCCCGTGTGAGGGACTCCAGGTCGCTCCGTGCCACGGCCAGCTCCCGCTGCCGGGCCTCGTACTCGTCACGCAATTGAGCGTAGTCGGTGGAGTAGGCCGTGACATCCAGGTCCGGGACGAAAGGCTCCCCCACCTGGGAGGGACTGGGGGGGGCTGATCCGACGGCCGGGGTTGGTGACTCCGGAGGCGTGGGGTCTGCGGCTGCCGGTGGTACCTGGGAGGCGGGCTCTGGGAGATTGAAAGAAAGCCTTGTCTGCTCGGGCAACAGTGATGAAGGTGATGGTTCGGACCCCGAAGGGGTGGGCTTGTCTTGGGACTGGTACAGGGCTGACGCTGGGGTGAACGCCGCCGTGGCGAACAGAGTGCCGGCGGGGCTGGGCGCTGCTTGCCCTTTGGTGAGGTAAGGTGCGTGGCTGGGCGGTGTGAGCGGGGGCGGGCTGGCGGTGTCGGCGATGCCGGCCTGCAGCAGGGCGAAAGTGGGGGCTGTGGCCCAGGAATGCTCGCCAGCCTGCTCGATCTGATGCAGCAGCTCCACGCTGCGGATCGGCAGGACCGAGCATTCGAGCAGCGGCCGCAGCTGCTCGGGGGACCACATGCCCTTGTTGGCGAGGGCGGGGGGCGTGGGAACCGGGGCTGGCGTGTACTGCCCTGTGAGGCAGACGGAGGAGGCCCACGCCAGAAGTCCGAACTTCAGCGGGACGAGGTCTGCCGTCGGGATATGGGCTGCTTGCAGGACCGCATGCACGTCGTTGGGCAGCGCCGAAAAGGCCGCAACCACCTCTCGGGTGCGGAGGCGGTCCCATGACGGTCTGAGGTGGGGGGCAAGGAACTGGCTGATGGGTTTGTGGATCTTGTGGGAGACCTTCTGGCTTTGGATGTCTGGAGGGGCGGTAGTGTCGATGGGCGGCGGCTGTTCGCGGGCCGTGTACAGGCCCTTGAAGACTTGGCTGCGGAGGCGTGACGCTGAGATCGGAACATGGCTTGGACTCCACCGCGTGACGAGCGCCGCTGTGAGGGCCTCAGGGTCCTTGGAGACATACTCCAGCAGTGGGCCTCCTTGCACCAGCGACAGGGGGACGTGTTCGATGACCTTCGTGTCAGACGGGCCTGCGGCGACTGTTACGGTGGCTGTGAGCAGGAGCCCCCGCGGCGTCCACACCCCCGTCACAGCTGTAATAGCCTGGATGTCGCCGTTGGCAGCCGTCCATCGCAGGGCATCACACAAGTCAGCCAGGGCGGGGTCGGTGGCCCGGATAGCTGTATCTGCTGCTTCCAGTGCGTCATCCTTCAGCATGTCCAGCTCTCGCAGGAGACGGTCAGCATCTTCGGACTGGGCGATTTCCATCAGAAACATGGGGAACGGCCCCCGACGAATGGTGCCGCCTCGACCGGTGTCGGGGGCGGGAGAGGGGGTGTCCTGGGACGGCGTTGAGCGGTCTGACATGGTAGGCTGTGGCAAGAAAAGAGCGGGTGGCCTGTGGCCGCAATGTGTCGGGGGGGGTAACAAATCGAGGTGTTGGTAAACGGAGGTGCACTGACATCATAGGCAGCCCCAATCGGATGGGGCGCGCTGGAAAGAAACAAAGGGTACCACGAGCGTGGCCATAGTGTGACGAAACAAAGAGCATGGCGCGATGGCGCGGAGGAACACGGGGCCGCCTGGCGGACCGGGTCGGCGAGCGGGGGTCCCAGGACACACGAGGGCGGGGGTGCGAGGGGAGCACCGCGCTGGCGCGTGGTGCTGCAACCCCAGTGGCGCATGGGGGAGAGGGCCCCACGGTGGGACGACGAATCGGACGACTGATGATACCCCTGCACAAGGCGTCACGCTTGAGCGGCGGATACGTCGAATGCAGTCCCCGTCGCGGCTCCCCGCGTAGCGGCCTGGAAGATTGCCACGGCGAGGTCGACGTCTTGCCAGAGCCGAACGTAGAACGTTGTGCCCGCTGTGAGCAGGAAATGGCTAGCAAGGGGGAGGGACGCACCCGAGGTGCGGCACTCAGCCCTTGGAGACACGAGAGTAAGAGGGAGAGACGGAGTGCACCATACGGGTGGAGCTGAGCGGAGAGGGGGCCACGATGGCAGAGCTGAGTCACGTGGTGGCACGACTATCACGACGATTCACGACTGGTTTCAAGCGTGGCAGTGCGTGTAGGCAATCCGTCCTACAGCTACCATCCTGAGGGTTTTTAGACTGGTGCCAGGTCACCCACGGGCAGTGAGGCAGTGTATTGCAAGAGTTCCACTGCCCACTGCCCCCAGGCAGTGGGGCAGTGTACTGCAGGAGTTCCACTGCCCACTGCCCCCAGGCAGTGAGGCAGTGTACTGAAGGAGGTCCACTGCCCACTGCCCCCAAGCAGTGGGGCAGTGTATTGCAGGAGGTCCACTGCCCACTGCCCCCAGGCAGTGAGGCAGTGTATTACAGGACTTCCACTGCCCACCGCCCCCCAAGCAGTGAGGCAGTGTATTGCGGGAGTTCCACTGCCCACTGCCCCCAGGCAGTGAGGCAGTGTGTTGCAGGTGTTCCACTGCCCACTGCCCCCGGGTAGTGGGGCAGTGTACTGCAGGAGGTCCAGTGCCCACTGCCCCCAGGCAGTGGGGCAGTGTACTGCAGGAGGTCCACTGCCCAGCCCCCAGGGCAGTGGGGCAGTGCATTGCAGGAGTTCCACTGCCCACTGCCCCCAGGGCAGAGGGGCAGTGCATTGCAGGAGTGCCACTGCCCACTGCCCCCAGGCAGTGAGGCAGTGCATTGCAGGAGTTGCACGCAGGGTGCAGTGGACCAATGAGGCCCTGTCTGCCTGCGCACGGGCGTCGGCAGAGCACAGCCGGCCCAGTGCGGGAGTGCACTGGTCCGGCTATGCAACAACACACTTACACACAGCGCGCACGCCACACACACAGCCCCGCCCGTTTACCTGTACCCGTGGGTAGACATCCCGGCCATTGCCTTCTGGTAACAGCGCCTTCGGCACACCACACCACACCACACCATATATAGTTTCTGCACCCCTCCACCAAACCCCCTTCTGCTTCCGCCTCAGCTGGCCAGCACCCATGCTCTACTAGTGTTCATATCTGCCCTTCTTTGCTGTGTCACTTCCCTCCTTTTTGGTGCCTAGGATCCACCCCTGCATGGGGCCCCTTCGTCGTAGCAGAGGTGCAGTGGCAGGACCGTGTGGGGCGCGCTGTGGCGAAGCAGGTGCCCCTTGGGAACCTGGAATGGCTTGAGGAGCTCACCAGTGCCCCGCGTGCAAAGGCCGCAACTGTCACATTTCGGTCGCTGTACCGCCCCCTGGCCCCAAGCCCTCCCCCTGACGCCGAGACGGAGGGCACGGGGACCCCGGAGCCGCTGGCCAACGATTTGCCGGCCTCTGACGCGCCAGATCGTGGTTCACAATCCCCCGAGGAGGATGCGACCGATTTGACGGCGCAGATCAAGCGGAGTCCCCGCCTCCAATTCGAGGTGCTCTCGGGGGCGGGCTGGGGCTACGAGGCCAGCCACGTGATGTACCTCCCCTTCGTCGCTGGGGTGTGGCTGGCCCACACGCACACGCGCGGGGGCCCCCTCTCCCCCGGCGCCCGCATGCTGTGCGGGGCCGTCACCCTGGCCGGGGCGAGCTTCCCGTTCGCCCCCCTCTCACGCGCAGAGGCGCACCCGCTGCACGCCCTCATGGAGGCCGCCGCGGGGCTCCTCCTGCCCAATAATCTGCATGTCCTGTGGCACACGGCGGGGGCCGTGTGCCTCGTCCGGCTGCTCATCGCCTCCCCGCATCTGCAGGGCCTTCTGGGGCATCGGCCCTTGCAGTGGCTGGGGCGGGTGTCCTTTGCGCTGTACCTCACGCACCTGCCGGTCATGTACGGCTTCACTGCGTGGGCCTACGTGCAATTGCGGTGGCTGGACTTCAACGGCCTGTGGGCGGCGGGGCTGGCGTGCGTGGCGTCTGCCCCTGTCCTGGGCCTTGTGGCTTGGCTGTTTTGTGAGGGCGTGGACCAGAGGGCGATCGTGTGGAGTGGGCGGTGCGGGAGGTGGCTGCTGGGGATGCCCGGGTGACACCCCTTTGCCCTCCTACTTATTTAGAGGAAGGGCTATGGTTGCGTGGAAGCAGCAAGGCCTTACAACTCCCCCTTGAGTCCAGGGGGGAACAGGGGTTTCTAGCAGCATGCAGCGGCAAGCACCCTGGTGCAAAATGGGAGAAAGCCTTACCGCCAGCCTCGTGGCTGGGATTGGCCTAAGTGCTGGTGGATGGTGCCCAGGAGTATGAAGTTGAATCGCACCAAGTTTGAGCAAAAGAATCAACAGTGGCGACCGGCGACGGAGCCTGCAAGTGCAGGTAGTGGGTTCCCAAATATTGTCGACTATTTAGGGTATGGAAGAGGCGTTTCGGGTGCCGTATGTATTCAAAGCCAATTGATGAAGGGACACTTTTCTCCACTTCTTGGCACTCGCCTCCCCGCTTGACATCCCCAGTGACCCATTATGATTTTGGGGGTGGGGGTTGGAAAAGGGGCTTCAAGGGCTAGTAGTTGGGGATTCGGCGGATGAGCATGTCATAAATGTAGTAAATGTAGTGCCAATGGCACTGGCACAGCCGGCAGGTTTGGGGGCCTCAATTCTGTTTCTACATTTTATCAAGTATGGTGTCCTAAGTATGGCAACCATGGCACATGTCCAACCGCCCCTGCACTGAGTACCAAGTGTGATGGCACCCAGAACAGCCACACACGTGTTTCTGACAGGCCATGTAGGGCCCACCAAGATGGGCACATTGCGCACTCCTTAGCCACTGACATAACAAAAAGATGGGAGTCCCGGAAAGGAGGCTCCAAGGGCCGTCACTAAGAGGCCAGCGCTTGCAGCCTCCTGCCAAGCGTGCTTGGGGGGGGGGGGGGTTGTCCCGCAAAAAAGGGCTCTAAGCCTCCCCCTCCCCCCCCCCCTCGCCGCCGCACTTTCAATTTTTCGGAAGTCATGGGGTGCCATGGATCCGTCTGACCTCATGTGCCCTACCACTTCATGCTTGTGCACCTCTTTTGATGCGGTGCTTCCCCGACCCTCCCGTCTTTGCATGGCCCGGTGCGCATGCCTGCCAAAGCACCACACAACTCTGTGGCTGACTTGCTGCTGGTGCCCTGAGGCACTGAAGCGGATTTGGAGAGGGCTGACTGCCACTGAATCAGGTGTTGGATGTGGAGGTGCCGTACTGAGGGTGGATGTGACTGGGCTATGTTCTGGCCAGCAGTGCATGACCAGGGGTTGAACAGAAGTGAGTGTCGGTCCCCGAGCCGGACTCCTGCTGCTCTGCTTTGTGCCCTGTGGCAATGGAGGGCTGGCAAGGGGATTCCTGGTTCTGAAGGTGGGTGGGTTACCAAGTTGTGCGGCGGTGCCCCGCCCCCTCCGTGTCCAACGAATGTTTTGTCCATGGAACACTTCCGTTCGGACCGTAATTTTTTGGGACCAATGTAATTAGGTACCGGGTTTAGGTACGGAATTAATTGGGTACCAAATGGCCTGTCCAACGAACACTCTTGCTCAGACTGTGTTTTTTGAGAAGTATTTTGTTCGCAAGACACGGGGGGGGCACGTGAATGGGGCGTGATGCTCGGAACAGCCATTGCGCTACGGCAAATACTGGCCTTCTCCTCCCGTTGAGTGATCCTCGAAACCTCCAAAACCGACGCAACATGTTGCTTGGGCCGCTGGTGACGCACGCAAAAGGTCTTGGGGGTGGCATCGGGCGGCGCAAATGTCTGGCAAAGCAAGTGGACAGCCGCATTAGGCGTTATGTAGCCAATCCACCCACTTGTGGGCCACTTCTGATTTTCTGCCCCGCTTTGGAGCGTTGGGAATAGCTCAATAACTCAAAAACTGAAAGCTCCATAATGAGCCACGTCATGTGTACCAGCATTGGCACCTGAAGATGATACGGTGCGGGTGTGTACAGTCCCCCCTCCACCCAACGCCAGATACACCCGAGTCCCCGCCGGCCATGAGGGCCGGTTGGGGAGGGACGTTCCGTGGGGGTATGGTACCGGTGTGTACAGCCCCCCCCCCCAGCAACGGATACACCTCGCCGGTCATGAGGGGGGTTGGGGGATAGGGACGTCCCATGGGGGCACGGTGCCGGTGTGTTCAGCCCCCCCACCCCCACCCAGCGACGGATGCACCCCAGTTCCTACCGGCCATGAGGGGCTCTGTGGGGTTGGTTGTTGGTTGCTGGTTGGCCCGCCCGAGGCACCCGCTTAGCCGGAGGGGGCCCCGGGAAAACGTGGGTCCCCAGCCGTCCCGGACGGCTTACTCGGTCCCGCCGGGGTGGGCCGAAGCGGGCAGCAAGTGGCAGCACCCCGCGCCACCAGAGGCTGCCAAAGGCCGTGTTTCACGGGGTGGGGGGGGGGGGGGGCTTCGCTTCTGTAATCAGTCAGTGTGGCGGGCGTGACCTTGCGCCGCACAAGGCACGCTGGGGTCCACGGGAGGCCACCATCCCGCGCCTTGCCCCTCAGTTTCACAAATAAACCTTGCGTTGTTTTCGTGGCTGCGTGTCTGCCCAAGGGGCGGTTCATTGTCGGGTCCTCACCCTGGTTCTTGTGCACATACCCACAGCTCCTATGTTCACTCTCCTGCCCTTGCTTTCTCTCTGCCGCGCCTTGTAGCTGCTTGTTCGTCTGGGGGCCCTCCGTTTCCCCCCCAAGCGGGTTCCGCAACACGCCGCACACACGTGAGGGACATATGCGCACAGGCAGGGCACGGTGCGCTGTAAGCGGTTCGTCATTCGCTGTCGGGCCAGTCCTTGGCGCTCAAGGGGGCCCCCAGGGCGCGGCCTACCATGAGTCCTTCTGGCAGTGGGAGCAAGGTCAGGGGTTCGTGGTGGTGGGGCTCGTGGCGGTGGGGTTGTCCACAACCGTAGCCGTGGCTCGCACAACGAGGGGTGGGGTGACTGGGGCCTGCTGGAGCAGGGCTAGGGCGTCGGTCTTGGTGCACTCGAGGGCACAGAGCACTAGGGCTGGGGTTGTATCCGGCGATGGCGCTGGAGGTAGGGGGATGCACGGGGGGCGGCTGGTGACTAGCTGCCACGCACGGCGGCGGCGTAGCCAGCCGAGGACGACACTGTGGCGGACCGTCAACGGCGGGCTGTAGGCGAGGGCCTGGGGGCCTACGGGCATGGGGGGCGCAGCCGTTGGCCAAAGGTCTGGTGCTGCAGATAGGACCATGGGCAGGGTGGGTGGCGGTTGGTGTACGGCTTCCAGGTGATCCGCATAGACTTCCTGATAGTGTGCTGCCAGGAGAGAGGGGATCTTCGCTGGTAACCCACCACTCTCCTAAGAGCCTGAGGTGGAGGAGGGAGGGGGGTGGCACTAGCGATTCTGCTGAATCGTGGAGGCCCGTGAGGAGGCCGACATGGATCCGGGGAGGTGCAAACTTCGGTGCCGTTGTGGAGCGCGGACTCGCGGGGGTCCAGGATGAGGAGTGGGAGCACCAGGGGGTGGCGCAGGAGTCGCCACGACAGGAGGAGGTACTGGAGAAAGAACGGGGGGCACCCTCGGAGGAGGTGATCTGTGACAACCCCGTATGCCAGGTGACAGTAGGGGCACAACACCCCAACTGTCACCATAGCCCAGGGGCTGGCGTTGGTGCATCAGTAGGCAGTGCAGCATAGTGAGGTGCACTGCCCGCGGGGCGACCTCGGCGGCCTCCACGGCGGTTATGAAGAGTGTGGAGCTCAATGATTTGTCTAGTGGAGGGAATGACTGGGTGAGTTGGGCTGCTGCGGCTTGCTCAGCGATGACTTCGGCGGCGTTACGGGGCTGCAGGACGAGGCAGCCCGGGTGGGTGGCCAATACTCTGTCGGCAAACATCGGCAGCCAGGGGACGGTGTGGGGAAGCGCGGACTGTGCGCCAAGGTCAGCCAGCGTGTCGGCGTCGGCGTTGAGCTGGGCGAGCAGGGAGCGGTCTCCAGAATTGTGCTAGGCAGGCAGCTAGGCTTCCTGAAGGCGTGCTCGGGACTGTACCAAGGCGGCACGGAAGGGGACCTAGGGTGGGGGGCTCTGGTCAGGCCCGCAGTGAGGGCGGCCGTGGAGTCGGTGACCAGGAGCACCTCGCCCTGCCTGTCTGCCAGCAAGAGAATGAGGGCGATGTTGAGGAGGTGAGTAGCTGGAGGCGGGAGCGGTGGGCCACGTCCGGCGTGCCGAAGCCCCCCAGTTGCAGGGGGAGCCGCAGAAGGGTGCGTTGTGCCCAGGGTGGCAAGCGGAAGGCAGCGAGGTACACGTTGTCGACAGCCCGCTGGTGGGGGCGAAGCTCGTCCTGGGCGAAGAGGACCCCGCTGGAGACATAGTTGAGCATGGAGAGACCAAAGGAATGTAGGGCACAGAGTGGGAGAGCAGGCGCAGCTGGGCCTCTCTCTGTGGCCTTGTGGACCGCGCAGATGGCCTGGAGGGAGTTGTTGAGGGACTTGAGCTTGGAGAGTTCTGGCAGAAGAGGGATGCCCACTGGGTCGGGGGGCGTTGTGGTGGTGAACTCGTCGGATTCTAGGATTGGGGATTTCTCGAGGACGATGCTGCTATGCCGTAGGTGGAGCATGAAGTATTTCAGCTTGTCCGGATGGACTATTCGGCCGGCGCAGCGCGACGCATGCCGACAGGTCTCGGCCAGATTGACTGCCCCTGCAAGGGTCAGGTGGATGAAGCGTCGGTCGTCAGGGGCTGTGTGGGGGATAGGGACGTCCCACGGGGGTGTGATGCCGGTGTGTGCAGCCCCCCCCCCCCCCCCAACCCAACGCCAGAGAGCAAGTGCATGACAGGGTCACGACCTGCAGGGCAAGGGTTAGAGACTAACCGGCACTGTGGGTGGGTGGTGGGTGCGAGCTGACCTAAATGTCCAGAGGACCAGTGCCTATGCACAGTCAGCAACCACCTGGTGTGGTACAGAACTGGTCTGCGCTGCAGTGCAGCAAGCAAAACACTGAACAATGTGGTTATGACCATGCGCCTGTGACACGGGGGCGTATGCGAGCCCAGTTTCCGTTGCCTCATGGCCCCAACCCAACGACAAATGTGCCCCAGTCTCTGCCCACCATGAGGGGCCGTCTAGGGATTTGGACGTCCTGTGGGGATATGGGGCACGTGTGTACAATCCCCCCGAGTCCTCACCGGCCATAAGGGGTAAGTTGGGGGATACTGACGTCCCATGCAGGTATGGTGCCGGTGTGTACAAGCCCCCCCCCCCCCCCCCACCCAGCGCCGGATACACTCGAGTCCCCGCCGGCCATGAAGGGCCAGGCGGGGGATAGGGACGTCCCGTGGGGATATGGGGCAGGTGTCTTCAGCCCCCCCCCCCCCACCTACCCAGCAACGCATACACCTGAGTCCCCGCCAGGCATGATGGGCCGGTGGTGACGTATAGCAACGGAGTGAGGGTCCAGCCCGGTGCCGGCTACATCCGAGTCCCCTCCTGTGGGGATAGGGATGGCCCGTGATTTTCTTCCGGGATGCAACCTAGAGTGCAACTAGGCGATGCTGGTCGTGCTGGCCACACCCCATGTATATTTCTAGGGGCCGGAGGGGCAGTCGTGGGGCCTGTCCACCCGGTTTGTAGAGCGGTTGGGGCCACATGCTTGGGGGACTTGCTGTTGGCCACCCTTTGCATGGCGGGTTTCCAGGCCCAGGGGCTTGCGTTGCAACTGGCACGGTGAGCTCCCAGAGCACCCATTGCCCTCAAGTGTGTACCCGATTGGTCATTGCGCCGAGAGGGGTGTACCCAACCACATACGGGAGCGGTGTCTTTGGGCACAGGGCATGTGTGGGGGTCTGTGGGATCAGGTGGCGGACTAGGCCCCCGTGATATGCTAGCCAAACGCGGCCCTTCCGTAGTCTTGCGGGCTAAGGGCTGACACCCGTGCGTCTGAGTCCACTCCCTAGGGGGGTGGCAGGCTGAACCGGAAGTGGAGCCGTGGCCCCTACCTCGCCCCCCTCTGTTGGAGCCCAAGTGGTACCCACAACATGGACCGCTAGGGTGTTGCGTGGGTTGAGTTTTCTATGGGGAGGAGATGAAGAGGAGAGTGCCATGGTGCTAAGTCCGTTCAGGCCCACGGGGGTCACCCCATCAGCGGCGGTTCCAAGTCGGTGGGGGCTGGCAGGCACCATGGGGCGGGGGCGGGGGTGCACCCTACCAGGGGACTGCATCTCCTCCTCGTCCTCCTCCTGCGTGTGTGTGTGCCTGCGTGTGTGTGTGCCTGCGTTCGTGCGTGCATGCGTGGTGGGGGGGGGGTGTTTATGTATGTGTGTGTGTGTGTGTGCGTGTGGAAAGAGACGGAGCCAATATGGACTCAGTTCTGGCACCATGGTTGCATGGTTCCATGCATGCTGTGCCATGCACCACGGAGTTTCAACTCGCCCTCTGTCGAAAACCCCAGCAGCGGGCTTGGGCGCAGGATGATTGTACCCCCCCCCCTTGTCCTTCCCCACCCCTTGTCCTTCCCCAAGGGGGGGGGTGGGGGACCGTCACTTGCTCAACCCAAAAATTTTCGTTGCAGCTCACTGTGTTGTTGTGGCAAAACCACCACCCAAGAGTGCAGCCCAAAGCATTCCAGTGGAAAGTGGTGAGCATGTGCAAGAGTTCAAGGTCAAGTGGAGCAGGACCAAGAAAATTTACACCAAGCTGGTCAAGGAGTAGGTCTCCATACATTGGCAGCCCTTTGAACGTATCTTATGCTGAATTCTTTCGTTTTATGCTGCAATTTCTGTGCCTGCAAATGTGCGTGTACGGTAGTAGTGCGGTCTCCCAGGGGGGGTGGAGGACCGTCACTTGGTGACCGTCCCCCAGGGGGTGGTGGGGGGCCGCCTTCCCTGGGGTGGGGAAGGACAGGGGGGGGGGGGGTACTACATTGCCGGTGTACAGGGGTTGGGGAACCATAGAATACAAACACACCATGACTGCACAGAAATGACCACCAGTTGTATAGTTCACATGCGCTGTGCAAAAGCACGGCACCACTACAGACATAACAGAAACAAACACAAACAGAAACACGACACGACACGACACGACACGACACGACACAACATGACACAACACAACACAACACAACACAGCACAGCACAATAGACCCTCTCAGTTTGACTCGGTTCCTACAGCAATGCACTGCCCATTACAAACCTCAATCAGATCAGGAGAAAGTGTTCACATTCGCAGCAGTCGTACTATCTGAAAAGTGATGGCAGCTGCAGGACTGCAGCAGAGGCCGGAGAAGGGGAAGTCTGCACACCCTTTTTCATCGCCACTGTTTGCAGTTGTTGGAATGGTTGTACAGTCAAGCATGGGCAAGCGCGTAGGAGTGTTTCTGTGTGTGTGTGTGTGTGTGTGTGTTTGTGTGTGTGTGTCATCCACCAACCAGGACGCCCGGAAATCACGCGCGAAGGGTGGCCCGTGTGGCATACTTCTGTGGGGAGGGTGACACTGTGCCAGTTCAGGAATAATATATTGACGGCCACCGATGCCGCCCCCCCAGGACAGGGCTGTGTGTATGGAACGAGTGCATTGTACACTTAAGCGTTGCTGGAATGTGGAGGTAGAGTGCTCTTGTATCACCCAGGCCGTCACCAAATGCACAGGCAAATGCTGCAACCCAGTCACGAAAGCGGTGGGAGTCGTAATGGTTTTGCCGGGGACAGACAGGCACACAACGTTTGCAGAGCCAGCAGCACTAGGTGACAACTGGTCTCTGAAACTGGGACCGCCGCTGATTACCCCACTGCATTCGTACCACGGGTACCTGCCATCCATTTTCACTGAGGTTCTGCGGAACGCACTGCCCTGGGCAGGGACATGGTTAGGCCAGATCCTCGGGGCGTGTGCATGGCTACAGGTAGCCGTGGTTTCTGAATACCGCAGAGCCGGTGCGATGCGTGCCATGCATAAAGCAGTAGCCAAAGCATACGCGTGCACTCCACATGCCTACCAAGCAACCACTAAGGTACTACACCACATTTCACATAAGCTTCCGTTGAAAAGATGCGTGGCAGTTCGAGCTGTGGGGATATGGCTAAGCAGACATGCCTACTGGAGTGATAACCTCTACTCGTCTGGGATCCTTCCCCCAGATCTGACTGTCGATGGGACATGCGGTGCATGGAATTCGGATTTTCAGTCGGTCTATACCGTGATCCAGGAGTGCAGGGGCAACAGCTGTTGGTGTAAAAAGTCCTGGGAGTCCAATGTGTGTGTGTAGTGCACCAATGATGGTGCATTCCGTTTCATGCTTTTCTGGTTTCCTTCTTCCCCCTGTTGAACTGACGATTCCACAAACCTCGGAGGGCGGTGAAAGTAGTACAGGGACATAGGGACATGGAGGTGAGGGCTCCGAAACATTCCCACAGCCCAGTACTGAACCTGCTTAACGGCTTAACGTCTGTATCTGTCCTTTGCGGGCCCTTGGCTTAGCGCTCTGCGCGGCTGCCGAGGGCTAGAGACCTTCATGCCTGGGTGTAGGATGTGCCTCCTCCTCTTGCACTGTACTGTGCTGCAGAAAGGCGCCTACTGGCGTTGGACATGCTTTGTCTTGTTTGATGACCAGCTGACAAGGAATTGACATCCGGACTTGGCGTTGTGCTCGTCTGTTTGTTGACAATCGTGTGTGTGTGTGTGTGTGTGGGTGCGTGCGTGCGTGCGTGCGTGCGTGCGTGCGGGGGGGCGGGCGGGTGGGCGTGCGTGCGTGCGTGCGTGCGTGCGTGGGTGTGTGTGTGTGTGTGTGTGTGTGTGTGTGTGTGTGTGTGTGTGTGTGTGTGTGTGTGTGTGTGTGTGTGTGTGTGTGTGTGTGTGTGTGTGTGTGTGTGTGTGTGTGTGTGTGTGTGTGTGTGTGTGTGTGTGTGTGTGTGTGTGTGTGTGTGTGTGTGTGTGTGTGTGTGTGTGTGTGTGTGTGTGTGTGTGTGTGTGTGTGTGTGCAGGTGCACGGGTGTTGGTGGCTAACAATGGGCAGGATCCACGTTGCTTGCCCCTGACTTATCTTCTTCAAGGTCTAGCTCGGCTTTGCTGGGCTAGGCGGTATGTCAATGCATGACACCCCGCTGCCTGCTCTGTTTGTTCTAGTGTTGGGTGTTGAGGTTGCTGCTGTTGCAGTGACCGCCTCAGTGGGTACGTTCGTGCATATATTCGTGCGTGTGCAGGTGTGTCCTCGGTGTGTGCTGCAGATTGTGTAACTCCGAAGCCCCGCACCCTGCTTGCTGTGCTCAAGTCTGGTAATAAGGTTGGTATGTGTGAGAGTCATTTTATGCCCCCGTGTCCACCCCTTTGTGTTTGCGCCTGCATGTGCATGAGTGTATGTGCACGTGTGTTTGTGTATGCTTCCTGGCACATGTCAAGTGCTTGTCCGCATTTGGCCGGATGCACGCTCATGGCAGGTCTGCGATCTGTCTGACAAATTGGGTGCAAGTCTTTATGCTGCTCTCCATTGTCAGTCACGGTTTCTTCTGCACCCTTAGATCTTACCACCGCCTGTTGCGCTACAGGTTCTCTCAGCAGGACAGTTGGTACATCATGAGAGGCACGCCTCTACGTTTCTCCAATTGTGGGCGTCCTTGCATGTGCCTTGGTGCTGGTGGTGCATTCAGGGTCTGGGGCAGGGGGGAAATGCATTGCTGTGGAAACACCAACCTCAAAATGTAGGCCAATACAGTGTGAGGGGGGCACGAAGGCATGGATGTTTCCAATGGGCCGGGCACAGTACTGGCATCCTGCTCCCTGGGCAGGCAGCACGGGCAGGGTAGGATAGACCCCGACAGCGGCAAAAGCTGGCTGTGAGTTAGGCTGAAGCGGCCGCAAGGGCTGTGTCTGCAAAAAAGGCTGGCTGTGCCACTTGCGCATCCCGGCACACACAACACACTGGGGGGTAATGAGATGGAAAGAAGATGCCACCATGACCAGCTTCTTCCACTGCATTGAACCTGAATGTAGTTTTATCACCGTCTCATGGGCACAAGCTGTCCCATGAATTCTGTTTTGCCAATGAAAGTGATGGTACCATTGGTTTCTTTTGATTCACAATGTGTGCCACATCAGCCAGTCTAGCCTTGTAGGTGGATTGTCTTGTCGGTGGCACCATCTCAAGTGATTCGCGTGCCTTTTTCGAGGTTGCCTACAACTGCTTTGTTGCAATGCAGTCTTGTTACTGTCTTCCAGACAAAAGATGGATACCATGATTAGCCAAAAGTGATGGGTTTATTGCTCCTTTTGAGTGTACAATGTGCACAGGATCAGCCATTTTGGTCCTCCTGGTAGCTTCACCTACTCAAATAATTTGCGCTCCCAAGAGAGAGACAAACGCGCGGTGCACGTGGTGCGGTGGGCAGTGCGCGCACGGTGTGTGCGTTTCGAAGTGTGCGGACAACATTTTCTTTCCCGTTGCGCTTTTTTCTGCACTTCACCACCATCCTCCCCTCCCGCGTGGTGAGCCCGTGTGTTGGGATACAGCGCCAAGCCAGGTTGCGATGGCTGTCGCAATAGTGGACAATTGGCACGTGTGCCTCGCACCCTCCTCTCAAAATAGGAATCAAAACATCAGAGGCACAAAGCATTTTCCGCGAAGAAGCAGGACATGCCTGCCTAGAAAACAAAAGCGAATGACGGACACAATAGGCATGGTCGGAGCACGTGCTCACACAGTTGTAAAGTTGGGGTATATGTCATGACATATACACCAGGATGGTGCATGATGCTGCGCACATTCCAGCGCATTGCGGCGCACATGCCACTCCAGGATGTTATGAATATGCGGAATGTGTGCTATGAACACTATGGCCTATGGGACCATTTTCCAAGTGGCATCTATGGGCACCCAAGGCCACAAGGCGTCGTGCCTCTGATTTGGATGCCTCGTCTTCCTTGCACTCATTGATTATATTTGCTGAGGAGGAGGAAGAGGACTCCTCATAGCGGATAATGTGAACATCGAAACTGGAAACGATGTGATACAATACAGCTGCATCATGGGAATGAACACCCCATTGAGCAAGCCTACAAAAAGCAAAACGATTGCCTCACTGAGTCAGGCACCCCGAAACGGTTGATTCATGGGAATGGGCACCCCATTGAGCAACGTTCCAAAACACCAAACGAGTACCTCACTAAATTGGGCACACCGTAACACAACATGTCCGAAGCGGTTTGACGGGCTTGGGCACCCTGTGGGGCACTAAGCTCTTCAGTCTGAGCCGCCATACCGAAGAGTTCTTCTTCTTCTTCCTCTTCCTATGGCCCTCCCTTAGTAGGGATTGTGGGCGGCTATAACCACCGTTGGTCAGGAGGTAGAGTAAAGGGGGGTGTTGCTTGATCTGTGCGCGCACCGTGCATACTTTTGGGAATTGTTTATTACCTAGATTGAGAACACCTGAATTTTTTTCCACGGAATTGGGTTTTTTATGGTTGTTGTGGATGCAAGACAGCTATTTAGCTGTTGGTTGTCTGTTTGCTTCGTTGTGCACTGGGAATTGGAGTCCCCCCTTTATTGGGGGGACCCACTTTGTTAGGCACTTCTGTTTTCTGACTGCCTCCCCACGCTCTTGACCCTGTCCCCGAGTCATCTGTTAAACAGAATTTGGATATTAAACAATGGGGGGGGGGGGGGGCAACAGCTTGCACCCTTTCTGAAATTTTCCTTTTCCAAAATTTTCTTTCTTTCTATTAAACGGTGCATGTTGGCTGAGTGCTATGGTACGAGGGGAGTAGTTCTTCGCCCAGATGGGGGGGGGGGGGTGCGAGATGACGCTGTAGCACTCAGGGAGGGGCCTAGATTACAATCGTAATATTTTAATAATAATCATAATTTTTGTGATTTTTGTATTTTTTTTGTAATATTTAGCAATTTTTTGTGCGTTTGCCGTAATGTTCCACAATTGCAAGGTTCATTAGCTGGGTTTTTGTTGTTTTTGTTGTGTTTCCTTGTGTTCGCCTTCTCATTGGCAAGGTTTCTTCTACTTGTGCGTTCTTTTGCACCCAATGCCTGCCAAGTGTGGCCAACACACTCATACAAAACAACAAAACAACAAGAACAAAAAAAAACGAAGACAAAACACATAACAACAACAAAAGAGCAGAAACAGCAAGTAACAACAATGCTCAAACAAACAAGTGTGGCCTTGCTCACGATGCCTCCCACTAATGCCGACATTGAGCGCTCATTTAGCTTGGCTGGCCTGCTGGACACCGCGAACCGGGGACGCACGCGACCGGACCTCCGTCACCTCGAAGTGGCCATGTACGTGAATGGCGCGCTTCTAAATGTCGCCCTTTGAATGTTGTATGTGGGGCATAACAAGCAACTGGTGGCCCGCCGAATAAATCACCTCGAAGAGAGGTTGTTAGATCAAGCGCAGGCGCGCGCGTCGTATACCCCCCTTTTTGGGGGTCATTCGCGTAGCATACCCCAAGGCATGATGCTTGATGTCCAACCCCTTGTAAAATCATTATTTTGCCCAATAAGACCATCCCCCAATAGATTTTTTGATTCTGAGGCCTCTATCCCTTAAAACTGGATATCACTTTTTTGAGGGGGGGGTGGGGGGGGGGAAAGTTTTCGCTGACAAGGCTCCAAGCAATGGGAGACACCCTTATGTCACATCCACCCCTGGTCGAATGGTAACGCACCCGGCCGCAGAATTTTAGGTGGGCGGTTCGATTCCTGGTCGATGGGCGCCGCCGGCGGCGCCGCTGCCGTATTGGCCGCACCGGGGTTCAAACCGCCAACCAAAAAGTCTACTACTGCCTACATTACCATTCGGCCACTGCCAATTCTCAGGTCTATTGTTCTCCCCACTGGTTGGACGTGTGTCTGCCACTGACAAAAAACCCAAAGTGTGTGTTTCTGTCTGACTGACTGCTGGCCTGTCTAACTGACTCATTGGCTGACTGTCAACCTCTCTTCGAGGTGCACTGCCGAAGGCAATAGAATTTTCTACCCGTGTGCGCAAAAAAATCAACACCGAGCTCTTCGTTCCACAAAGCATGACTCCTTCGTGAACGTGTTCATGAATGGCGGGAACACGCCGGACCCGGGTCACAAGGCCGGGCAGCCTGGAGTAATGTGGCTCAAGCTAGCTGTGGAGTGACGCCCTGAAGAAGTGCAATGCGGTGCGGTGTGTCAATATTACACGGTTAAAAAAATCGTAATAGTTCCGTAATATTCCGTAAAATTCCGTAATCTGAAAAATCGTAATCTAGGCCCCTCCCTAGTAGCACTCACAGGTTGTAAGAGTGTGGTGGAGACTGCATTGAAAATAAACCCCTCTCTGTGCACCTTGTCCCCTCCCACTTGGGCACAACCTACCCCTGCTTCGGCTTACCCACCCCTGATTCATTTTCTATGCAAAAAAGGAACAGCGTGACACATTTTCTATGCAAACAGGGAACAGCGTGTACAGAGAAACAACACTGGGCTGCACATTGAAACAGAGTGAAAGTGACCCCCCCCCCCCTTCCCTGCCTTCCTTTCAAACAAAGTATGTGCTGTGCTGGGACAAGCATCAGACTAAAAATTACAAATTTCTGGTATACTAGCAAGAGCTGCAAGGTGCAGAATTTAGGGCCCTGGGACCTGTGACTGACATCACCTGTGACTGACATCACACTGAAAATAAAAAGTCCTATTATACCAGCACAGAAATCCCCCCCCCCCCTTGCGCAAGCACCGCCTCGACTTTTACGGTCAGAAAGTAGGCAAAGTGTGATTGTGTGCCGATTGTAGACTAACCTAACCCTACCCTAACCTAGAGGGAAAGAGGGGCTGTTTCATGCTTGTGATGAGTCCTCCTGCTCATAACAACATTCTGCTTGGTACTGCACCCCAGTGCTCTTTGTTTTGGTGTGATTTTTAGCACTAATGTCGTTACCCCCGACTTGGCTGCCACGTACATCCCGTCCACCGGTGATCATGCGCCTGCCACTATCATCGGTCGATCTAATCGTGGGGAAGATTTCATTCATTTGAAGTACATGAGGAGTGGGCATGAGATTGAGCATCATGCCCCTTTTGACGGTGTACTCTTCCCAATTTTGTGCCAAGGAATAGGAAGCCTAAACCCATTCCAAAGCCTGCTGCCAAGCCTGCTCCAAAGCCTGCCCCAAAGGGAAAGCATGTGCAATTGTTCAAAATGAGGCGCAAGGTTGGAAAGGGCTTCTATTCCACAGCTCTTGATGCCCGTGATGGCAGTGAGGACCTCCAGAACTTGCTGAAATTTGCCTACACATTGTGTTCTAGTGCCCTGTTGCGACTGTTGTGCTTAGGGTGAGGTATGAGGTATGGGCAGGTTTTTGGGACATGCTTTCTTTTGGTAGCGCGCATCGCGCGGTTGCACCGCCTTGTCTAAGCACCAGGACCCAGTCTGACCGTCACTTTCTTGACCTGGCTGGTGCTTGCGCAAGGGGGGGGGGGGGAGGACCTGGAACCTTTGACAAGCATCAGACTGAAAATCATGAAAATCAGAAATTTCTGGTATACTAGCAAGAGCTGCAAGGTGCAGAAATTAGGGCCCTGGGACCTGTGACAGGCATCACACTAAAAATAAAAAGTCCTAGTATACCAGCAAGAGCTGCAAGGTGCAGAAATTAGGATCTTGGGACCTGTGACAGGCATCAGAACAAAAAATAAAAATTCGTGGTATGCTAGCAAGGGTTGCCGGGTGCAGAAATTGGGACCCTGGGTGTGGTTCTTTTGGGGCTGTTCAACGGGGTAGAAGCTGGTGAACATTCCAAAAACATTGAACCGTGTGCGCACCGTGCACGCAACGTGCGACAACTCCCCCAAGGCCTCCGTTGTTGTATGCTAACTCCTTCGGCCAATGCGTCCCTACCACCCTGAAAATACACCAAAATTCGAGACATGGGCTGGTAAAAATGCACGCGCGGCGCGATGCGCAGTGCGTGCGGTACATGTTTCTCCTAGTTTGAGGGAAGTTAGGGAACAGCATTGCCCGGCCAGGGGAATGCCGTGCACGCAGTGCGAAGTTTTGGATGTCGGCAAATACTGGGACCCTACTTTTGGCCCGTTTTGACAAGTTTTTGGTTCCATACTGGGTTTTGTTTAGCTTCCTATGCATTTGGGATGTGGCACATTTGAATCCTCACCCTTTTTTGCCCATTTTCAGCCATTTTTACCCATTTTCCATCCCGCATATTGATCGTTCCCCACTATGGGGACCCCGAGAAGGCACGAGTGATGTAGCCATATTGAACTCTCCCCACTATGGGGACCCCGAGAAGGCAGTGGTGATGTAGTCATTGATTTCTCCCCACTATGGAGACCCCGAGAAGGCAGGGGTGATGTAGCCATATTGATTTCTCCCCACTGTGGGGACCCCGAGAAGGCAGGGGTGCTGTAGCCATATTGATTTCTCCCCACTATGGGGAACCTGTGATGCAGCCATATTGAACTCTCCTTCGCGAACACATGGACAGTTTTTTGATTTTGAAATAGGTGCACATTGCGGCGCCTATAAGGGCCGCTTGCACACTACTGTACCTTATATTGGTCGGAAAACTTTGAGTGAAGACCAACAAGAGTGTAACAATGTGCATGGCTTCTATTGTGCAAGGGTGGAGCACCTCTTTGCACGGTTGTGGCAATGGAGGATTGTCCGCAATGTTTGGACAGGCTGTGCAACGGAGCTGCATGGCCATGTGCGTATTTTGCTCCACCTTACTCAGTTTTGTATTCGCAGACAGACTAGGTATCGACCCTATGGACCTTGGCCTCATGTGCCTGAGTGTGTGTGGGCTGAGGAGGAGGCAACCATTAAGGAGGAGGAAAATGATGATGGTGTTTGTTGCCAATTGTGTGGCCACTGTCCTGGTGATATATCCGAGTGTGGCACTTGCCACTTGAACATGTGTGCATCTTGCATGCCCCTGCATAGTTGTGCTTTACAAGTCTGAGTGGTTTGTTCATAGAGACGTTGGAGCACCTATTTGAAGGCAGTTTCGTTGTTATTGTGTGGACTTTGCTGCTTCGCAGTGCTATCAGACAAGTGATAGGTAATAGTATCCCGGTGTCTGCGTGCGTGCGTGCGCAGTATGCACGCAATGCGCTCGCAATGCGCACGCAGTGCAACACCTTCCCCTAGGCCACTCAGAGGGTGGTTTGGGGTGGCATTTGGGATAGTCGGCAAGTTCAAAGTTTTGTTTGTGAGTATCTACCAAAAGTGCTGCATGCAATGGAAGGTTTTCCCTGTGCCATGTACATTGTATTATGATGGTGCCCTGGTTTTGACTCTGTTCCTCATCCTCATGATTTCCCCCATTCATGTTGCCATGTGTCAGCATATCTTCTGTCCACAGCCTCCATGATGTTAAAGCTGTACTTTGTGCTGTGCCTCTCGTGCGCCGCATTGATCTACGGTGCAGACCTCTTGGCCTTGCCAATTGGGCAGCTCAAGAATGTGCCCCGCAACCAATGTCTGGCTGTGACCATCCCCAGCATCGTGCCAACCATACCTGCTGCCCCTCCGAGGCCAGCCACTGCCCAACCTGCCACACCCGCCACACCTGCTACACCTTCTTTCCCAGCTCTGCCTGCCAGAGCCATACCACTCCAGCCGACACCTGCAACGGCACCCACACCTGCAACACCAGCCCGGCCCCCATCTACATCATACACAGGCCGCAGACCTCCATATCGCCGGATTAGGCCACCCACACCGTCAACACGTGCCACCCCTGCAACACCATCCGCACCATCAACACCCGTGCGGCGTCCATCCACACCACCTGCAACACCAGCCCGGCCCCCATCTACATCATACACAGGCCGCAGACCCCCATATCGCCGGACTAGGCCACCCACTCCGTCAACACCCGTGCGGCGTCCGTCCACACCACCTGCAACACCAGCCCGGCCCCCATCTACATCATACACAGGCCGCAGACCTCCGTATCGCCGGACTAGGCCACCCACTCCGTCAACACCCTTGCGGCGTCCGTCCACACCACCTGCAACACCAGCCCGGCCCCCATCTACCTCCTACACAGGCCGCAGACCTCCGTATCGCCGGACTAGGCCACCCACTCCGTCAACACCCGTGCGGCGTCCGTCCACACCACCTGCAACACCAGCCCGGCCCCCATCTACCTCTTACGCAGGCCGCAGACCCCCATATCGCCGGACTAGGCCACCCACTCCGTCAACACCCGTGCGGCGTCCATCCACACCACCTGCAACACCAGCCCGGCCCCCATCTACATCATACACAGGCCGCAGACCTCCATATCGCCGGACTAGGCCACCCACTCCGTCAACACCCGTGCGGCGTCCATCCACACCACCTGCAACACCAGCCCGGCCCCCATCTACATCATACACAGGCCGCAGACCTCCATATCGCCGGACTAGGCCACCCACACCGTCAACACGTGCCACCCCTGCAACACCATCCGCACCTGCAACACCCTTGCGGCGTCCATCCACACCGCCTGCAACACCAGCCAGGCCTGGGGCAACTCGCTGGTATTGGCCATCTCGCCCAAGGAGTAGCCCAAGGGGTAGAGTCCGCTGGTATTCGCCGTCTCGCCGTGCCACACCACAAAGCGTCCAGCCATCAATGCGCACTTCGGCATCACTGATGTGGAATGTCGCGGAGGTGAATGCAACCCTTCAAAACTGCAACAACAGCAACGATAAACAGCGCTGGTCTCTCCAAGCCCAAGCCTAATGCATCCTTACCCCATTCGGTAGTGGAATTGTGGTTTGGGTATGATCTGAGTAACAATGCCCCATGGCAGCCCTCCCTCCCCTCTATCACTGCCATTACCTCTTCTGCACCTTGAGGGTTCATGTGGGGTCAGCTGGATGCTTTCGGTTGCACGCCACATGCAGCCTCGGTAGCACCACCTCAGCCCTGCCGCTGATCCCGGAGGACCGGGCACACAGATCCCAGGACACACACAGACAAGGTCACATCTCTCACACTGCGGGGTCATGGGTCGTCAGCAGTCCCACAAGCCTTCAGATAGAGCATCCGGTGTCCGTTCTGGTTGCATCGGGCGCGGGAAGGAGCTGTGGCACCATGACAGTCCCAACCCAACCCAACCCTGCCCCAACCCCCTACCCCCTGCCAATGCCCCTTCTGATGACGTCCTCCCCTCTTTCTTCACACCTTTCACCTTTCTGTCTCTCATCATCTGCCCCCATGTGTACCATACAAGTGTTGCTTATTTGCGGAAATGATTCCCGACACAAGGTGTTGTTTTATCGCAAAAAAAAAAACGCAAAAATAATCTTTTTCAGCTGCATGCCCTTCACAAAAATGACATCCGCCAAAAAAATTGCAAAACATTTTTTGCCCCGCCCCCCTTCTAACTTCTGACTTCTGCACAGTTCTGCTGCATGGTGCATCCCTTTTCTTTTTTGCCTCCCTTGCTTCACTTTTAGACATTTTAAATGTGATGCCCATCAAGTCCACCCACCCTCTGTCAAGAGAGTGAGGCGGGCCCTGCCAAAAGCCACACGCCAGTACCACTCCTAATGAGGACGCGCACAAAACTGCAACACTGGTATTTCAGCAGGGGACGGTGTAGCCCTCCTCGTGGACGTAATGCATGTACTGTGTAGGTAGGCCTGAATCATCCGGCCTGAAACACTTGCTTGTTGGTGCTTGTTTGTGCTATGACTGCAATACCAGAGTCCAACTGATCGACATTTGCATGCCTGTGTAGGAATGGACTGCAGATCCCAGAGTGAGGGGTACCCCAGGTCCTTTTCAGTTCTTGTGGTTGTCTCCCCTGCAGCTTTGGGTGTGGTTGCTTTTCTTTTTGGCAGGTGAGGGTGGGTTTTTTGATTTTGTTTTTGGCTCCATTGTTTCACGGGTGTCACCGCCCAGCCGTGGGGTGTGTAGGGCACAATTTCTGTTGGGCAAACTCTGGCAAAATTTTGGTGCATCATTTGGCTAGCTTGTTAATGGATTTGCACAGGATATTTTCGCAATTTCGGCGGTTCACCCCACTTGTACAAAGATGTTTGGCTGGTGACGCCGAAGTGCTTGTGCACGGGTGTTGAGCTGAAAAGGATGCCAATTAACCAAACAGGCCGCCAATTAAACCAAACAGGCCAACGCGCGGTGCTACATTTGATTTGATGTATGTACAAAAATTCAGTCACAAGTTTTTTGTCAACGGTATGGCAATCGCATGGCTTCGCAAGCATTTAAACACCCCCTTGTTATCATGGGCTAGTTTTGGCTATCATGCATGTGTTTGTCTGTCATCAATGCCCCAGTCAGCAGCAACGGACACCTGTATTGTTCGTCGCCAGCAACCCTAGTCATCGAAATTTTGGTTCATGCACAATATGGGTTCATGCACAATATGGTATGCGTTTCCACTAGTCTGTGATGAACCTTGCAATTTTTTTCTCCATGCATTGGTCACCAAGTTTTAGACCTAGTGCGAATCCTATTGGGCGAAGCCACACATATGGGACCCACCCACTGTTTAATTGGCTGCACAAGTTCTGCAAGCAAAACTTTTCTTGTGTGGTCTTCAGTTCTTTTCCATTGCCAAGCACTATGTAGTAGATGGGCTAACAGATGCAGCGGCGGTTTGGGAACTGCTATTTGGGCACTCAACAATATTCAAGAACACAACAAAATTGATCACCCTATGTCGTGGGCCAAACTCTCATGGTGCACCATCTAGGGGAGCCTTGAGTCTGTTTTCTACATTTTTAACTGCATAATCTACCTTTTGATTCATCGGACAAGAATGGGGAGCAATAATGGAACACTCTTGGTGGAGCACTGCTTTCCTAGCACACTTGACAACAATGATTGATTTGTGTGCCGCTGTTGGCGCATTGCGGGCCATTGAATATGTGCTTAGACTTTCCATGGGTGTTGCATTAATCTTGGAGCATTTGTTGTCACAAAATGGTATATGTCAAGTTCAAGGAGGATGAAGTCAGAGGAAGGAGGAAGAGAAGGCATGCAATAAAAAAATTGGGAAGAGGGGGGCATGATACTCATAGAGAGGCTATTGTTTTTGGTGCAAGGTGTTGAGTGGAGGTTGTTCCATCATAGGGAGTGCTACTATTTTAGCTCTCACCATGATGTAGAGTGGTCATGCTTTGCCTTCATGCCCTGCCAATGTATGTGCGCATGTGCATACCCATTGCTTAGAATGTGTATGTGATTGGTAAGCTAATATTCACACAAGGCCCGAGTATGATCAGTGCCTTTAGCGCCTTTATCCATTGATCCACATCCGTTCATGACTCATATGTGTTAGCCTTATCGGCCCTCCATTTTAGCACATTACCTCGAAGTCTGTCATGGGCATGTGTTGAGTATGTGGCAACAACCACCTTTCCATTCTGTTCTTGAGCCCTGCTAGGAGAATGCTTGAAGGCCCAATTCTATAGTCCCACTCTATGTGTTGAAATTGTTTGGTGCCCCTCCCAGCCCCCCTCTTGGCCCCATTGATAGTTCTGCAAGGGTCCCGTATGCCAAGGGGCTGGTACGAGTTTAGGCCTTCACTCCTCCAAAGAACAATTTTCAACACCCCATTGACCAGAGCAAGAGAACCACACACAAGATGAATCTTGGAGTAACAATGACCATTTTAGTTCTGTGTTGTCGGCGGCCTATGTCCTTGATAAAGGAAGACGTTGTGTTGTCTCCTATAATTGTATTTTCATTCCAAGCTTTGCTCACCCCCACAGCTGCCCAGGCGCGCGTGACCTCACCGTGGTGTGGGGGTGAAACCGGGGGGGGTCCCCCCCGGGCTAACACGCAATCTGGGGGGTGCCCTGGTCCAGCCGCGGCGGCCAGGGCACGGGATCGCGCGCCCCACCCCTCGCCGGCCACCGTGGGAAAGCCACGATGGCACAGGGCGGGCTCCACCGGGGGGTGGCGGTATGCGGGAGTAACCCGGGTCCCCCTGTGACCCAGCCCTCTCCAGGGCTCGTGTGCGCTCCCCTGCCCCAACCCACTGCACCTTGTGTTCTGCACAGGTACATCGTGGGGTGGGGATATCGTCCTATCCGACGCCCGTCCGGGCCAGGGGCACAACCACTATGGCCTTCGGCCAGGGGCCTGATGTCACGGGGGGCTACCGGTCCTGCCCTGCGATGCAATGCGGGGCAACCGTGACATCAGGCCTCACAGCCACGCGCCCTCTGCACCTGGTGCAGAGAGGGGGGATAGGGACGCCCCGTGTAGGATTGCGGGCACACGACACGTTCCACCCCCACACAGCGGCGGTTACACCCGAGTCCCTCCAGTCCTGCCTGGGCCGCGGAGGGATAGGGACGCCCCGTGGGTTCGCCAGGTATTTCTCCTTCCCCCACACAGCGGCGGTTACACCCGAGTCCCTCCGGTCCAGCCTGGGCCGCGGAGGGATAGGGACGCCCCGTGGGTTCACAAGGTATTTTTCTTTTCCCCACACAGCGGCGGTTACACCCGAGTCCCTCCGGTCCTGCCTGGGCCGCGGAGGGATAGGGACGCCCCGTGGGGTCGTCAGGTATTTTCCCTTCCCCCACACAGCGGCGGTTACACCCGAGTCCCTCCGGTCCAGCCTGGGCCGCGGAGGGATAGGGACGCCCCGTGGGTTCACAAGGTATTTTTCTTTCCCCCACACAGCGGCGGTTACACCCGAGTCCCTCCGGTCCTGCCTGGGCCGCGGAGGGATAGGGACGCCCCGTGGGTTCACAAGGTATTTTTCTTTCCCCCACACAGCGGCGGTTACACCCGAGTCCCTCCGGTCCTGCCTGGGCCGCGGAGGGATAGGGACGCCCCGTGGGGTCGTCAGGTATTTTCCCTTCCCCCACACAGCGGCGGTTACACCCGAGTCCCTCCGGTCCAGCCTGGGCCGCGGGGGGATAGGGACGCCCCGTGGGTTCACAAGGTATTTTTCTTTCCCCCACACAGCGGCGGTTACACCCGAGTCCCTCCGGTCCTGCCTGGGCCGCGGAGGGATAGGGACGCCCCGTGGGGTCGTCAGGTATTTTCCCTTCCCCCACACAGCGGCGGTTACACCCGAGTCCCTCCGGTCCAGCCTGGGCCGCGGGGGGATAGGGACGCCCCGTGGGTTCGCGAGGTATTTTTCCTTCCCCCACACAGCGGCGGTTACACCCGAGTCCCTCCGGTCCAGCCTGGGCCGCGGGGGGATAGGGACGCCCCGTGGGTTCACAAGGTATTTTTCCTTCCCCCACACAGCGGCGGTTACACCCGAGTCCCTCCGGTCCTGCCTGGGCCGCGGAGGGATAGGGACGCCCCGTGGGGTCGTCAGGTATTTTCCCTTCCCCCACACAGCGGCGGTTACACCCGAGTCCCTCCGGTCCAGCCTGGGCCGCGGGGGGATAGGGACGCCCCGTGGGGTCGCCAGGTATTTTTCCTTCCCCCACACAGCGGCGGTTACACCCGAGTCCCTCCGGTCCAGCCTGGGCCGCGGGGGGATAGGGACGCCCCGTGGGTTCGTCAGGTATTTTTCCTTGCCCCACACAGCGGCGGTTACACCCGAGTCCCTCCGGTCCAGCCTGGGCCGCGGGGGGATAGGGACGCCCCGTGGGGTCGTCAGGTATTTTTCCTTCCCCCACACAGCGGCGGTTACACCCGAGTCCCTCCGGTCCTGCCTGGGCCGCGGGGGGATAGGGACGCCCCATGGGTTCGTCAGGTATTTTTCCTTCCCCCACACAGCGGCGGTTACACCCGAGTCCCTCCGGTCCAGCCTGGGCCGCGGGGGGATAGGGACGCCCCGTGGGTTCACAAGGTATTTTTCTTTCCCCCACACAGCGGCGGTTACACCCGAGTCCCTCCGGTCCTGCCTGGGCCGCGGAGGGATAGGGACGCCCCGTGGGGTCGTCAGGTATTTTCCCTTCCCCCACACAGCGGCGGTTACACCCGAGTCCCTCCGGTCCAGCCTGGGCCGCGGAGGGATAGGGACGCCCCGTGGGTTCACAAGGTATTTTTCTTTCCCCCACACAGCGGCGGTTACACCCGAGTCCCTCCGGTCCTGCCTGGGCCGCGGGGGGATAGGGACGCCCCGTGGGGTCGTCAGGTATTTTTCCTTCCCCCACACAGCGGCGGTTACACCTGAGTCCCTCCGGTCCTGCCTGGGCCGCGGGGGGATAGGGACGCCCCATGGGTTCGTCAGGTATTTTTCCTTCCCCCACACAGCGGCGGTTACACCCGAGTCCCTCCGGTCCAGCCTGGGCCGCGGAGGGATAGGGACGCCCCGTGGGTTCACAAGGTATTTTTCTTTCCCCCACACAGCGGCGGTTACACCCAAGTCCCTCCGGTCCTGCCTGGGCCACGGGGGGATAGGGACGCCCCATGGGTTCGTCAGGTATTTTTCCTTCCCCCACAGAGCGGCGGTTACACCCGAGTCCCTCCGGTCCAGCCTGGGCCGCGGAGGGATAGGGACGCCCCGTGGGTTCACAAGGTATTTTTCTTTCCCCCACACAGCGGCGGTTACACCCGAGTCCCTCCGGTCCTGCCTGGGCCGCGGAGGGATAGGGACGCCCCGTGGGGTCGTCAGGTATTTTCCCTTCCCCCACACAGCGGCGGTTACACCCGAGTCCCTCCGGTCCAGCCTGGGCCGCGGGGGGATAGGGACGCCCCGTGGGTTCGCCAGGTATTTTTCCTTCCCCCACACAGCGGCGGTTACACCTGAGTCCCTCCGGTCCAGCCTGGGCCGCGGGGGGATAGGGACGCCCCGTGGGGTCGTCAGGTATTTTTCCTTCCCCCACACAGCGGCGGTTACACCCGAGTCCCTCCGGTCCTGCCTGGGCCGCGGGGGGATAGGGACGCCCCGTGGGGTCGTCAGGTATTTTTCCTTCCCCCACACAGCGGCGGTTACACCCGAGTCCCTCCGGTCCTGCCTGGGCCGCGGGGGGATAGGGACGCCCCGTGGGGTCGTCAGGTATTTTCCCTTCCCCCACACAGCGGCGGTTACACCCGAGTCCCTCCGGTCCTGCCTGGGCCGCGGAGGGATAGGGACGCCCCGTGGGTTCGTCAGGTATTTTTCCTTCCCCCACACAGCGGCGGTTACACCCGAGTCCCTCCGGTCCCACCCTGGGCCGCGGAGGGATAGGGACGCCCCGTGGGGTCGTCAGGTATTTTTCCTTCCCCAACACAGCGGCGGTTACACCCGAGTCCCTCCGGTCCTGCCTGGGCCGCGGGGGGATAGGGACGCCCCGTGGGTTCGCCAGGTATTTCTCCTTCCCCCACACAGCGGCGGTTACACCCGAGTCCCTCCGGTCCTGCCTGGGCCGCGGAGGGATAGGGACGCCCCGTGGGGTCGTCAGGTATTTTTCCTTCCCCCACACAGCGGCGGTTACACCCGAGTCCCTCCGGTCCTGCCTGGGCCGCAGGGGGATAGGGACGCCCCGTGGGGTCGTCAGGTATTTTTCCTTCCCCGACACAGCGGCGGTTACACCCGAGTCCCTCCGGTCTAGCCTGGGCCGCGGAGGGATAGGGACGCCCCGTGGGGTCGTCAGGTATTTTTCCTTCCCCCACACAGCGGCGGTTACACCCGAGTCCCTCCGGTCCAGCCTGGGCCGCGGAGGGATAGGGACGCCCCGTGGGGTCGTCAGGTATTTTTCCTTCCCCCACACAGCGGCGGTTACACCCGAGTCCCTCCGGTCCTGCCTGGGCCGCGGGGGGATAGGGACGCCCCGTGGGGTCGTCAGGTATTTTTCCTTCCCCCACACAGCGGCGGTTACACCCGAGTCCCTCCGGTCCAGCCTGGGCCGCGGGGGGATAGGGACGCCCCGTGGGTTCGTCAGGTATTTTTTCTTCCCCCACACAGCGGCGGTTACACCCGAGTCCCTCCGGTCCTGCCTGGGCCGCGGGGGGATAGGGACGCCCCGTGGGTTCGCCAGGTATTTCTCCTTCCCCCACACAGCGGCGGTTACACCCGAGTCCCTCCGGTCTAGCCTGGGCCGCGGAGGGATAGGGACGCCCCGTGGGTTCGCCAGGTATTTTTCTTTCCCCCACACAGCGGCGGTTACACCCGAGTCCCTCCGGTCCAGCCTGGGCCGCGGGGGGATAGGGACGCCCCGTGGGGTCGTCAGGTATTTTTCCTTCCCCGACACAGCGGCGGTTACACCCGAGTCCCTCCGGTCCAGCCTGGGCCGCGGAGGGATAGGGACGCCCCGTGGGTTCACAAGGTATTTTTCCTTCCCCCACACAGCGGCGGTTACACCCGAGTCCCTCCGGTCCAGCCTGGGCCGCGGGGGGATAGGGACGCCCCGTGGGTTCGTCAGGTATTTTTCCTTCCCCCACACAGCGGCGGTTACACCCGAGTCCCTCCGGTCCAGCCTGGGCCGCGGGGGGATAGGGTCGCCCCGTGGGTTCGCCAGGTATTTCTCCTTCCCCCACACAGCGGCGGTTACACCCGAGTCCCTCCGGTCCAACCTGGGCCGCGGGGGGATAGGGACGCCCCGTGGGTTCGCCAGGTATTATTCCTTCCCCCACACTTGGCTTTCGGACCATCGAGGCCCCCGCCGTTGAGGCGAGGCGGCCTCCTTCGCTTTGGGACCACTGAGGCCCCCGCCGCCGAGGCGAGGGGGCCTCTTTGGCTTTGGGACCACCGAGGCCCCCGCCGCTGAGGCGAGGGGGCCTCCTTCGCTTTGGGACCATCGAGGCCCCCTCCGCTGAGGCGAGAGGGCCTCCTTGGCTTTCGGACCATCGAGGCCCCCGCCGCTGAGGCGAGGGGGCCTCCTTCGCTTTGGGACCACTGAGGCCCCCGCCGCTGAGGTGAGGGGGCCTCTTTGGCTTTGGGACCATCGAGGCCCCCGCCGCTGAGGCGAGGGGGCCTCTTTGGCTTTGGGACCACCGAGGCCCCCGCCGCTGAGGCGAGGGGGCCTCCTGGGCTTTGGGAACACCGAGGCCCCCGCCGCTGAGGCGAGGGGGCCTCTTTGGCTTTGGGACCACCAGGGCCCCCTCCGCTGAGGCGAGGGGGCCTCCTTGGCTTTCGGACCATCGAGGCCCCCGCCGCTGAGGCGAGGGGGCCTCCTTCGCTTTGGGACCACTGAGGCCCCCGCCGCTGAGGTGAGGGGGCCTCTTTGGCTTTGGGACCATCGAGGCCCCCGCCGCTGAGGCGAGGGGGCCTCTTTGACTTTGGGACTACCGAGGCCCCCTCCGCTGAGGCGAGGGGGCCTCCTTTGCTTTCGGACACCGAGGCCCCCGCCGCTGAGGCGAGGGGGCCTCTTTGACTTTGGGACCACCGAGGCCCCCTCCGCTGAGGCGAGGGGGCCTCCTTTGCTTTCGGACACCGAGGCCCCCGCCGCTGAGGCGAGGGGGCCTCTTTGACTTTGGGACCACCGAGGCCCCCTCCGCTGAGGCGAGGGGGCCTCCTTTGCTTTCGGACACCGAGGCCCCCGCCGCTGAGGCGAGGGGGCCTCCTTCGCTGTGGGATCACCAAGGCCCCCGCCGTTGAGGCGAAGGGGCCTCTTTCGCTTTGGGACCACCGAGGCCCCCGCCGCTGAGGCGAGGGGGCCTCCTGGGCTTTGGGAACACCGAGGCCCCCGCCGCTGAGGCGAGGGGGCCTCTTTCGCTTTGGGACCACCGAGGCCCCCTCCGCTGAGGCGAGGGGGCCTCCTTCTCTTCGGGACCACCGAGGCCCCCGCCGCTGGGGCGAGGGGGCCTCTTTGACTTTGGGACCACCGGGGCCCCCTCCGCTGAGGCGAGGGGGCCTCCTTTGCTTTCGGACACCGAGGCCCCCGCCGCTGAGGCGAGGGGGCCTCCTTCGCTGTGGGATCACCGAGGCCCCCGCCGCTGAGGCGAGGGGGCCTCCTTCGCTTTGGATTCACCGAGGCGGGGGTTTGCGTGTCCCCTCCGCAGACGTGCGGCACTGCGGATTGGGGGGACACGACCGGAGGGTTAGAGGATGGCCCCGCGCACGGACACCTTCGGCAGAAGTGCCGTGCGCCGGGGGAGGGGGGGGGACCGGGCCACGGACCAAGCCCCCGTGATCCGCCGGCCAAACGCCGCCCAGTCGGTAGTACCTGGCGGCTAAGGGCCCACACCCGTGAGACTGCGTCCCCCTTCCCTTGGGGGGGTGGTGGACCGTGCCGGAAGTGGAGCCGGCGCTCCGCCTCGCCCCCCATTCCGTGCCCCTGGGAGGGGATCCGGCTACGTGTAGGGCGGGTGCATGCACGCAGCGCGGACCAGGGGACAAGGGGAGGAGACGAAGAGGAGAGCCGCCGCCATGATGCTTAGCCGGACGGGCTGGGGTGAAACCTCCCTCCCGGTCGCTTTCCAGACCGTGGGGGGCCGGCGGGCACCATGGGGATGTGCCGCGGGGGCGCCCTACCGGGGGACCGCATCTCCTCCTCCTCCTCCTCCTCCTTGCTCGTATTGTTGTTGCATGCAAAACTATTGCAGCTTTGTTAAAAAAAAAAAAGGAGTGACAATGGCCTTTTTACAGGTGGTGCACATGGTGCAAGTATCTAGGCATTTTAGGATTCATGGGGCAATCTTAATGGAGTGGAAAAAAGCGTAGTAAAAAGTGTGAAATAGTGGGTAATAGAAATGACGATGGGAAATTGATCCCGTCGTTCCTCGGCAACAGCCTTGAAAGGCACACACCTGTTATGCACTGTACACCCTGTGTACACTCTACACACACTCCCCTGGTGCCGTTTAAGCTCATACAAGCCTAGGTCCCAAAGGGGCTTGAACCCTTGAAGGACCTTCTTGTGGTGTTTGCATGGCTTCAAAGAGGTGAAAAGTACCCAATGTTGGGGTACTTGGTCCAATGTGTGCACTACACAATTATTAGGGCAGTTGGGGACAACCTGGTATGAGTAGAAAGACCACAATGGGAAGTGTCCAAAGTGGGAAGTGATAGTGAAGAAAAATGTGGTTGTTCCTAAGAGAACCGCCCCCCCCGCAAGGGTGTGCGGTGCTTGCTCTGCGCAAGTACTACCCATTTGGGGCCAAAAAAAGCCCAAGATGTTTTAGGTTTTGGGATGTATGTCCAAGAATCCCGAAGGAAGGCTCTCTAGTTGGTCCGGGAGTGGTGATGCAGTGGAGGCGTAGTATTGTACACTGATCATTTTGTTCGAAGGGACTGTATACTCGATAGGGCTGCTGTATCATATCTTGTGAGGGCATTTGTTCTTGAGATACTCCTCGAACAATAATTCATTCAGAGTTGAATTTGGTGAGAAAATAGAGTCTATGGGTGACCAAGAGCACTTGTGAGCATTTCTGTGCTGGTACACACTTGATGGTGTGTGGAATGGCAGGTTGCTCCTCGGGGGGGGGGGCGGGTCCGCTAGCCCTTTTGCAACCCAAAGGTGGGTTGGTAGTGTCTGGTTTTCTTTGCTACTACGTGTGCCAAATGTCCAAGCAGTCTAAGATTGCTGAGGATGACACTATACTTATCTGTGATGGTGATCGTAGCATCTGGGGGGTTGGAAATGGGGACCAGTTCAGTTTTTTTGACAAAAAATTCAGCCCCAAGTATCTATTTCCAATGATTAGTCCCCCCATCCCCTGCCACCCGGTCCCCCTCTCCAATCGGTTGGTGTACCATGGAGCCCCGCCCCCCTTTGGGACTCCCTCCTTGGCCTGTTTTGTGGCACCCTGACATCTGTTATGGGTTTGTCGTCACGTTTGCCAATTACATGGAGCCATGGACACATTTGTGAGTCTTTGCCCACTTCAACCCACATGGCTGTGAATTTGGGAATATTTGTGCTTTATATTCCCCTTTCTTGCATCAGCTCACCATGCAATCTTCTCTTTTTGAACCTATGTGTCTAGTTATTTTCACATGTTCCACCAGTGACCGTGTGGATGGTACAATGAAGGGACCATCGGAGAAGAGGGACCAATTTGCGGTGTTGGAGTACATGAAGGGTGGGCAGATGTGTACCGGTGCATGGTCACACACCCTTGTGCCCCCCTCCCAAGAATCGAGTTCAGGCATCTTCAAGTGGTGAGCGTGTGCAATTGTTCCGCATGGTGTATGATCGCAAGAAGGGTTTCCAAGCCGAACATTTGTAGGCTTCGCATCCTTCATTGCTTGTGCCAACATGGGTGTGAACCTGAAATTTTCATGTTCCCAAGGCTCTCTTGTGTTTGCATGCACTTGGAAATGTGGGCGGAGGTCAAGGTGCACTCATACCATGCGCATGCGCACGTGTGTGCCAGCAGTTGTATGTGTTGCGCACAAGCTACGCCCTTGTCCAAGCTACAGTGGGCGTAGGGACTGTAATAATTCCGTACATTGGCGTAGCTTACACAAGGGGGGGGGGGGGATGACGGCCATCCACACTAGCCGCTATGGCGGTGAGTGTTGGAGAGCCGAATAATTTCGATGAGTGCAGTTTGACTTGATTTTTACAGAGGGGGTGGTGAGGAAGGTCTTGGACCTCTGGGAAAATGGGGGGAATATTGCTGCAAAAAGTGGGTATTTCATTCCATTTTTCTGCCATTTCTTCCATTTTCCTCCTATTCCCCCATTTTTCTCCCACTCTGGAAATTGCTCCTTGATTTTCCATCCTGATCTGTTGATTATTCCCCCCGCGGGGGGGGGGGTCCTTGTATGCGACCCGAGTTTTGAAAGATAGCGGTGCGGGGGCCATTTTTTGTCCCATGCTGAGTTGAGAGGGGTACTATGCCTTTAGTCCTTAAGACCCTTAAGACTTTCTTCCTGGCAAAGACAAGATATCGCTATTATCACATACATACCTCTGTACCCCCATGCCTCAAGACACCCCTTTGAGGTATGCATGTGATAGTAGTGGGTTGCGCACAGCCCCCCCCCCCCCCCCGGCCAAGCTGCCAATCCCCCCCCCCGCCACGCAAGTTTTGACAGATAGCTCGGGGGGGGGGGGGGGGGGGGGGTTGCCTCAGGACCAGTTGTAGTTGCCCCCCGGGGGTTCCCCATTTCCCCCCATTTTTCTTCACCCCCCAATTTCCCCCATTTTTTCAGACTCCAAAATTCCGGTTTGGTGAGCTGGTGAGTTCGGTGGAGGTTAAAGCCTGGTATGATGACCATTTGTGCAGACGCACATTTGTGGTGGCCTCCAACTATAGCAGATCCATTATTTATGTGAATGTCCGTTTATCGGGATGTCCATATTGGCATGGGATGCGCGCTTGGATAACACTCCTGATGCATTCAACAGTCACTGGCACCCGCTTTCACTGGTAGGAGGAAGCAGTGGAAAACAAAAACAGGGCTCGTCCATCCTTAGGGGTAGAAAACCATCCCAGCTTGTGGATGCAAAGACCCAATACCGGATATTTCATTCCCACATGAGTGGAATGTAACAAAGTGAAGACATTAGTATTCCATGCTGCAGTCCGTTATGGGCAGCGTCCTAAGTAACCCCTGCACGTGTCCTTGACAGATTTTCGTCATTTCGTCGGGCTCTGTCCGTATGGTCATTTTCCTCTTGCTGCAGCTACCTTGGCCAAACCCCTCCTAGCGAACCCTTTATGAGTGTTGTTGGGGGCCATGTAATGTGTCATTTTTGTAGGCGCTTCGCTAAATCCGCTGTTCCTGAGTGGTATACGCTCCGCAGTCCCTACACTAATGGGTGCTTGTACGCCGACAGGAAGAAGGGAGCCCTTGGCCTCCGAAGCACCTGCGATGGTTCCGATGCTGCTGAGCTCTGGCGGTTCGAATATGACCCCAAGCAGCGCCTTGTGAACAAGAAGGCAATGCTGTGCCTCGGTGTGGGCGAGGAGGAAGGGAATGCGGAAGCGCCCCCTGTGATGCTGATTGCTTGTGATGGACGGCCGGAGCAGCATTGGATATTGGCTCCGCTGCCCAACCGGACCAGCCCGGTTGAACCACCCACCCAGGAAATCCCGCCCAACCAGCCCGCCCCTCCGAACCAGCCCGCCCCTCCCAACCAGCCCGCCCCTCCCAACCAGCCCGCCCCTCCGAACCAGCCCGCCCCTCCCAACCAGCCCGCCCCTCCAAGCTGGTGGGGGATGGGTGGCAACTAGATTGGTGTCAGGGGGGCTGTGTAATCATGTGGCAAATCCGTTATGAGTACACAGGCATGCCGACTACTCAGCCACGCGCCCGACGCCAGCATATCACAGCACCACATGTCACCCTCTTGGCACACGGCTTTGCCTAACCAGGAGATTTGGAGGCTGGGTCCACCCCGACTGTGCGTTGATACACTGCCTCTGTGGTATTCTGCGTCTGTTTTGCTTGACTCCTGTTCTACTGGCCATGGCATTGCTGGCAGGGCAGTCCCTATCCCTTCCAGCAAAAGTGAATCCCAGTGGTCCAGGGGCACAGTGTGCTTGTTGTGCGTCACGGAACCCCAGCTTCAGTTCCTGGAGAGGGAGCACAGATTGTAATGCAGTGAATGTATGACGAAGATTTGTTAGTCCCGAGCCCGAATGAGGGTAGGGGACGGGCACAAACAAGCTACTGTTATGCGGGTTGCACTGCCACTACCCAGAGTCAGCAGCTTCCTGTCCGTCCTCGTTCCCTGGCTGAGCGGCCCAGCAGCATTCCTCTACACTCGATCTGTTTGCGTTTCCCTGCCTGCGCGCCAGAATGCTACATCGCGCAACAGATGCTGTCCTGCGTATGGGTCGTCCTCACAGTACTCAGTCGTCAAGTTTTGCTCAAACTGGGCTCCGCCGCACTTTTCTTGTGCGCCCTTGGTGCTCCAGACTTGTTGTGGCTCTGTGTCGGTCAGCAGAAGCAATCAATCAGCAATTCACAGGTAGTGTTCCCAATGCCGCATTCAAGACAGCTAGCAAGCACACACAACTATCAATGCACATGTGGGCATGAAATCTGGGTGGTGTGTGTGTGTGTGTGTGTGTGTGTGTGTGTGTGTGTGTGTGTGTGTGTGTGTGTGTGTGTGTGTGCGTGTGTGTGCGTGCGTGCGTGCGTGCGTGCGTGCGTGCGTGCGTGCGTGCGTGCGTGTGTGTGTGTGTGTGTGCGCGCGTGCGTGTGTGTGTGTGTGTGTGTGTGCGTGTGTGTGTGTGTGTGTGTAGAGGGGTTGATTATCCTGGCAAGTCAGAAATTTCTCAGGAGAATTTCCGGGCCACAAAAAAATCGTCAGCAAGGGTGGGTGGGTGGGGTTGGCCAGGGATTCTGTTCCACAAAAATCACGAGCAATCACGTAAATGGGCTTCTCATGGTCGCCCTACATCCACCAGAACCATGAAAACCCAATTCTGTGAATAAAGAAAGCAGTGTCACAAAAAGTGCCGTGTAATGCAGGGGGCGGGTCTTGCGCACAGCGGTTCTTGGGCACGGGGGGGGGGGGGGGGTGGACTACAAGCCTGTTGCCCGTCAATTTTGGCTCAAAACTGCAATTTGATAAGGGCACCAACAAGGCTCTAAGACTCTGGTTTGGGGGTATTAGAGCCAATTGTGGTTTGGCAGTGGCCTGAGGCACCGTGGCAGAGCCTCTGATGAATGCTCTCAGTGATGCTTATTGAGGCTGGTTTTCTGATGATGTCCGCAATGATCTCAACCCCTGTTTTCACCCCTCTTTTGCCCTATGTGAGCCAAGCCTTGTTGATACAGTAGCAACTTGTAAGGACGGGGTGGCCTTGGTCCCATGAGAGGCCCTCTGATTGAAAGATCATTTTCCTGCAACAAAAATTGGTCCATGATTTCCTTTTTACGTGGTCTGAGCGAATCCCCCCCCCCCCCGGTATCGGCAGGTTTGGGCCAAACCTTGCCCTTACTGTCCGCAGCTTCTTCTCCCCCCCCCCCACACCCACTTTAGCTCTTTGTGTACAAGAGAGTCGAAGGTCTTGAGCCTCCATTTATACTGCTTTCAGATGCACCATCCTTCCCACTCTGTAGGTCAGCACAAAGGATGTCGTCCATACCCATCACCCATGGCCTACTGCAACCCACTCTACTGCCCTACAGCCACACCTTTCACAACCTTCATTCAGAACCAATCAGTCAGCCTCCTCTGGAACCCCGAGGAAGTCTGGTGTCCCATGATATGCTGTCCTGTGGACTTCTCTGCACTCACTCTTCTGCAGCGTGTGGCGTTCTGCTGAGCTATTGTGCGTGCGAGAGAGGCAGGATTAGTGGGATGTCAACATGCAATTGTCTAATGGTTAATCGAGCCCTGGGATATGATATTGCCCAGGGCCCACGGGGGGGGGGGGGGCGTCTCCTCAGTTCTGGTGCGCGACTCCCCCCCCCCTCCCTGGCCTCCGGGCCCACTTAGTTGCCAAGGGTCAATAGCTACCGGCCATACATATGGTGGTGCCAAAGGCGCCTGAAAATTTTTTTTCGTTCCCCTTGACCACGTGGCACCCCTCCCTGCCCAGGCGCTGGAGCGTGGATGGGAGGCACCCCCCCTTGCCCATGTGGCACCCCTCCCTACCCAGGCGCTAGAGGTTAGGGTTCGGGTCACCGAGCTGGTGGAACCAGTCTTGGTTTTATAACCCTTTTTAGTGTCTAGGGTGCACCTACTAGGTTTAGCAGCAGCAGCAGCAGCAAGCAGCAGCAGCAAGCAAGCAAGCAGCACGCGCGAAATGGGTAAAAATCAGAACTCCGTCGTGGTGCTTCAGATTCAGGTGAAATTTTGGTGGATGATACCTATGGGTGTGAAGTACAATCACACAAAGTTTGAGCAAGAAACTCAACGGTGGCGGCCGGGAACGGGATTCCCAAGTCACGGACCTCAATTTCAAAAACTGCAGTTTAGGGCCAAAAATAGCCAATTTTGGACTAAAAAAGCCCTGGAACACATTCAAAACGGCCAAACGAAGGGAAACGGCGGGTACACTCCACGTGCGGCTTGACTTCCCCGTGTCAACGAGCTCTTTGCGGCCCTCTAACTCCATGATATGTCCCCGAAACGGCCCAAAAAGGCCCCAGAAGCTCCAAATGCCGACAGCCACAAACCAAGAATAGGCCATATCTTTGGCTACATGGCTCAAAATGCGATTCCGAGGGCACCTACTCCACCAACAACCCCCCACTTTTTGTGGTTTCCATCCCTCAGAATTGCCCAAACGGACGCCTAGACCCCAATACCTAGGCCCACTAGGCTGCGGCAAGCTGCAAGCTCAAGCCCAAACAGGTGGGTGCCCAAATGGGTCAACAGGGTCCAGTAGGGGCAAAAAGATGACTTTTCTAAAAAATGGTCCTAGACCATGTGCAACGCTAAAACAAGTGTTTTTGGGCTGTTTTGAGCTTGTGGCGGCCCAGTTTGGTCCTCCGAAAATCCCAAAATGCCTTGAAAGTGGGCTGTGTTGTGACCAAAAATGGGTCAAAAATGGGTCAAAAACGCATTTTTCCAAACCTCATCCTAGACCATTTGGGGTGCACAAACGGGTGAAATGAGCCCATTTTGAGCCCATTTTGGGGCATTTTGGCCCCTTAGAAGTCCAAAAAGCCTTCAAAGTGGGCCTTGTGGTGATGGGGTTCACTTGCAGGCTGATTTCACTTTGTCAAGAGCCATCAATGTGTAAATCATTCTTGATGTCCCTCACCAGTCATAGCTGATGTTCCCTCCCCCACCAGCTCGGTCCCAATATTCGGTCTTGATTAGGGTTAGGCTTAAGTTTGGGGTTAACCCTAATCAAGACTGAATATTGGGACCGAGCTGGTGGGGTAGTGCCTATGCTTCTGTGCGTACTAGGGTGGAGGAAAGTCAATTGGTTGGGTGCATGCATGTTGTTGTGTGTTTCGTATTCCTCTCCCCTCATTTTGCATTGGCAACTGGTTTTCGCTTCATCGTGATGCCATTATTGCATGAATGTCACTGCATGTTTTGTTTTCCCCTCCCTCCTTTTGAGTTTGCAAATGGCTTTTGCTTCACCGCGATCCCATTATTGCACGAATTGCACTGTCTGTTTTGTATTCCCCTCCCCTTTTATGTGTTTGCAAATGGCTTTCGCTTCACCGCGATCCCATTCATTTTCGACTGCATGAGTTCCAACATTTGCTCTTGTGCGTGATAGGTAGATAGAGAAGTTAAAAAGTCCGCCTTGTGTCATTGTGTGCATTTTGAGCCATGTAGCCAAAGATATGGCCTATTCTTGGTTTGTGGCTGTCGGCATTTGGAGCTTCTGGGGGCCTTTTTGGGCCGTTTCCTGGACATATCATGGAGTTAGAGGGCGGCAAAGAGCTCGTTGACACGGAGAAGTCAAGCCGCACATGGAGTGTAGCCACCGTTTCCCTTTGTTTGGCCGTTTTGAATGGGTTTTAGGGCTTTTTTGGCCGAAAAATGGCTGTTTTGGCCCTAAACTGCAGTTTTTGAAACTGAGGTCCGCCACTTGCGAATCCCGTTCCCGGCCACCACTGTCAAGTTTCCTGCTCAAACTTTGTGTGATTGTACTTCACACCCATAGGTATCATCCACCAAAATTTCACTCAAATCCAAAGCACCACGACGGAGTTCTGATTTTGGCCCATTTCGCGCGTGCTGCTTGCTTGCTGCTTGCTGCTTGCTTGCTGCTTGCTTGCGGCTTGCTTGCTAAACCTGGTAGGTCCACCCTAGACACTAAAAAGGGTTATAAAACCAAGACTGGTTCCACCAGCTCGGTGACCCTAACCCTAACCACCATTGAATAATGGGACCGAGCTGGTGGGGGAAGGAACATCGTCAAGGAGACTTCAACGACAAATGAGGTACGCACTGGCAAGTGGATGAGAGCGGCTCAAAAGGGGCTCAAAATGAGCTGTATTCATCCGTTTGGGCACCACAACTGGAGTAGGATCATTTTTGGAAAACCATGGTTTTGACCTGTTTTTTGAGCCATTTGTGGTCCCAAAACAGCCCATTTTCAAGCCCCTTTTGGCCTTGAGACGGGCCAAAATTGCTCAACCCGGGCTCAAAATGGGCTCATTCCACCTGTTTGTGCACCCCAAATAGTCCAAAAGTACCTTTGGAAAAACACATTTTTGATCCATTTTTGACTGATATTTTGTCCCAAAACGGCCCATTTTCAAGGCATTTTGTGACTCCGGAGGGGCCAAAATGGCTTGCAATGGGCTCAAAAAGGGCTCATTTCACTTGTTTGTGCACCCCAAATGGTCCAGTATCATTTTTGGGAAAACACATTTTTGACCCATTTTTGACCCATTTTTGGTCGCAAAACAGCCTAGGGCCCTTCGGCACGGGGAAGTCTAGCTGCATGTGTAGAGTGGCCACTATTTCCTTTCATTTGGCCGTTTTTTAGCAGGTTCTAGGGCGGTTTTGGGCAAAAAAAGGCTGATTTTGGCCCTAAATTGCAGATTTTGAAATGGAGGTCCGGCACTTGCGACGCCCGTTCCCGGCCGCCACCGTTGAGTTTTTGGCTCCTACTTTGTGTGGTTGTCCCTCACACCCATAGGTAGCATCCACCAAAATTCTGGCCAAAATCCAAAGCGCCACGACGGAGCTGTGATCTTTCCCCATTTTGCGCGTGCTTGCTGCTTGCTGCTTGCTGCTTGCTGCTTGCTGCTTGCTGCTTGCTGCTTGCTGCTTGCTTGCCAAACCTGTTGGGTCCACCCTAGACACTAAAGAGGGTTATAAAACCAAGACTGGTTCCACCAGCTCGGTGACCCTAACCCTACACTGGTGAGGAGGTAGAGTGGAGGCCTCTGTTGTTGTAGAGCAACCCCTTAGGCCACCGCGTCTCTGCCAGACTTTACCAGACCTCTACTAACCCTCCCCTTAGCGACTAGCCAGTCCCCCAGAGAAGCCCTCCTCGGCGGCTAGCCTCCCCCCCCCCTTTGGGGGCCTTCGGCCCACTTCTACTGGGGGGGGGGTTGCGTACAAAAGCGAGGAGACGCCCCCCCCCCCCCATTCTAGGGCCCAAGAACCCGTGCACACCCAAACACCCAAACAAAACTGCACAGGGAAAATTCAATAAAACACCTCTTCAAACGAATACATTGGGCAAGGGATGTCGTGGTCAAAGCACTGGATGCTGGGGTTCCATACCTTGCCTACAAGTATGAACCTCCCAACACATGGCTCCGACCATCAAACTTGAGAAGCGACACCCCTCTATTTCACAGCTGTAACCGCATCGTCCATCCCTGCTCCAACCACAGCCAAGTAGGCAACCTTGGCACAGACTGCTCCCTCCCCCCCAAAAAAACGAGTGTGTCCTTGTCGAAACAAATGCACCTTCACTAGCCATACTCCACCTCATAGAGGAGTAGAGCAGGTTCACAGAATGTGTTTTTGACATCTAGCATACCAGAACGCCAAACCTGCTGCCACTGGGGGCGTACGCTGTGTGTCCTGACGCATTACATCCGGCCACGATACATGATGTTGCTGCGGAGTTTAGCCACGCGTGCGACACAGAGTGCCCCTGGGCGTATACAGCCTGTCCAGGATAGCCAAGTACAAACAATTGCTGCTGAGTGAACCAGTTTGTGTAGTACCTTGGTACCTTATTTTTTGTGCACGGTATGGACCACAAAAAAGTTGGAAGGGGGAGTCCATGATTGACCTTCGAGCAGTCCTTAAACCCGTGCTTCATTGAAAGATTTCAGGGGGTGCAAGTGGTGGCCAGCTGTTGCTTCCAGTGGAAAAGTGAGTGTATGTGCTTCAAACATCGTCCTGGTGGTAAATCTTCCGGTAATTGGTCAGATTGTGTAATGTTCTTTTCCGCAAAGATTTCGGACATGCTCAGTGGGTGTTGCACGCACCATATGAGCACTGTGCGCGCAACGTGCAAAATTTTCGGATGCCGGTTTACGCAGGTGCTGCTTTTTGCCACATTGCAGGCTCAAAGGCACAGTGTTGTGGTAAGGTGTGCTGTGCTGAGGTGCCTGCAACTGCAAATTTCCTTCTGCCACCTGAATGCATGTTGTTGTGTCCCTAATGGTCATGTTTAATGTCCCATGGCTCGGATTTACTCCATCTTTGTCATGGATCACCCCTGGTACACATGTTTTCTACCATCACATGAGTACAGCTGATCGACTTCTGGGCTCTTCACCGCAGCCACAAAGACACCAGGAATTAGCAGCAACCATCCAGAAGCCACCAGGAATGAACAGCGACAGTCCAGAAGCCACCACCAGCCAGCAGCAACCCAAATACCCCCAGAAGGTCACCAGGAAGTAGTACCACCTGGAAGCCACCAAGAAGTAACAGAAACCATCCAGGCGCCTCTAGGAACCATTCACAAGCCTCTAGGAACACCTACCACAGTGGTTTTGAGAGGTCCTCTTCACCAGGTAAAATCTCTGGACACATCAAAAAGGTGTTGCACCGTGCGTGCACTGTGGGCACACCGTTCGACAACACTTCCTTGCCATTGTGTGAAGTCTTGGAATGGGGGTTACAGAACAGTGAACTAAAAGCAGCAGATCGCGGGGCAAGATTTGAGTGAACACTGCCAAACACTTGGCGAACAGTGCCATGCAAGATTCGATGGACATGCCCTCTGTCTGGCTGACTCACTGGGGGGAAGTTTTTGTGATGGGAAATTTGTCAGCTGATATGTCTCAGCGACGTCGGTCTGGCAAGGATGTATGTCGAGTTTGGCAACAAATGCGGGCACCCCTTCGAGCAAGAGACTTTGTGCAGGTGCTAAGGCATGGGCGGGCAGTTCATTTGCAGGTTGTGCTTTCCGGCACAGACTGTGCCAGTCTGTATTTCATGTGAGGAAACAGAAATGTTTGCGATATGGGATTCTTGGTCACTCTGAAGGTAAAGCTTGGCCCCAGTAGAGTGTGATGGTGTTTTGTAACGTGTGTTTTGCTCGATCATACAACAATTTTATTTCTTCAACTCCAGAATAGGATCAAGTTTTGTGGATGGCACCAAAGCTATCAGCCACGGGTGAAAAATGGGATGCCTCAGGGCTTTGTCTTCTGATCAGTTGCTGCGCACAGACTCATCCCCCCCCCTGGCCCCAACACACCACACCCTCTGTGTACTGTGCAATGATAGTATCTGAAGCTTTGAGGCGTTGAGGAAGATCGGGCCAGATACCCCTCCCCCCCCGTGTCCAGGAACCACCTTGCGCAAGAACCAACCCCTGGTTCCGCGGTTGAATTCTCGCATCACTTTTTTTACCAGGGTAGTGGGTTTTTCATGTTTCTGGTGGATGTAGGACAGCTATTCAGGTGGACATCATGGATGATGATGCAGTCCCCAAGCATTTTAACGTTCCAGAACCCAATCCTAAGCCTAAGCCGAAGCCAGCTCCAAAGGCGACTGCAGCACCGAAGCCTGGCCCCAAGGGGCAGCACAGACAGGAATTCAGGATGGTGTATCACAGGAAGAAGGGTTTCACGTCTCAGCCAGTTGAACAATAGATCATCCCATGCACGTTGGAAGTCACACTACAGCCCAGTCAGCTGAGATTCACTCCTTTGGTGTTCATTTGTCAACGTGGTTAACTGTGGGAAAGGAGAGGGCATGCATGTCCCGGCGCAACGCGCCGGAAATTTTTTTTTTTCCACGGTACGGGGTTGCCCACGGCCGTGCGCAAGAACAAACCCCTGGTTCCGCGGTCAAACATTGCCGGTTCCTGGACACGGGGGGGGGGGGGGATTGCATATCTCTGGGGGACATTCGGTTCCTGCCAACACGGAGCATTTTCACATTTTTTCAGACTTTTCTCAACTTCTGGTCTAATGAACCAAAATGTCGTCACCTTAAGGGGGGTATGTGTATGCTTTTCGAAATCTGTGAGAAAACGCCGTTTCAGAAATGTATGGGTTGGGGTCCGAAAAGCTCTTTTCAAGGGCTTTCCAAATATATCCCACATACCCCTACCTTCGGGACACTCAGTGGACACAAATGAGGCAACAATGGATCCGACCCTTGAAAACGCTCCGTGTTGGCAGGATCAGTACCGTCCCAGAGAATTATGGCGTACATTGCATACATTTCAGTTTCCTCTTTCATCGTTTCGCCTCCGTCTATGGTTCTGTGCTCAGGTGCCTGTGTGGGGCGCCTCAAAATGTCATTCATGGCTTGCCCGTGCCGCAAAAGAAAGCCAGCAACTGTTCCCTGCGTCCCACACAATATCCCTGATGCAGTGCACGAATGGCTGCGTGTCGGATTCCCAGAACAAGAGCTATCTGTCAGCAACGACTCACGTGTGTTCATACTGCATTTTGCAAGGGATTGGCTGCGATCGACTGTGATCACACAGTTGGAGTAAACAGGGATATGCCTCGTACATATGCAGGATGGGGAGGCCCAGGCCACACACATGCACGCGCGCACACACAGAGACTCCAGTCAATGCCCTAAACATTATGAAGAGTTGATGGAGGTTTTGCGGGTGGGAGTGCGACTGATCCAGCCCCCCCACACCACCCCTTTGGTGTTGGAAGTAGAACCCGGTGACGAACCAAGGGAAGAACCTTTGCCTGACACACACAGAGGTGCCACTGTGTGGCACGCCATCCGTGCGTGTGCGCCTGTGTGTGTGTGTGGGTGAGTGGGTGTGTGTGTGTATTGCTCAATGCCACTACTCAGGGTTGATTCTCCAGTTCCTCAATTTCCGCAGTCTCGCCTGCAGCAGTTTGTTGTACTGTGTACGCGCAGGGGCGTCCTTCAGGACCCCACCCCCCTTTTTTTTGCACTGGCCAACCATTGTTGATGTGCCGCCAACCACTGCCAGCGAATCAGGCTGATGTTGTCGCTTAACTGCTGACCATCGGTTTATCATCAGCCGCCATGCTTCAACCACCAATGGCTGTTGGTTGACTAGCTCTCCTCTGTCAGCAACCAGTAAAGTGCTATCCGTTCACTGCCGTCAAGTTTGACATTTTCGTTTTCGGCATCGGACATATCCTGGACGCCCCGGAATAAGCCTAGAACCACGTGGATGGCAGAGGAATCTTCTTTTCCATTAAGGACAGAGTCGTGCTTCTTAGTCAAGGGACAGATGCAAGGGATGCAAGGGACAGATGTTGGAATGAAGGCTGTGGTGTGCGTAATGAGTGTGGCAAGGGCTCCACAGATGACTTTGGGTATGGGACTCGCCCTTGTGCATTGCGTTTGCAGAATTGATGGCTAGAGCTCACCTCTGCCGCTGTGGAAGACGCCGGCACAAACCGCAGCTTTCAGGCACCGCAGCCCTCAGACAGATCCCTCCAAGTATGGCTATTCAAAGATCCTACAGGGTCAGGCTTGTGTGTGCCGGGCGACCACCTTCATGAGAGTCGGTTTGAAAGAGGGTCAAGCCTCCCCCCCCCCCCCCCCGTGTCCCACTCCCAAGTCTGTTTTCCGGTTTGCTGCTTGGGCGGCAAACCAGCAAGATGGACGACAGCAATTCGGTCACTGGCTGTGGCGAACCCGCATATGGCACCCCGTGACCCTTCCTCCCTTCCCGATTGCCCCAATCCCACGCCTGTGCCGGTGGGTGCACCAGTCGCAATCCCACTTGGAGAACTTCAAACGGTTTCGTCGGGTGTTTGGGGTGTGGTCCTCCGACCGGCGTCCTCCACATCCTCCTTCCTTCCCATCCTCCAACAGCCGGATGAGACATTCAAGGGAACCCTTTTTGGGCGCCTGCAGCCCAGCAGGAGTCGCTCTCATTGTCGACTTACTGAAGAAGTGGGGTCGTGCCACTTGGCTTGGCGCCCGAAATCCCAAGAAGATTCCACTGTTTGTTTAGATTGCACGTTGGCTTCTGTGGAAGGCGCCGTTTAAGAGAGGGGGTGTTTTGGCTGGCACCCACCTAACCCACCTACCCTGATAATTGCGCATGTGCTAGAAGCACAGCTGTGGACTTCGCTGTTTCCAGAACAGCATAGGTCGGCTGAGCTGTACACAAACATGAGTTGAGTAATCGGGATTTTGAGCGCAAGTGGGTTGAGAATCGGCCCAAAGAAGCAGGAGGGAATACAAGGCCACCCTTGCCACCCTTGATCTCTTTCCCGATGACGTCCCAGACTGGGCAGACTGGGCAGTCCCTTTGCTGCACCCCTGAGCATCGACCGCCCACAAATTGGATCACGAAACCTGAAGACCTATGTAAAATTGGAAGCAGCAACGGGTCCATAGTTTTTACCTTCTGGCCTACGCCCCTCATCAGCCCCCCCCCCCCCCCGCCCCCACACACACAGCCCACTGCAACGTGCTATTTTTCCTGATGCACATTCCTTATCCTCTGCTGCAGAGCATCATACGCTTCAAAACACCGTGCACAACCCTCCAAGTGCTGAACCATTCGCCCTAAGAGGAAACTCCAACAGGTGTTTGTAAACATGAACAAATTTTCGTTGAATCTCTGTCTTCCATTTAAGTGATCTCTCACCCTAGTACCTAAATTTGTAGGACAATCCTGAATCAGTTGCCATAGTTGTTACCCAACATGGCCTGGTTATGACTTGTGTATCAACTTGGACTTCACGGTCTGTGGTTGACTCCCACTGTAGTTATTGTGGCAGCCAATTTTCTTCCAGCGCAATGGCTACGGTGCCCAACAGGAGCATGCGTGGAGATCACAAATGGCCCGCTGGACTAACGCGGATGGACTTGTCCGTGGTCTCGTCCTCTGACCATTTCCTGTGGGGCAAGGTTTTGGGGTGCCCTCGGCCGCTTCGCCCATGGCCTGCATGCTTTTTTTTACAAAATCCTTGGGGGTTTTCCATGTTCCCGAGCCCCTGCTTGTGTGCAGGTTTCCCTCCCTTCTACTTATCTCCCTCGGTCATTCGTGGTCCCCAGTGTTTGTATTTGGTGCAGCATTAGCACTGCTGCAAGGTCGCGCTGCACTTTTGCGGGGCAGGGGTGCGCTGGGGGGTGGCAGACAGCCTTACGAGGGCGTTCTGCGTGTTCTGCATGCAGGGGGCTTGTCGTACAAGACCATACCACACCAAAGGCCCAAACTGTGTGGTATTGGGGCCATTGGTGTTTACTGGCAATCTCAGTGGTCCTGCCCGATGCAGGAGATTGGGGATTTCAAATCACAACCATTTTAGTCTTTCTTGCTCTTTGCAAACTGCATCATGTATCATCATTGGTCCCAAGACAGAGGAAGCTGTAGACATTGCGTTTCTTGCAATTTTTCAAATGCCCCCTTTTTTCTCCACTGTTCTCTGCCATCTGTACGTTTTCCCGAAGCCACCCCTTCCCTTTCTGTCAGGGTTGGCGAGCACCCTCCAGACTTAACAGTTGAGGAAGGATGGAGTGTGAAGCCAGAGGGGGGGGAAAAATGCGGTCCGCATTTTTCCGCATTTTCCGCATTTTTTTTCGCATTTTCCGGGCAGGTCCCTTAGTGTAATGTTCAAGAGGAAACATTCTAGTGGCATTTTTTTGTAGTCAGTTAGTTGTGAGGAACAATAGGTTTTGTGGGCGCCAGAGGCGCCGGAGAATTTTTTTTTAGGCAGACGGCAGGGGGAAATTTTTTTGTTTGACCCTATGTGTCTATGCTCAAAATACTCAGAATTTTGTGGAGAATTCAAAAATGGATGAAAAACACAAAAAAGGATATTGACCCCGACCCGACCTCCGGGTCGGACCTTCGCTGATGGGACCCTGAGTTGATGGGCAAATTTTTTTTGAAAAAAATTTTCCCCAGTTGTGTATATTCAAAATGAACAGCGTGTCACGGGGATCATTTTGAGGTATGTATGTTGGGGTATCCCCCCCCCCCCCCCCCGGGGAGCCCGGCGGTTTGGGTCAATGGGGGAGCACCTGATGCGGCGCGAACATTTAGCGGTCTGGCCTCACCAAGCAGTTGCAGCTTATGCCCCTAGCGGTTTTGAGCCTAGTCCGTGATATTCTTGAGTTGAACTACTGCACTAAGTTGTTCCATCAAACCGTCCATACTTTGAGCGCCCAATTGTGCAAGACGAGACGAAACATAGTGGTTTCGAGGGGCAAACACCATTCTAACAAAACCGCATTTTCTATCGCATTTTTTGCCGCATTTTCCGCATTTTTTCCGCATTTTTCCGCATTTTTTGCCAATCCCGGCGACCGCATTTCCCCCCCCCCCTCTGGTGAAGCCTGCCAGTGCCTGCCAAAGTGGACGCGGGGCCTGGGCACTGCAATCATGAGCAGTGCGATATGCATTCCACTCTCACCCACAGATCTAGACTCCCCCGCCCTCCCCCCTCCCTACACACTCCCCCTGCAATGGACCTCAGCCAATGAGCAGGTGACAGAAAGGACCTGGCACTCGACACCAGATATCCAAACAACCTTGAAAGACCCCCCCATCGCCATCCTGTTTCCACCTTTCGCCCCGCCCCCCCCCCCTTTCATGGAGTGGGTCCGGCCAAAACTGTATCCGTGGTGTACAGGTGTTAGACAAGCCACACGGGCGCCAGCTGCCCGTACCTCCTTCTTCGCAGGTACCAAAATGCCCGTTTCCTGCAGCTGTCAGGCCTCAGCCACGCCCCTGCTCCCATGGTTTCTCCTGAAATCTCCAATTCCTAGAATTGAGGCCGGCGGGCACTTGCGGGGCGTCTTGGGCCTCGTGGCTGCGTCTGGCTACACCAGTGTTCTTTCGCTGACGGAGTGCGTTTTCGACCCTCGGTCAGCCCCTGCGGGCCACAGAGCACCAGGGCACCCCGAGCACCAACGGTGGTGGTCTCTGTGTCAGGGCTGGCGGGTTGTGCCTTTGACTCAAAAAGGTTTGGTCAATATCCCTGATTTTGTTTCGAAGTTGGCCCGCCCTCCCCTCACACCCCCCCCAGCAGCCCCACCCCAGCCCGAACCCCTGGCAGTGAGGCAGACAGTCCACTCTCCCCCACAAAGTGCCCTCCGTCCCCATCCCGCCTTGAACCCCCACTCCCCCCAACGCCCTCCCAACGCCCTCCCATCTCACAAAAGACATTGCACTGGAAACTGGTTGTACCCCACATGAGCCTGCCAGCGTTTATGGAAACCCCCCCACCCCGTTTTGGGGGGCCGCAATTGGGGTCAGCAATGAACAATACTCGGGACACGCATTAGCGAGCCCCTGGGCAGTCGGGCTTTCAGCCTTCGAGATGCGAGGTACCTCGCCTCACTCCCCGGTCCTCCGTCACCAGCACGCCTCCCCCGAGCTGGTCCTTCATGTAGTTGAGGACATCGATGCCGAGGGGCGCATCGCCAGCACCCCGAAGGGCCTGACGTACGCCTTCCGGTCCTTCCACGATGCGCTGTGCGACCCGCCGGGAGCCGCCGCCGGGACCATGAAGCGCGTCATCGCCGACTGCCTGACCGTCGTGAACCTGCCGTACCCGGGGAACTTCTTCCTGCCGGCCGACATGCCGCCGCGCTGCACGCTGGAGCGGCTGGCGCGCGCCGTCTTCGATTCCCACACCGCGGGGGTGGCGTACGACGCGGCCCGCTCCGGGGCCGAGTGGTGGATGCAGGTCACGCAGCCGGGGGAGGTACGCCGGGGGCAGGGGCTGGTGGGCGGGGCAGGGCTCGGCAGGGCAGAGTGGGCCCCGGCGCAGCAGCTGCCGGAAGTTTGGAGGGGAGGCGGGGGTTGGAGAGGGCGATATTGCGTTTGCCGAAATTTGGCCGCACCGAAGTCAAGCCTCCGAGGCACCCGAAGTTTCAGATGCCGACGGATGTTTCCGATTTCCCCCATTTTCCCATCCGGATACCGGGTGCTTAGTGTTGTAAAGCGGACTCATGGGAGGTCTGCGGCCTCCGGGAAAATGGGGAATATGGGTATCTCGTCGCATTTGTTTCCCGTTTTTCTCCCATTGCCCCCCCGTTTTTCGCCATTTTTCTGCCACTTGTACAGATTGGTCATACAATTTCTATGGCGATCTTATGATGATCCCCCCCCCTTTTTTTTACCCCCATTTTACCCCATTTCCCCTCATTTTCCCCCATTTTCCCTCATTTCCCCCCATTTTCCCAAGGCGTCGTCGGGGACTCGGGGACTTCGGATTCGGGTGCCTCGGAGCCTTGAAAACTGCACCAAAAAATGCCGCGGTGTTGAAGGAGTGGCGGTGCATTTCGTTTCTCCTCTGCCACCGCCGCCTCACACGGCAGGGCCCGCTTGCACCGCCGCGAAGACGGGGAGTAGAGGCGCGGCAGTCCCCACGGGCCCTCTCTCATCCCTTTGAGCCCGCGGGGTCGCCGGGCACACCCCCAGCGCCGGAGACAAGTCAGCCTCGTGACGTACGCCCCACCGGACATTCGAGATCGGGGACCTCTTGGGCTTGTGAGCGGTGGGCCCTGGGCACCCGCAGACATGCCACTCTCACCCGCAAAACTGCACTCGCCCCTCCATTCGGCGCTCACCCCCCCCCCCCCGTCCCGTCCACAAATGACCTCGACCCGCAACGGATCACCCAAAAGACATGGCACTGGACGCCGGAGGTCCTGCCCCCAGGATGTATTAGAACGGCTGACACCCGTAGGAGCCCCCCCCCCCCCCCCCGGGCCCAGATTTCATAGTGGGAGAAAACTTACAAAAGAAAGAAATTTACAAAACGGGATATAGATTTAGGGCAATTTTTGGGACACAAACTTTTGGGTTCCAGACCCCCCCCCCCTTCTCTCTTCTGATACATCCTTGTCCTGCCCTAACTCCCCAGCATTCATGGAACCCCCTTCCCCCCCCCAAAAAAGTACCCCGTGTTTGTCCGGAGCCAGGCCCCCCAATTCCCAATGCCTCAGGACATAGGGCCGCACTTTGACAAGGACGAAGACCTGTACGTTGCGTCCCACAAGATGATCCACCCGCAGGTGTCCACCGTGACGTACCTCACCGACGGGGGAGCCCCCACCCTCATCGTCGACACGCGGACCAAGGCCCCGTTCGACGCTCTCCGCCCCGACCCCATCACCACCGCCCACCTGAGCTGGCCCACCCGCGGCAAGCACATCAGCTTCGACGGCCGCTACGAGCACACCGCGGCGCACCCGCTGGCGTACCACTTCCGATCCCCCGCGGAACGCGGCCCCCGCATTTCGTTCCTGGTCAACGTTTGGCTGCACCATCAGCCCCTCGACATCCCGGTGTTTGATGAGGCCCTGGTCGCCAAGCACAACCTCAGCGATCTGCCGGTCCCGTTCGCCATCCCCAAGACGCCCCGGCCCGTCCCCACCGTGTGGCTGGATGGCCGGACCGGAGGTGTGGGCGTAAAGACCTTCGTCTTCCCCCACGACAGGCCCCTCAGCAACCCGGCGCTCGGGCTGTGGAGCACGCTCCCGTTGCCGTTCCCCCCGGCGCACGACTCCCTGACGGTCCGCTACACACGCCCCGCCGACCTCCACGAGCACGCGCCGGAGGGGGAGAACGAGGGGTGAGGCCCAGGCCAGGCCAGAACGGGAGGATGTGGATCGCGCTTCGAGCGCTTGGCAGGGGAGGGTGCCACATGGGGCACAAAGCACTGTGGCAATCGGTGGTAAGTGCCTGTGTGCCTGTGTGTGTGTGTGTGTGTGTGTGTGCGTGTGCGCGCGCGCGCGTGTCAGTGTTATATCACCATCGTTCTTTCAGTCTCCTGCTTCTCTGTGCGCCAACGTTTTTCATCCCCCCGAAAGGAGGGGGTCCTTGGCTTGATGGGTGGGCAGGCGGGCGGGGGGGTCTGGTGGACTGGCCACGGGCGCCATTTCGCCCCCCCTGATCTGCCCTGATCTGCTCCTTTGGGGCATCAGGCCTGGCAACCGGTTCCGAGGGTGCTGCCACTGGGTTGTCTAACACTAGGCAAGAGGTTCCGGATCACCCGGTGTTACTCACCACTGCGCTGCTGCCACAGAAGCGCAGATGGTCGACGGTACTGTTGAATTTTTGTTATGTTTATGTTCGGTTGTGCGCTAGCCCCCCTCCCCCCGCCCCCCCCTGTGCTGCCCCCTCCATGTTCATCCACTCTGTCAGACTCAGCTGCAGCTTTAATAGGGTGCTCTTGCCGCTCAGGAACGCCCAAACCCGTTCCATACGCCCCAGAATCGCGGCACGACAAATTTGTCCAACGACAGGGCCCCCATTGAACTGCGCTTCTGGGGCTCACCGAAGCACTGGGGGGCCTTGGGAAGGGGGCGTGGGGGGAGGGAACGGGTCTGCCTGTTTTTTGTGTCAGTGGGCCCGCCTGTAAGGTTCATCAATCTTTCCAAAATTGATTTTTGACCCGAGAAGGGTCTCTCTGCACATCAGAGCCCCCTCACCAGTGTGCCAGGGGCCTGCACCCGGGCGATCCCTAAGGACGTCCACAGGCTGGCGTTTTGTGCGGTAAGGATTGCCCCAAGAGCGCTCTGATCGCCGTTCAGTTGTTGTCGGTTACCCTCTAATGGTCGAACTGGGCTTGACCGACGTCAGCAGTGTTTAATTTATTTTTATATTTACTGATGCACGGGGATTTATCTGCTTGTGAAGTGACACGTGTGACTGTCCGAAGTTTCTTTTTTTTTAATTGACCACTCAAATGAATCGTGGCAAATTCCAACCACCGTCTGCGCCCTTCAACACTGCCCAGGCATCATCTTTACCAAGCTACTATTGCTGTCATCATCGCTGTTGTTGTTGTGATCATCAAATTGCCTGAACCCACACTGAACACTTGCGGACGTGCCCAAGCAGGGGTAAAAGCCGACACAGAGTGGATGAATGAATAATCGAAGGGATCGTCGTCGTTGTTGTCGTCATCACGTAGTCAAGGACATGCCAGATGGAACATGGTTTAAGCGCATCGAGGTAGATGATAACCCAGAGCGTGGGCTGGTGATTGAAGGCCCTTCAGTCGCAGCTGTGCGGTTTATTTTTCTGACCTTTCTGGAAACCTGGGTCCACGTTTGTCGTCTGGTGTCGGTGGTGGTGGTGGCGGTGGCGGCGGCAGCGGCGTTCCACTGATCTATTTGCATGACGAGAAAGTTGCTTACTGCCGCAAGCGGACTTCAAACCATCCAAAGCTCGTTAAACTCTGTCATTTATCAATTAATTTGTTATCATACGGAACGCTGGGTTTTCATTCTGTGTGGGGAGGGCAATAGAGCCCACCGGACTTTTCTGTTGGCAGGGCCATTGATCAGTCACCGCCAAGTTGAAAACCTGGGGGCCCACCATTATAAAGCCATAGTGATCGCATGTTCAACATCATTTGTTGTCTGGCCTGGATATAGCACATGGAGTTGCAAGTCAGAAATGTTTTGATCAAAAGCGACGCTCCAAACCTCACGCACGTATTGACTCTTCGCTACCCAGATTCTCACCCAAATCCTAAACTGACAACCATACTGATCATGATCAGACTATTTCGGCACCCGCAGGTGGATTCAAGGTGCACCCATTTCATTCCACTTGACCAGCACGGGGAGCAGCTCCTCCAAATCCCAATCAGCCACACAACCCCGCCCTTGTACAGTGGAAACAAATAGCCACAAGAAGCGATTCCGCACTTATACACGCTACACTATATATCACCCGTCAGCACCACAGGTATTGCAGGGATGCATAGAGCAAAACCCTATGGCACCCTGACCCCGACGCATCATGTTAAAGCCAGCTTGGAGACATATCAAAAGGGGCAACAACGAGTTGCGTGGCACAAGAATTCACTGTTGTGTGTAGCCCATTGCTCAGCTTTTAATGGTGAACACCCCCGACCACATTTCTCAAGAGTTGACATTTCTTGCCCCTCTGCTGTGTGGTGCACAAAGTGCTATTGTCTTGTGTCATGTAGCAGGGCAACCTGTCAATTTGTTGCAGTGCTACACTGTGGCGTTTGAGATATGTATTCCATTCAAAGTGCAGTTATCATAAATTGTTTCGCAGTTCTGGTTTGGATTTTACATTTGGGTCATGAGTTGTTTTGCATTTCTGATTCATTCATTGTGCAGTATTTTGAGTTGTGTGCTGCACAAAATGCATCTTCTGCCTCATCATAATTCCTCAAAGGACAGCTGCATCATGTACAAATTTACAAGTCCGAAAGGTGGTATGGTGTGGTGGTGGCTTTGCTTCGTGTACTCTGCTACTTTTGCTGTTTTCTTTGCTGTGCTTGTGTTTGTACCATCCCCTCCTTGTGTTTTTCTTGTGGTTGTCACCCCTGCTGCTTTGGATGTGATTATTTTTCCTGTCAAGGGGGTGGGTTGTTGGTGTTTTATTTTTGGCTTTCTTGTTCACGGGTGTCGCTGCCCAGCCGTGGGGCGTGTTCTACAGGGCACAGCCCTATATATAAATTTCTCTTCGGCAAACTCTGTGCAAACTGTTGTATATGATTTGGCCAGATTGTTTTTAATTTCGGCAGCATATTTTCGTTATTTCTGTGGTTCACCCTATTGAGAGACTCTGTTGCAGCACTGTGTTGGGGCAACCAGGCTGCCATGTATTTAAAAACAACGCAAGGCCAGCAAACTGACAGAGAAGGGGTGGGGGGGGGTGGGCCCTGGGCAGGAGGGCAACGACACCTGCAAAACAAAAAAAATACACTTCAATCCCCCCCCCCCCGTGCGCACTTCGGAGATACGACATACAAAGTAACAAAGTAGCAGGGGCAAAGAAGAAAGAGAAACCACGCAGGCAATACAGAGATAACTTAAAAACAAGCATAGTACAGGAAATTAGAATCATTCAGGGTGCAGAGTACTGCCCCATATGGCACCAGTGGCCCGCATGAATCAGTGGGCTCATGAGTCCATGCCCATGGGATGTGTGGGGCCTGGTGCGGAAAAAGAAATAGAAACAAGAGAGGGTGTTCCCCAGGTCATGGTTGCTTGTAGCTGCAGTAAGGGGGGGGGGCTGCAGCAAACAATAACAGGAGGGGGAGGAAGGGAGACAGAAAAAGAAAATAGAAAAGAACTGAAAATAAAAAACAGGGGGGGAAGGTGGACCATTGTCCCGGAGTTTCAGTGTGGGGCGGAAACCCCCCGGTTGCTAGTGGAGCCTAGGGCGGCCCGGAAATTGCTTTGCGGGGGGGGATGGCATGGGCACCCGGCGAAGGAGGAGGGGGGGGGGTTCCAGGAATGGGCTTCCGTGCCAGGCCTTTTGCTTTGTGTAAGGACGAATGTTGCCACGAAAGGCACCGGAATCCAAAATTTTGGCCCGGAAAAAAAAATTTTACGAAAAAAAGTTCCCCCACATATGTGTAGTCAAAATGATCAGCGCGACGTGGGGATCATTTTGAGCCTTGTATGTTGGGGTCGGACCCCCGCCCCCCGGCCTAGCACGTAGGGCAGCCCCAGCCCAAACCCCCCTCCCGGCACGGCGACCAAGGATGGTGAGGGGGGGGTTGGACAAATGGGCTTCCGTGCCATCCCCCCCCCCCCCGCAAAGCAATTTCCTTCCCGCCTAGTTTCTTTTCACACTGACAATTTAGGGATCTGTGGCCTGTGACGTGTTTAAGTTGAGAGAATTATTTTTAGGAGCGATTGGATGAATCTTGATGGAGCACTTTTTGTTGGGTCGTTTGTTGAGAGGAGGGGAGTGCGTGATTTTGGGGTAAGTGAGTGGCGTATAGTGGGTTTTTCCAAGGATTGTTAGCAGAGTGTGGTTGGAGTGTGTGTAAATTAGGTACAGGGCTGTCTCTAAGCCACGTTTGAATCTCTTGTAAAATGTTCTTAAGCCATTGACGTCGTTTTTTTAGAGCATTCGAGAGCAATTGTTTGTGTTGTGGGTAGGCAAAGTTTGGGAGAGGAGAAAGTAAGGCATTGCCGAGAAAGTTGGGGATTAAGGTCCGAATAAAATTCCGACAGTCATCCATTGCTGTTGTAGTCCACCAGTCAGACTAACTAACTGTGTTGAAAAGGGGAGGCCGGTCATTAATGCTTGCTTTGTGGAGATGTTCTATGACGGCGCATTCAGTTACTGTGGTGATAGGGTCTAAGGAGTGATGGAGTTGGCATTTGGGGCAATGGTATTTGTTAAGAATGTAGTGGGGCTGATAGCCAGTATGACAATGCGAACCATTAACCTATTGAAACGGAAAACGGCCGAACCAGGAAGTGTGAGAGAAAAATCTCTGCTGAAGGAAAGGTGTATGTCGTTATGAGATTTTGTGGTTAGTAAGTGTTTGACGTTTTTCAGTCAAACTTTTGTGGGTGGTAGTGTGTAGCTTTGACAAATGAAGTACTTGGAGCAAGGTAGGTGAAGATGAGGGTGAGTGACATTGTTGGGGGTCTTTTTGGATATGGCATCAGTGTTTGCATCTGAGTAACCATTATGAGAGAAATCTGCATGTCTTTTAATCCAGGTAACGATAAATTGTATGGAGGATGAATGAAGGAAGGTCCAAGCAAGGGAGTGCCAAAGACAAAAAGGGTTATTAATGGCAGCAAAGGGGCCATGGGGTGTTTGTTGAATAAACTGAAGAGTATTGCAAACGTTCAAGTTGTCTACGAAACAAGCTGACAATAGTTGCGAAACAAGGAGAGATTTAACATGTGCTGTATGAAAAAAGGCTGACACAAGATGTTTCCATTGGTGAGATCTGCTGCCTTTTTCTTTCACACATTGTTCTCGGCCCAAGATTGGGTGTTGAATTTTTTTGTTGCGTGTTTGTATGAAAAAGGTGTTTCCACCATGAAACAGCTTTCTCTCAATTTTTCTCACCACGGTTCACAATTTCACATGTTACGCAAACGAAATCTATTTTAACAAATAGTTCAAATGTTGGAGAAATCATCAAAGATTAGCCAACATTGGTCCAAAGAGGTGCCATTGAGCCTTTGTAACGCAATCAACACAAGATTGCACGATTTGTTGAAAGCATAATAAGGGCATGTAGACAAAATATGCGTAGTAGAACAGTAGAACCGTTATGTCTGGAACAACTCATTCCGGTAGACATGAGACTTGTTCTAGAACACGTGATACGTCTTCGAGAATAGTGAAACAACTTGTTAGACATTGCGGAACAGTCTATATTGTTCCAGAAGATGCGATACGTGTACTAGAATAGTATGACAAAATGATAGACGCAACATACACTTCCGCGAGACGCACCATTTTCTATCCATTTCTTAATCTTGTACGCTTTCTTTCCTTTACTTCTCCGTGTGGCATTGTCTAACTAGCTTTGGTGGGATTCCATTTTCGAAATCTTTAACGTCTTCAGTGAATTTCCATGAAGGGATACCATTCTTTTATATAGGCTTTTGTACTCCATCGTAATTATTTATTTTTCCTTCAAATATTTGCAACTAGTCCCCAAATACAGTTTCCATCCCTCATTGTCATTTGTTAGATCATTTTTGGACTCTGCCAAAGCACTTTTTACTATTTATTTCTTCTTTTCCCATGGTCACTGTCTTGAAATACTTTATACCTGTTTGCAACTGGTGAAAGAAATTCTCCAAATTTTCAAACTCATTTTAATCACTCTATCATTGCTCGCATATACTTTTTATGACTGTGTATCATCCGTTTTTGACTCACTATGTCGAAATGCCGTATGACTTCCCGAAATTCGTTGTTTTCGTTGTCAATTCAGTTTTCTGGATCGCTCTGAAAAAGAGAGACAGTGTGGGTGTGTTTGTTCGTGAAAGTGAACAAACTTCCCGAGGCTGTGCAAACAAGTCTCGCGGGAAGGTACACTTGCACATTAAATTTCCTTGGCATGAGCCCACTTCATATGGGCAAAAAATCATGCGCAAAGTTGCAACTACGGAGAATAGCATGACTTGCAGCGGATACGCATGATTCCGACTGTAACGCTGGACAGACTCCCTTGGTTGAACATAGGAGGCTAAAACGCTGCGGCCCCAACACATCTGACCAAATGCGCCTCTACTGAAAAAGGAATAACCGCACCGCAACTCGTTTCTCCGAACTTTGATGCGCCTCCCTCAATGCAAATCGTAGAAGTCTCCTTTCGCTCCTTGACCCTTTCCTTTCCTGTGCATGATGGATGCCCCGCCAAACCGGCTTCGAAAGGGTTCTGTCCTACATTTTTCGCCCGGCCTCTAGCGAGGGCTGAACGCCTAAAATATGTGGTGGTTGCTGACAGGTATCTAGCTCTGAGATCTTCAATCTTTTTTTTTCTAGACCTGTGTAAGCTAGCAAAGCCCTTTTACGAGATGGTACTTGAGAAAGCTACTGAAATCCGGATTAAGAGCAATCGAATACTACGATTGTCCCACGGCTCAGCATGGTTGCAAACATGACACGTAATTAGGAGGTGATTGCCCCTGGGGGTACCCAAATCATGTCCCAAAGAGGCCAAAAGGGTCCTGCACCCTAGATATTCCGGACCGATCACCAACAGGCTCCGGGAAATGTCGGATTTCTCGGCGTCCCATTTTGCTCAGCTCATTTGGAATGCCAGAGGCCCAGGTTGTACTAGCAATCGATTAGTTTGATGGCCAGTTAGATCGTAACAAGAGCGTAGACAAAGCGACATGGTACGTCAAGTTTGTCCACGCTTTTTTGGCTGATCGACCTTTGGTAAAATGTTGAGATGCTGCAACTCTGTTTGCCCACAATGTAGAACAAGACCCACGGCTGTTACTTTGTTGCTAGTTTTGCATTACACTTGTGGTGTTGCTTGGGGGGAGGTGCAAGAGGTAACTTGCAAGGAACCACCAATTCCCAAAACTCATTCATAAACAGCCATGGCCTCAGGTCATCCAAGGCTGCCAAACAGGCGAACCAAGTCCGAGCGCGTCAACAAACAACACAGAGAATGCAAGGCAAGACTCAGAGGTACTTTCAATGCGCAGCTCTGCACACTAAGTTTCCGATTTAGATAATCAATTAATGAAAAAAACTCCAACAAAACCATTCAAATTGTCAAAAAGCCTTTTGCGCATACTTTTGTAGCTCTCTTGTCGGTTTCACCTTCCTCGCATGCTCTACATGGTAATGAAATCTAACCCTAAACCTAACCGTAGCCATACGGATGCAATGTTCCAAGAACACACATGTGCACAAGAACAAAAAAGATACAAAACATTTCAATGTACAATTCATTTTTGTGGACATATGTAGAGTACACAATAAGACTTCTACAAAAGAATAGTAATATAGCGAACTTGATATATGCCACAGGGCTTCAACATAATTAAAAGAGGTGCAAGTAGGTCCTCGGGTGAAAGACCACTAGGCTTAACTTGACAAGAAAAAAGCGTGAAGTGCTTAGATTATTTCCGCAATACCTCCATGAAGGAAGATACCTCTGCTCCCTTGAGTAGTAGGGGTGAACTTCATGGGGTGCTAGGATTATTACCCTAGTTACTAAGTTACTTTGAAAAATGTACTTTTATGCTTCAAAAGAATGGTTAAAATGATTAAGTGTTAGCCTTGAATACCTCACAAGGAATAGGGGGAGTGTGGCCTAAATCAAGGCCCATACAAAAGACTTGGAACTGACGTTATCTTACTTGCAATAGCAAGGCAATTTTGTCGCTTATTTTAGGTCTTTAACGTGACTATGAAGTGACCAGGAAACACGGTCCATACCGTTATAGTCGACTGGGTGTTGTGCTGGTGCCTTTATGCGTCTTTTTCTTTATGCGTTATCTATCTATCAATGTTCATCTCTATGGTTCTGGTTGATCCCTTCTTGCAGTTCGAATAGGTTGCTACTACATGTTGTATGAGCCCTGACATAGCATCTTCGTTACCTCATGCCGTTCGGCTAGCAATGCAAATGATCTAATGTGCAGTCACTCACCAATAGTGTCAAGTAGGGTGACTGGTCGAAGACTCAGGACTGGTCAAATGACGTGGCAGATACTGCGTGGCTCACGGTCGTTCTTACCGAGTGACGTCATCGATGAGTTGGCTAAATCCGAAGGTATCTGTGCGTAGGGCTTGATCCACGCTACTCATATATGCCCCAAATTCCCGATTTTGAGACATTGGACCCCATGTTAGGAAGGATTTTTGTAGATGACTTCAGGGCCAGAACAGAAAAATTGCTGCATAGCTGATCGGGGTGCGTCACGGTCGTACTTCAAAAAAGGGGTAAACGGTTACATCCGCTCAACCTAAAGTGACCATCGCGTTCGGTTTGATCCACGCTACTCATATATGCAAAAATTATGGCAAACGGACATATCTACCCCAACCTACAAGGCTTGTTCGCAAATTATGTAAATTTACGACCAGCCCAGAATTGGGGTCTGCTACAACTAACACGCACCAAGCACAAGGCAAATGCCTTCAACGTGTTGTGCATTGCTCGTGCAACCACAAGCCCCCCCCCCTTTCCCAATGTTGTCCAAAGATCCCCTTTGGCACCCCCACCCCCCTTTTCCCTTAGGCCGAGACTCCTTTTGCCGCCTCACGCTTCGGCCGACCACTAGCATTCAACTCTGGTGCGGCATCCATTGTGGCATCTGCCCGTTGATCGGTGGCACTAGGATGATGGTCATCCAAATGCTCATCGTCGTCGGGTTGAGAGCAAGGAACAACTTCCCACTCCTCGTCTTCCCCAAAAGCGGTTTTCTTTGGTGTGGCAGTGCCTTCGTTGCTGCTGGGCACAGATTCTGTGTCTGAAAAAAGCAGCTGGTGATCACTCCCAAGAGAGTGCTCTCGAGTCAACCCATCCTCACTCTCATCACTTGCGACCCCCAAAAGGTTGGATTTCGTCATAAGTGGATCCAATGGTGCAGACCACTTAAATTCCAAGTGAAATTGTTTGGGTTGTTGCATTGTGTGTCCTTTTGTTGGGGATTTCTCCTTGGACAACATTGGAAAAAAGGGAGAAAAGCTTTGCGGCAACACGAGTTGCGAGCGGTGGGAGCGACCAGGCGATCGCACCGCCCACAATTTCAGGGTGGAATCCTGCCCCCTGCGGAGCCTGGGTCCTAACCTAGCCGCAGGCATCAATCGTGCAGCAATCTGTGCTGCCGATCGGCCACACGAAGCGCCACTGTGAAGAGCGCAGATTTTGCGCCATCATTTGGCAAATCGCAATCTTAGCGCATCGCTGAAGGTCTTACCTTCTGGCGGCTCTAAATCAGGCAATCTGGCACCAAATCCCAAAATTTTTATATAGGCCAGTAGCCTGGGTCTCAATCTGGAGATCTATCAAAAAAAATCCAAAAAAGACCACAAAATCCAAGAGAAATCCTTGCGACTGTGAAGGAAGGGCGCTTTTGCGCCGGCATTTGGCAAATCACCCTAGTTCAGGTCGTCGCACGGCACACCAATTGCAAATCATTAAATGGACGGGCGCGGAATATTGTGAGTGTCGCGCTTTCCCCGGCCCACCGGCGAAACAGCGACAACGTTTTAGCTGGTCCACAGTATTGACCAGCTTCCCGGTGCGAAGCTGGCCTCGCTCCCCTTGTTTCCACCATCATGATGCTGGCGTCGATAGAGCGTGTGGGGTCGTGTCAAGGTGTGACTACCTTTAAACGGCGTGAACGGCCTGTTTGGCGCCGGGGGGCGGTGGATGGGATGCCGAAGTGCTGTGCCATCAAATCCAGCCCTTCTTGGTTGGCTGACAGTGGGAAAGTATGTTGGCTAATGATGTGTGTTCTTTCATGCGATTGCACGTCGGCGTGCGCTCAGAAAAAGGTTTTTGTAGTCGCGCGAAGAACGCATTGATGTTTCCTTGCATTTTGCGGGTATTTTTTCCATATCTCACAAGGGTGCGCGTGTTCATATGACGGCTACGCCGCGTGGCATGAACTATTATCAACCTATTCATTTGTGATCCGATGGCACGCAAACCGTGTGAACCTCATTTTTCATTCTTGTTGCACTCAAATTATTTGTGGCATTTCTCTTGTGTCCTGCCCGCTCGTGTCTATTGCCGCTTGTGGAGTACTTTGGATCGAATGGGTTTGAGAACCATGTTTCCTTGCATGGATTGACACACGGGTTGTGTTGAACAAAATTTTTTGGTCACACGCGATGCTCATGTTGCTTCTTCATGATGGTTCCATGTGAGTTTGGCATTATCATGTGCTACCACAATGGGAACATTGTGATTTCACAATGCCATCACAGTGCCATCACAAGGCCTGGTTTCGACAACCATTTCTCAGTCCCACGCGAGTCCCTATGTCGCACCACACAATCGTAATGGACCTATTTTCCATGGTAGGATGCACCGTGTCGTTCCGCAAAGGAAGACCTTTCTCGAACTGTATTACAGTGCACATCATTATGAAAATCGTGGAATTGATCATCACCCCCACTATGTTAGGGATCAATTGTTTATTGTGGATTTTGATGCGTCATGAAGCTTATGAAACTTGAGCTGAACAATTGTTTTTCATATCTCTTACGGGTTTGGGTGTTGTCAACTTGTTGTCAAGCTGCTGTCATGTCCATTATGCACATTTGAAATGAATGAATGACGCAAACATCTTTGTGCAATACCAAAAGAGTCCGGTGTGTGCGGATCTTCGGATCTTCTCCCACGAGCGATGGTTACGGAGCCTCCCACCCAATCCGGACTTTGAAACTCAAGTGATCGGATGTAAAAACATGCCCATATTTGGCAGGTTCCATGTCTTTGAGCTGTTGAGCCTTGCTCGCTTGCTTTGCATTGTGTTGCACTTAAGAGTTTGGCTTCCTTTAGAGTCAAGACCACATGAAGGGTGAAGGTTCCATTTCCCATGCCGACGGAGGTGAGGAGCCGTAAGGGGAACGTGTTCCCCTCCCGTGCGCACTTGAGGAATTACTTCCATGCGCAAAGTAGATTTGTGAAAATCAAGTTTGTCGAAAATTTCGTGTTTTCGTAAAACATTTTGAGAGAGATTAGCCCATTTCATTTGTGTCACAATTTTCACATGGAAAAAGGATTTAGCTATGCATTTGATTTTGTCCTACTAGTGACATAGAAGATTGTGTCGCACCATAGTGTGTGCCGTGGTGTGGGGATTTTCTAACGAACGGGGAGCTGTGGGGGGCATTAAGGGGCTTGTGCGGTACCCAACCCGGGGGAGGGGAGGGGGGGGGCGTAGGCTTGATGCCATAGCCTCAGGTTTTGATTATGGCGTAAGTGCTTAGCTTTGTGTTGACAAAAAAACTTGCACAGCCCTCATTCGGACCGGCTCGCACAGGTGCGAACGCCGGCCCTCACTCGGACGGTGCAAGTTTCTTTTGTCTTTTGTCTTTTGTTTTTTAAGTGGAGTGGTCGGGTGAAGCTATGGTACCCGGCGCCTTGGGTTGGCAACACCAATGTGCCACACTCTGCTGAGCGTAAGGGGGAGCTTGCTTGTGTTTCGCGATTCCTGACATATGTTATGGCCTCGTCCCGCATGGGTGACCATGGGAGGACCCATAAAGGGCAGGCGAATGAGATATGTGCCCGTGGGGTGCGGATTTTTTGCCGCTGCATGCGACCCCCAAAGTCGTGATGTTAGCGGGTTGGGCTTTGTCACGGTGGCATCACGAACGGGCTCCCAACCTCTCGCTATACTCTTGGTTGTAAGTAGAGTGCACATAGTGCCGTAAACTAAATTGCGAGATCTGGACGCACAGTCAGTGGCCCCAGTAGCTCCGATGTGTGGTGTGTTTCCGACGTGGTGTATTATATTTGGGTTCCGACAAGAAGAACCCCACTTCAGGAGCTCCAAGATACCCGTCAGCTCTCTCTGAGAGCCGGTTGTGAGGTTTCTTGCTTGGTTTGGAATGATGTTATTTGTACGCTAAGAACATGTTCCCTACAGGACAAACACCGTGTGTTCATGCTGTTTCCTGGGAAAGTCTTAGTGGCAAACTAATTTTGTTCATTTCTTGAATTTCATGAATTTTCCGACCCCCGCCCTTGTGGTGGGGGTCTTGCACAGCCCTCATTCGGACCGGCTCGCACAGGTGCGAACGCCGGCCCTCACTCGGACGGTGCAAGTTTCTTTTGTCTTTTGTCTTTTGTTTTTTAAGTGGAGTGGTCGGGTGAAGCTATGGTACCCGGCGCCTTGGGTTGGCAACACCAATGTGCCACACTCTGCTGAGCGTAAGGGGGAGCTTGCTTGTGTTTCGCGATTCCTGACATATGTTATGGCCTCGTCCCGCATGGGTGACCATGGGAGGACCCATAAAGGGCAGGCGAATGAGATATGTGCCCGTGGGGTGCGGATTTTTTGCCGCTGCATGCGACCCCCAAAGTCGTGATGTTAGCGGGTTGGGCTTTGTCACGGTGGCATCACGAACGGGCTCCCAACCTCTCGCTATACTCTTGGTTGAAAGTAGAGTGCACATAGTGCCGTAAACTAAATAAAGAAACATCCCTCGCCCGCCTTCGTCCATAGCACCTAGATAAGCGCAATTTAACGGATTAGCACAGCTGTCTTCGGAAGCAAGTCATGGATGGGGCTTTTTGGTTGTGTGGGGTACCAATCACCATGACAACTAGTCACATCCGTCCCATCGCCCAAGATGATGGTTTGAGCCGGCCACTAATGTGGCCAATGATGCCAACCTCTATGCGTTTTGCTTGCATTTCTTACAGGTGCGCATGTGCGGCGCGTTTGCCAAAACCGCTTGGGCGCATTTGGTCATGCGATTGTCTTCATCCGTGAGAATCGTAATAGTTTTGATGAGTTGAGGATACGCCAAAGAACCGCAGCAAGATGGGATGGAGATAAAAGGAATAGTTTGCTTCCGTGAGAACTCGAAAATTGTCGAAGGAGTATGCAACAAATGATGAGGGAATGGGGAAAGCGTAGAAGAGATTGCAACACCATTTTTGTAGCTTTTTCCGCTACTCTGAGCCATCACCAAAGCATGTGCCTTGTTGCTTTGTAATTGTGAACCCGTGTACGCCAATAAGGCTCGAGAATTGTCAAGACAGTTGACTCGGCTCACTCAGTGTGCGCGCGGGTTGCACTTTTGAGTAATGACCTCGTCATGGAAGATGTTGATTGATAGGCGAGCCCGTGGTGACTATTTTCGTGACATCGCACGGGCCCACGGGCCACGCAACATCACCCATGTCGTCAGGGTCTGTGGTGTTTGGTCCGAATTCTCCGGAAAACTGTATTCATTGTGTGTAGATGGAATGTTGGGTAAAATTCCGCGTGAACGAATTTGTTCGACGGAGGGGGGGTGAAATCTCTCATGGAAACAAACCACACGTGGCTCAATCGAAAGCACATCGTTCTTCGGTGCACCTTTATTTTTTTTCCACTTCGCACGTCCCGAATCTGAAAGGGAAATTTGGGTCCCAATGTCCAACGTGCTGGAATGTCCAACGTGCTGGGATTGAGTTCTGTATCTACCACCCCCCCTTGCAAGAGATGACCGGCCGCGAGACGCGAGACGGGTGGGCGGAAACAAAGAAATTTGAAAATTTGCGTCCTTTCCCCATCAAAGGGAAAGCCACTGTCCGACATGCATTTTTTCGCAGGGGCATGCATCGCGTTTTGGTGGTCTTCTTGTGGCTTTTCGCCATCCCTGGGGATGCGAACTTGTATTGTGACTCATGCGTTGCTGTGGTGCAAAAGATCAAGGCGTTGGGTTGCACCGGGTCGGCGCAAACCATTTGCCATGTTCCAGAACTTGCCCCGTACGCGAGCATGTGCCAATGGATTGTGACATATTTCTGCACAAGGTTTGCATGCATGCGTGTATGTGTGTTTGTGCGCGTGCGCGCACGGAGGTAGCGTACCATCATTATGCTTGAGAAACATAACGTGCGCTAATGGAAGCATGCGAGGGGGGGGGGGGGGTTCTGCAGCTGCGTTTTCCAAGGTCAATTATAGGCGTCATCTACGAGAGGCACATTTTCCCTACGGTCTTTGCAGGAAGGCGCCCAACGGATATAATCCGAGAAGAAATCACAAAAACGCCAGTCAACCGAAAAAATGATGCGGTTGGTGTGTCAGTTGGTGCACCCACTAGACGTACATCAGGGGCCGTGTTGCATACCTGTTTCATGTGCCCGGCCTGTTGATTGTTGAGGGTTTTTGAGGTTTTTTTTTCGGGTTGTTCACGTTGGCCAGTCCCACTTTCAATGTGGTCAGCGGCCAAAGCCACTGATGCCAACCCCACGCCCCTCTCACACCTACAGCATCGAGGATTGGCTCAAGACTACGGGCAACGCGACACAAGTGTGCGAGCAAATGGGCACATGCAGCAGCCCATGCCAGTGCGGCCTTTGCACCGTGGCCATTGCCAACAAAACCTCTGGCCGATGCCTCGGGTTCCCATACGACTGCGGCCACAGGGGCCTCTGGCGGCCGGACCTGACCGTGCTGGGGCCACAGCGGGTGCTTGGCCAGCCAGGGCGTGAAATTGTGAATCCCCTTGGGTACTGCCCGGCAGGGAGATGCGGTGATGCCAACTCCACAGGCTGCTGCCTCACCTGCCTGTGAGACTGCTGAATGCCATCAAGAGCCGGGGGCCGGGATCAGCTGGGGGTCCTTCTGAAAAAGGCTACTTCGGTTTGCGTCCACTGCGTTTAGTGCCTCTTTTTGCTGATGGCGCTTGGCAAAGAATTGACAGCCCTTGCAGTTTCTGACGGCGCTTGATCCGCTAATGAACCGACACCGTTGGCGGTCAAGTGACGGCAGCGGTTGTAATGGTGAGCCCACTTCGGTTCCCCAAACAGAATTCCCAGCTGGGGTTGACTGCAGGCGGCACATCTCTTTCTTTGTGCTTTCTTGCTACAGATCCCCTTTGAACGACCGCTCAGGTGGGCACTTGACAGATGGCTGGTGGGGCAGTTGTGCTGGTTGATTGACTGCAGAGTGGCATTGTTTTTTGGCACTACAGATCGCTGTGCCTGGATCTGGCCGCCTGTACTATACATATATCTATGTATATACTTATATGCATTATTTCTGAGGCTCTCTCATTCTTGTACAGTAGAAATCACGATAAGCTGAATTCCTTTGTTTTACAATGAGGATACCCCCATTCTACTCGGACGCTGCAATGAATCAATCCGTGCAGTGCCAAATACCATGTTCTGCATTACCCCACCACATGACATTTTGCGCAGTGGAAATGCATCGCTCTGTGCGCTATCGCTGGTTCAATGTGTGGAAGCCCAGAGACGTCACAGTTTGCACTGTGTTTGCCGCTCAAATGCCTTTGTGAGCAGTCCACTTGCTCGCGTTTGCTCCTGTCTTTCCTGAACAACTTGTGTTGAGTGCCAAAGTCGAGGCATACCACACACTGAATGCCATTTGAATCCACAGAAGGGGTGTGCCACGATGGGGATTAATGGCAGACTTCTGTCCGGCCCTGTGGGGGTGCACTGTGCGTTGTGCTCACGCTTTGCGAAAAGCACCCCCCCCCCCCCCGGAAGCGCTGCCTTGTCTCAGCACCGGGACCCGGTGTGACCGTCGTTTTTCTGACCACAGTTTTTTCGGTCAGAAGCTCAGCGGAACGTGATTGTGCGCCGATCGTAGAGGGAAACAGGGGCTGTGTCATGTTTGGGATGAGTCCTCCTGCTCATAACAATAACAACTGCAAACCACTGCTGTTTGTTTTGATGTGATTTTCAGCCATGACTAATGTTATTACTCCTCGCTTGGCTGTCACGTACATCCGGTCCACCGCTGAGCACGCGCCACCGGTGAGCACGTGCCTGCCACTTTCATCGGTCGTTCTACTCGTGGGGATGATTTCATTCATCTCAAATACATGAGGAATGGGCATGAGATTGCTTGTCCAAGCACCAGGACCCGGTGTGACCGTCGTCTTCCTGACTTTCCTGGTGCTTGCGCAAGGGGGGGGGGGGGTAGGCTATTTTGGACCCATTTTCCCCGATGGCCAAGGTGACCGCAGGAACTACTGTGTTCCCATGCACAGGACTACTCAGATTTCTACTCACTTTCCCACTAAAAATGCCAGATTGCTGTCTAAACTGTCTAAATCTGCTGTTTTTACCCTTTGGACACATGCTTCCCCGGTGGTGGGTTGTTTCAAGATGGTCAGGGGAAAGCTAACTCAATATTGGGCGCTGTGCAGAAACGCCCCTGTGTCCAGAATGGTGTGGCAGCGGTCAGCAGACGACCCACAGCAGTCAATGGAGTGCAGCAGCCACTGGTTAACCACTCATATCCCTTTGTTTGACCACCAGCATTCATCGGTAACCCACCAAACTCCAACAGATTAGAGGGGAGGGGGCTCGAAACGGGGTTCAAGCGCTGGGCCGTCAAACATGGTCTGCTCAAGAGTTATGTGGGGTCCAATCAAGAGTGGGAAGTGCTGAGAGTTGAAAATGCTGAGGATTGGGGCATACACAGTTGGGTACAACCCAAGAGGTAGGGGTGGTGCTCAAAACAGCAGGGCAAGCCCTGGGTGGTAAACGAACTCCCTGTATTGATCTAGAATGTTTCAAATAAGGAGTTCAGAGCAAACCGCCAGGGCTGCAACTCCACACTCCTGTTGTGTCTGGAGGAAGGGTGGCGGGGGCTGTTGCACGCCAACTGTGGATCAGGATTGTTATGCCCTACTGAATCGGTGTCCCCAAAGCGCAAAGGAATGACAGGGCTGCATAACCCATGCTACATTTGGGTCGCCAAAGTGGGAAGGACTCACATGGGGAGGCTACACAACCGCTGTCCTATTGGGGCCCCAGGGAGGTATTGGATGGCACTTGGGATAGTGCTGGTTGGGGCTGCGTGGGCCTAAAAATATGCTTGGTTCTTGGTCCCCATGCCCAAGGACCAAAAAACAGTGTCTGCAGGTTTGGCACATCTGCAGTTGGTCCACAGCCCCCACTATTGCCATGGAGACCATTGTGTGATCCGTCGCTGATGGCGGTCGTAAAAAGACGCAAGAGTTTTCTTTTCCCTCTTAAAAAGCACCCCATCAATGCTGCTCGCTCAACGCGGGTCATGCTATTTGAAAAATTGGAAAAGGTCGCGATCCAATGACCTCTAGAGCATGTGCAGCACGCTAGCGGGTGTGTGCCAGGCGTGTGCCCAGTGCACTAATGTACCCTCCAGAGCCCCGAGCCCAATGGCCCAATCAATCTACCGTGGTAGAAGGGTATTCAGGGTGCGTTCAAAGGTGATCAAGTGGGCCACAACCGTCTACAAGACAAGGGATGAACTGTGCAACTAGTGCAACTAGTGCAACTAGTGCAACTGCAGCTGCGAGCTGTGCAACTTGGTTGAGTACGGCTCACAAACTCAGTGAAAGACATCATAATGCCATTCGACCTGACAGATGGAGAGACAAGGGACCTGTGAGCATGGAGCCCGAAGGAAGGGCCAGGGGGAGGTGCCGAAACCCCATGCATTTTGGAACTGTAGTGAGTTGGTGCTGGGCCAGAGGACTGATGATTGCACGGTAATGTGTTTTGTGGCTGCTCGGGGGGGGGGGGGGGGTCAACGCACTCAGGCTGATACCCTCTGTGCCATGCGTTCTCACCCTGTATTCCGCCCGTGGACGCGCGCTTCCAGAGAGACTCTGCTATGCGTCTCTTTGTTCCGTCCGCCGGAGTGGCGCATCTCCTCGTGCTGTCGATGCTGACCATAGCCTCCCCCACCGCCCACACGGACGTCGCAATCATTGGCTCGGGGATCGCTGGTGCTGCAACGGCTCACTACCTTCGGGAGCACCTGGATGCAGACCTTCAGATCACAGTGTACGAAAAGACCGGCAAAGTGGGGGGCCGGCTGCAGTCTGTCGAGTTTGCGGAGGGGCGCCATTCGGAGGCGGGGGCCTCCGTGTACCACGTCATCAACCGGAATGTGAAGGGGTTTGTCGAACGCTTCAACCTCTCCACCACGCAGCCATACCTTGCGGGCCGCATGGGACTGTGGGGCGGGGGTGGGGCTGACAACCACGGATTTGAGCTCGAGACGTCCACATGGAAGATCGTGTCCCTGCTCAAGATGATGACCAGGTGTCCCGCTTCCCATTGCGCAACCACAGCCTGCTCCGCGATCTTTGGGCTCCAGAATCTGTCAAAAGACAAGGAAACATGGGCGGTTGCCTGCATCTAAGACTTGCTTCAGCCCATCACAGCACAGTGCTTTGGAGTGCAAGTCATTGATGTTGGTTTTCATGTGATTGGGAGCCATGGCTAATATTACCGCACCCAGTATCCACCTCTTCATGTCCACGCGCGAGTACGGCATTGTCTAAGCACAGTGACTCGCGTTGCAAACAGGAGAAACCTCGTGCCTGATCCCAAAGATACCAACACCCGACGGACCCGCGGCGAGAATCCTTCAAGCTGGTGATGGGTGGTGTTCGCAGACGCTTTGTCCTCATCCGACCCTGGAATGCAGGGGTAAGCCAATTTTTCGATCTGCTCCTGCCGCCGGCCCAGCGGTCTTGCCCGACCAGGGTTCAATCTTGCGATGACCTTGTTTCGCTGCCGTCCTCCGGCCCAGGGGTTCGACCTCGGACCCTTCTGCAAGGGCATGACAAGGGCCCGGGTTCTATAGCCACTGGAATTCAGGAACATCCCCCCCCCCCCCTTGCGTAGGCGCGGCCCAAATGTACGAAAACGATGGTAACACGGGGTCACCTTTTTAGAGGGCGCGGAATTCATTGGACTGAATGGCTGGTGCCAAAGTGTCACACAGCACCACAAAATGTAATGCCTGCAGTAGTTTCAGCGTGTGATATTACACGGGGACAGTGTTCGATACAGGGCATGGTAGAGGGCGTGGCAGAAAGCGTGATAGAGCGCGTGGTAGAGGGCGTGGTAAAGAGAGGGATGGCAGAGAGTGCGGCAGAGGGCGTGGCAGAGGGTGTAGAGTGACAGTGAGTCTTTGAGTGACGACATGGAGGACGCTGTCTTGCATACCAGGGGGGGGGGATAATATCGGGCGGGGACAATTTCGTGGGAACATGTCGTCTTCAAGGAAGGTGGCGAAATTTTCCCCTGGCGAAAACTGGGGGCTGTGGCAGTGCAGCGTGTGCGTGAGGCAGTGTACGCTTTGGGATTCGCAAGGGCAGCGAAATCTTCACCCTCCCAAATTTTCCCCGGCGAACTAGTCCCCGCACGAAATTCTCCCCCCTCCTGTACGTCGACCGCCGTTTGGCGGTCAACCGAGGACGGTTATCGACGGGTTGAAGTCGGGGCTGCACTTAAAGAACAGTGCGAGTGCAGGACGCCTGAAGGCGCGTGGATCGTTCATGGATTTCCTGTATTCGTGGCCTCTACCCCCCTCCTCAGGTATGGCTTTGGGCTCAAGAAGGTGAACGACGTCATGGAGCGTGTCATCAAGAATTTTACCCGATTGTATGACATCATCGAGGACCCCGACGGCCACGGGGGGCCCTTCCGCGACCTGGCGGAGGTGCTGGTCCGGGTGGGCCTCTACGACGTCACGCAGCAGACGCTTGGGCAGTTCCTGCGCGCCCACGACGTCCCGGAGCGGCTCGTGGATGAGTTCGTGACCGGCTGCACTCGCGTCAATTACGGCCAGTCCCCGTGGCGCATGAACGCCTTCGCTGGGACGGTGGCGCTCAAGGGCAGCGGGAAGGAGCTGTACAGCGTCCAGGAGGGCAATCAGTTGCTGGTGTGGGGCTCGTGCGGGACGGGGAGGGGTCAATAGAGCCCCGCAAACTGGGAGCGGAGGGGGGGTTCGGGAAAAGGGCTCGATTGACAGGACCGTTAATCAGTGACTGTGAAGTCTGGCGCCAAAGGCGCCGAAAATTTTTTTCAGCATTGAAAATGATCAATTTTTTTTTCACCAAATACATGGCAAATGATGACTTTTCTGAACCCCCTCGACGCGCTGGTTCCAAAAAAATCCCATTTTCATTTTTTGCCGAATTTTGGGTCCGGGTCACCTCCGGGGCTCAGGGGTCAGTCTCGGTAGGATTCGGTGGGGGGGGGGGGGGGGGGGGCGTCAATTGAGCCCTTTTGGGGGGAGGGGCCCCTTTTGGCACATAGGCCAAGACTGTCTTTCGCACCTGCGGCACAAGGGAGGGCGGTGCGAAGCGCTCAAGGAGGCTGTCTCCCGTGTTCAGGGCCATGTTTGGTCGGTAGAGGAACCTCTGGGACAAAACACTCGTGATATTTGCGTTCAAGCCCTTCCCCCCGCCCCCATGAAACCTTTTCGGGCTTTTTTGGTATGTTGAGTGCATTGTGGGTAGGGGGATGGGGATAGGGACCTACTTTAATTTTCACTCCAGCAGGGTGGGGGGGGGGGGGGGCTTCGCCCTTCCACTCTCATCCAGCCGGAAAGCAGGATTTGTGGGACGTTTCTCAGTGGCACAATTTTTTTCCTTCGACGCATTCGGTGCACACTGAGGGGGTTGCTTTGTAATCAATATCCACTCAATGCCATCTCTGTTCCAAACACAATGCCCCAGCACTCGCTGATTCCGTATTCCAACCCCCCGGTCGGGCTGCTGCCCCACTCAACAGTTTTGTGATGAATGTAGACTCCAAAGTTCCAAGTGACAAGAGGCATACTATGCCATGCAGGAAACAGCTTCAACACTGTTTTTGGGTGCACCCATGACCACCCTACGCAGGTTTGTTGCAGTAGCAGGGGAAGTGGCACCACGGAGGTGCGCTGCTTGCTGCATGAATTTTCGCTGCAGTCAGTTGCAGGCGTGCAATGGGCAGCACAGCTGCAATGCACCAGTGACCTTTTACATTGCCACTCGCACCATGCACATCCAAGACAGCCAGACGTGGGCCAACAATACCACCGTCCACTCCAAAAGCACCATAATTCCAGATGCCGATTGGGTCAATGTCCAACAATTTGCTCTTTTCTGCGCCCTGGGTATATTCCGGTAGGGGGGTGGGGGCTCCTCCCGAGACGCCCCCCCCCCCTGACCCCTCCCTAACAGTGGCTAAGCAATGGTCGGGCCGCTGCTCGCATCCCACGTGCTGCTGGCTGTCAGGTTGCGAAGCTCCTCGACATTGCCGACGTCACCCTGAAGCTCAACACCGCTGTGGTCTCCGTCCAGCCCTTGGGCAAGAAGTGGCAGGTGAGGACCGCAGACGGAGGCCTGCACTCCTACGACGCCGTGATCATCGCGACCCCATTGGTCTCGTCGGGCATCGCGCTCCCGGACACGACATACGCCAAGTGGACGCGCCCGCTGCTGGACCTGCCCATGTGGGTCACGCACGCCACTTTTGTGCAGGGGCGCCTGCGGCCCTCCTACTTCCAGAGGACGACCACTGACGAGCTTCCGCGCACGATACTCACGATGGAGCAGGAGTCCATTCCCTTCAGCAGCATCGGGCAGCTGCCCCACACACTCTGCCCGCTTGGCGGCCCTCAGGAGTCCGGCTGCAAGACCGTGCCGTTGTACAAGGTACCGCCCTGTGTCTTGGAGGCGCCCTCACTCTGCACCATTAGTCTGACGAATGGCGCTGGGCGGTAAGGAGTTGGTTCTCACCGGCAGAGAGAAGGAAGCTAATACCCGCTCTCAGGAGTGACTGCATATTTGGGCCCAATTGCTTGCATCTGCCCCCAACTGCCCTTCCGCCGAACATTAATTGTCAGAGCCTGCCTCCGAACCGGTGTTCCAACCGCCAGCCATGGCTTTTGTACCCTCTTGATAACCTTCTCCCCCCCCCCCCCTCTCTCTCTCTCTCGCTCCCTGTCAACCATCAGCTTCCCCGCTCGCCAGTTGTGTACCGATCGGCAATGTGTCGATGCCGGTCACACGTCAAAGCTCCTCTGTACCAATGCCACTGGTAGTTTTTTCACCCCATGTTCCATGGGCAAAGCTGCCTGCCTGCCTGTGTGTGTGTGTGTGTGTGTGTGTGTGTCTGTGTGTGTGTGTGTGTGTGTCTGTGTGTGTGTGTGTGTGTGTGTGTGTGTGTGTGTGTGTGTGTGTGTGTGTGTGTGTGTGTGTGTGTGTGTGTGTGTGTGTGTGTGTGTGTGTGTGTGTGTGTGTGTGTGTGTGTGTGTGTGTGTGTGTGTGTGTGTGTGTGTGTGTGTGTGTTTGTAACCTGGCATATTTAAAGCATGTTAGTCCGCAGTTGTTTTTCAATCTGGTTGCACGAGTCATCCACACTGGGGCGGGGGTATGGGGGGGCCGGCAAGGCAGATTGAGCTGGGATTCTTTGAACAAGAGCCATGCAGCTGTTGTCTTCTTGCAGCTGATGTCGTGGCGGTGTCTTTGTTCGTTATTCATGTGGGAGACGGTGGTGGTGGTTGTGGCGGCGGTGGTGCTGTCACGGCGGTGCTATCGTTGCTGTCATTGCAGGTGTTCTCTCGGACGCCGCTGAGCAATGAGACCCTGGACCTCCTTTTTGAGGACGTTGCGTACCGAGCCAATGTGCCGTGGGAGGCGTACCCGAAGCTGGACCCCATGCGCACGTTCCCCCCGGTGGTGCTGGCGGAGCACTTGTACTACGCCAACAGCTTCGAGTTTGTGGTGTCGACGATGGAAACAGAGACCATCGCCGCCCGGAACGTGGTCAACCTCTTGCGAGAGGATTTCGGGATCCCGAAGCCGGCGGGCACAGAGACCTCCGACATGCCGCAGGATGAGCTTTGATTGGGAAGCGCTAGGCTGCCCTGCTTCACGTGCGGCGCGATGCAGGAAAAGGCCGTTCTGGTCCCAAAAAAATTTCGCACGCCGCGCCGCTCGCACAGACTCCGGACCGGGTGCTGGCTGGCCCGGACCGATTTCGGCGCCGCACCGAAACACGCTCGACCTGGGGACTGGTATCGCTTTGGGCAGCAGTCCCTCAGCAGGAAATGAATCATTGCGCCGAGCGGAGTGCGAGGAAATAGGACATGCAGGAGGCAGGGACTTGTTTTACTTTGTGGCAGCGACGGGGCAGATCGGTGTCCCCCCTTGCCCCTTTCCCCCTCCCCTCCGGCAATTGTGCAGAGGAGAAAACTGCTCTTCTATGACAGGGGAAGTGGGGTTTGCGACCTCAAAGGCGGGGTCGATAGAGCTCCCGCAAACTGGTGGGGGGCTCAGTTGACAGGGACCATTATTTGCATTGGTGCCGAGGGCGCCGGAAGGAAACTCTTGTCGACGTTGGCCATGATGCGAGCATATGCATCACATGTTGCAAAGATGGCAGAATGCAGCCATAAAAACCCTCAAAAGAGTTATAAAACCTTACTGGCCCAACCCGAAGGTTACCCTATCCCATGGCAAGGGACAGGACAACCATTTGTATTGCGTGACCAACAACCTGGTGGATTTAGTAAGGTTTTACAACCCTCTTTCGGGTTTAGGGTGGAGCTACCCCTTTTAGCAGCAGCAGCACACTGCGCAGTCCACACTCTCCAGCACAGGCTCTATCGACCCTTCCTCCGCCCCCATCGAAAACAGCCCTCTCCAGACTATTTTGGGCACAGCAAGATTTGCCCCCCCCCCCCCTTGCCGCCCCTGCTGAGGCACCGCCCTGAGCATTGGGAGAACGTAAGGGGTTACAGGGTTCAGCAGGGAGGCAGCATATGTGTGCATCCTTGGGCACCACCCATACACCCATTTCCCCGCAACCCCTTCTACGGGGGTAAACGTTGGTTATGGGAAGGAGGCAGTCAAGCGGCAGCATGACCACCAAAAAAAGTTCGCGATGCGGCGAACGCCCAGAAGGGTAGCAGCCAGTGACCAGCAAGACAAGGCAGCACAACATCGTATGACAACTGTGCCATGGTGAGGAGCACACCTGTTGTGTGATTAGCATAGGGATTGCCCTGTATTCCATCATTGTCCCCCTGCAAGCCATTTGGTGTTTGCAAAGAAAATGCTTTTGCCCAGGCACTAGCAACGCACAGCACTCTGACTATTGCCGGAACATGCACAGATATGGTATGATCCCTGAACAATTAAGGGCCAAGACGCACTGTTGGAGGATCGGTGAGGGAAAGGAGCGGTGGAAACCATGTCCTCTTAGACCAAGATTCTGTCCGAGCCCTACACTTTCATGATCAGCCCACCACCATGTACCAATCTGGTCGCTACAAATATGACGGCACTGAAAGCACAATTCCGTCTCACATCACCTCCCCCCGAGCCCCCCCCCCCCTTTTCCCCGGGCGCAAATTCCATTTATGCCCCACCATCTCTCCACCCCCGCCAGAAACCCCTCCACTCCCAGTCGAAAACCGAGGTAAAGGGGGCAAAATGCCAGGCGCCAGCCCCCACAGTCATGCTGCCAGCGGGTGGGGCAATTCCAAGATGGGGACATTGTCACGGTGGCATCTGGCATCATTAGCGGGCTCCCCACCTCTCTCAATTTTTGAACCTGCCCCCTTCACCCCCAATCCCACGGGTGGACAACCAACCCACCAATCCATGTGTGGAGGATTCCCTACTCAATAGATGAACACGTATGTACACCCGGAAGTACCCACCGGCATACTCACTTAGCCTTTGTGGCACACCCCTGCACAATCTTGTGTCTCTGCTTTGGGTTGATGTGGTGCCCGGTACGGCATTTAATTTGGGGCGCCGAAGCAGCCGACCCCAGTCCCAGAGGTCCGAGATCCACGACGGACTCGGAGTAGGACGCTGAGCAGTACACCGAGAGCACCAGGTGTTGCGGCGGAATTACTGGGAGCCTTTGCTGAAGAAACGCAAGAGAGCAAGAGAGTGGTCCCCTCCAGTCAAGCTGGGTTTGACAGAAGCCAGCAGTTTCTCCCCCCCTTACATTTAGAGATGGCGCTGGTCTACACCAACGACAAGCCCATTTGCTCGGGAATTATATATGCGTGCAGGGTCCATCGGCAGCTTTGTTTTCTGAGCCTGTTGCAATTTGACCTGGGGCAGGGCTAAGCATCGACGCATTCCACCTGTTTACTGCTGGAACCTTGGCCTTACCACAGTCTGCCTCCCTTCCCGGCCTTTGAAATTCATTGGCATGACTAACTGGCAGTAGGCAATTAGGCACTCGCTGCATCACCATGACCCTGTGACCCTACATGCCGTGCGCTTCTTGGACCAGAGCCAGTGGGGCTTGTGGTGTGTGGATATGTGTCACCGACGCTGGTGGCACAGGCCTGAGACTGCACGTTTGGGGGGGTCGGGGGTGTACAACGAGGGATATACTGAGCAAAAGGAATGGGGTGAATGAGGTTTTTTCAGGGAAATGCGCTTCACTGGTGGGGTTTGGAGGACCTGGTCCCTCAATGGAAACAGGCACGATTCCACGGCGCCCCTAGTATTGTGGTTTGACATAATTGTGTGTGGTGGTGACAGGAGGGTCATTTGTGCACCGACCCTAACAGGTACTCCGCCAAAATGCACAGGCCCCAATGCACCCAGTCAGTACCTAACACTGACTGGGTACAGTGTGAGTGAGTGAGTGAGTGAGTGAGTGAGTGAATGAGTGGGAGTGGGAATGAGAGTGGGTGTGTGGTCTATTTTGGCTGTAGCACCCTAGATTGGGCAGCCCCTGTATGTCACGAACAGGAACGCGGTAGGACAGCCCTCCACTCAACCTAGGACCTCTCAAAATAGCTCCTATGAAGCCACAAAGATTATTCAATGATTTTGATTCTGCGGTGTCTACGCTTTTATGTCTACAATCATCACACGGTGAGTCTTAACATGTTTCTCCCCTTTCGGGTCAATAGTGATCACGTCCTATGATTTGGAGCTGTTCAGCAACACTTCTAGTTCTGATGCAGCTAGTTCCACAATTTCCACCGACAAGGATATAGTCTCTACTACATGAGGGGCGTAATACACGTTGTGCACCAAATATGCTTGCGTTGTGCGCAAAGTTTGTACTAGAACATACCCAAGCTGGATAGTATTGCCTAGTACCCCTAACTATGACCCTTGTGCTGCATTTATCATGTGCTGCATTTATCAGAGTTGCATGTGTGTTTCCCCCTCATTTCTAGTACATTTGTGTGTTGTTGTGCATGTCAAGTATGGTGTCAATGTTTGTATCACACCCACAGGTGGGGAAGCTAGCCGTTACATGTTCAATGTCATGGGGTAGATTGTTTTGCGATCACCACCAATGCCATTGCATCTCCACACTTCTTTCACTTCAGGGAAGCACCTGACGCAGCACGCACGAGTAGAGATTCAGCCATTTGGCCCGACTAGGCACCCACTGTTACTGCCTCGGGGGCCCCTTGTCTAGGGATTTTGAGCCTACAACGTGCTAGTTTGTAGTTTGTTGCATTGCATTGAACATCCGCGGTAGATTGGGCAAGACGAGGCACGTAAGAAAATGCCATTTGTTGCTCTTTGAAGATCCCGCCCTCGAAGCTCAGCCCCGGCACAAGGTAGCGGTTGGTGTGGGGCGAAACTTGTCGCCGGGCCATGATACCGCCGGACCCAGCACTTGTTTTAGTGGTGTACATCGCTTCGAAGATCCCATGGGTACAACGGCTATTGTACCGAACAACCAAGGAGGTATGGTACGGTTTTGTACGTTGTTGTTGTGTTGTTGTGTGCAATCCCTTTGCGATGGGGGATAGTTGTTATTCTATTGTTGTTAGACTGTACAGACAACGAACAATCCACACATGTTGTGTGGCTCCTTGGGTTGGGGGTACGGACCCGGTGTTTGGCCCCTTGGGTTGGGGATATGGACCTGCAATCCGTGCACCTTGACAAGACACTTCTACTATCACGTCTTGTACTTGATTCGGGTGGATGATGATGGAGATGATGGTGAGGTGTGTGCACTTTGTTGCATGAAGAAACCCTCTCTTTTTGAGTATAGTGACTATCATCTGCATTATTGCGGTGATTGTTTGAGCACCCACACATGTGGGGATGAATTGCTGGCCCACACAGAGTCGAACGGCACCTATAATTCTTGCTTGTGTTGCTCAAGGGCCCACGCACATGGGGATGGATTGATGAAACCCAAGAGATGAATTTGTTGAGGTGTTGTTTTGGTTGTGCAATGTTTGAGGGTAGGAGGGATGTTTGCACAAGTCTGGTACCCAAGGGAATTCTCTCCTTAGGGGGCATATTGGGGTGTGTGTGAAAGACCTCCCCTTTCAGGTAAACTCATAGGAAAAGTGGCGCGCAGCGCGCACGGCGCGGATGCTCCCCCTGAGTAAGGTTCTTACAAACATGAAAAGGAGTGCAACAATGTGCAAGGCTATTATCGTGCTAGTGTTGAGTACATGTTTGCACATTTATGGCATTGGAAGGTCATTCGAGGCATTTGGATGGGTTTGGCTTGTGACTTGCATGCCAATACATGCATCTTTTTGCATTTCACGCAATTTCGGATTGTTTCACATTGTGGGGGTATAGGATTGTCCACAGAGGCAAGAATGTTGCTAATTACCCTAAAATTCCCCAATTTCGCTCAGCAAATTGTGCGTTGTGCACATGCTGTGCTCAAAGACCTTCTTCGGAATGGTGCCGTGACTCAGGCAACTAATCAGCCACTACTGAGGAATGGGCCCAATATGGTACAAAAGGCAGCTACAGAGTAAGGGGTACAGCCGAATGAGTGCTAGCATTGTTTCCCAGAGTACAATACAATATTGTACATGCAGCTCATCAATTTAGCAAGCACCACATGAGCTATGTTGTAGCATAGCACCACAAGGGGTGGTCTCGAGCCATGTTCGGGTTCGTGCATGTTCACTGTTTTAGCTTCAAGTCTTCAGGCCTAACTTGCAACGTGAACATGGCATGTCAGGCTTGCAAGTGAGGGGGGGGGGGGTCAATAGAGCCCCCAAAATCTGGGGGGGAAAGGGCTCATTTGGACAGGCACCATTAATCAATTGTTATGAACTCTGGCGCCAAAGGCGCCGAAAATTTTTTCCCACATTAAACTTAGGCGGGCCAAACTGTGCGCCCCTTCGGCGACCAAAACTGGCCATTTTGGCCTTTTTCAGCACTTGTTGATTGTGCATGTGGAATCTGCATTATTTCTTCGCTTGTTTGTTGTACTGCGGCAAGACGTTATGCACGCCCTTCAATTTTGCTTTGTCGTGGTTACATTGGGGAACATGTCTAAATTGGTCTGTTTATTTTACAAATTGGGGGAAGGTGACCGAATATTCAGTCGGCTTTGACATAGTTGCGAAATCAATACATGAAATTGCACGCTGGTGACCAAAAGCTGACTGAATATTCGGTCAGCTTTGGAATTTCTGCTTTTCACGGCTGATTTTTAGTACAATTGTGTTTTAAAGTGTTAGGTCATGTATGTTGAAGTGTTGCACTCACTGCTATTGCGTTTGCAGTGATATTTATGTATGATTTCTTCATTTTGAGTGAAGCTGACTCCATTTTCAGTCAGATTTTGTGGCAACACATTACAACACCGTTGCAACATGGTGTCACTTGATCGTGCAAGCAGTCCACACTCCAATTTCATTGGGCTATCTTGATACATATGAAACAATCATATGAAAATCACTGAAATCATGGAGTCCGATCCAAGTGAAAATCAATCCAATATATGTATGCCATGCAATGCACTTAAAAGGGTATAGGAAAAGGCGTTCTTGGCAACTCTGACTGAAAATTCAGTCAGCCTTCCAAAAATATTCGAATTGAGTAGTCAAATTTTCATCAATGTCAACTCTGACTGAAAAATCAGTCAAGATTGAAAAAATACGCACAAGTGGTATGATTATCAATATTCACAAACGGTGCAGCTCCCCTGCTGCACAGTGGATGGCCATTACTTGCAGCGGCATGACCCAAGGACAGTGCCACAGCCGTGCCCAACAGCAGGCTTGGCACGGTTGTGGGCACTATCAGTGATGGATGCGACACCTAACAGAGCAGCAAAATATTTTTGTGAAAAATGATATACTCTTTTGACATGAATTGAAGAGCTAACTGAAAATTCAGTCAGCATTTGAATCTTCCCGAGAAAAAAATTTCTTGTCCCTGAGGTGAAAAAGCGGACCAAAACTCAGTCACCCTGTACTGTTTTGTTTTGTAACGAATTTAGTCAGCCCCGAGTATCATATTGAGCATGTTCGACTTTTACTCCATTTTTATGCCTGCGCACCCCTTAATGGACCAAAAGTCCTTGTCTTGCCCAATGCCATTGGTGTCTTTTTAGTGAATCCTGACTGAATTTTCAGTCAAAGTTGACATCTATGAAGATTTGTGTACTCGTATCGAATGTTTTCGGACGGCTAACTGAATTTTCGGTCAGAGTTGCCAAGAAATCCTTTCCACGGTTCCAACTGCCCCTTTTTTGTCAAGCGCATGGCATACACATACTGCTTTGATTTTAATTGCTACTTTGGATTCAATGATTTTCACATGTTGGTGTCGGGTGGATCGAGATGAACCAATGAAATGGGATTGTGGAGTGCCTACAACGTCAAGTGACTGCATGGAGAAGTAGTGGTGTGTTGTGGTGCCACACATAAGGTGCTTTACGGTGTGTTGTGGTACGTTTTGGAAGCCCCCCGTGTTACCCAACCACGTTCCTATTCAATCGGCTTGACTTAAAATGAAAACACCATTTATGAATATCTGTACAACAACAATAGCGCAGGGTGTAACACCTCAACATCTATTAGCTCACTATTTGAAACACAACTCTACTAAAAATCAGGCACAAAATGTAGAAATTTCAAAGGTGACCGAATATTCAGTCAGCTTTTGGTCACAGTTGTGCAATACCATGTATCAATTTAGCAATTATGACAATGTTGACCGAATATTCAGTCAGCTTCAAAGAATCCGTAAAATACTTTCCCTAGCATGACTGGGACAACAAGAAAGGATGGCGCACACAGCATTTAGCCCTAGTACGGCAAACAAGCAAGAAAAAAATGCACAATTGACATGCTTAATCCACGAGCGGCCAAAAAGGCAACAGTGGCCATTTTTGCTCTCTGAAGGGGCGCATAGGTTGGCCCGCCTAAGAGTTGGGGCCATGCACTGTGCAGCAAAAAGGCAATTTTTGGTGGTATTGATAATCATACCGCTTTTGTGTGTGTTTTTTTTTTATTCCTGACTGAAAATTCAGTCAGAGTTCAGATTTTTGTTGATTTGAATACTTGATTCAAATGTTTTGGGGAAGGCTAACTGAATTTTCATTCGGAGTTGCCAAGAAGGCGTTTTATTGTGCCCTTTTTAATGCACTGCATGACATACACTGGCATCGGACACCATGATGTAAGTGATTTGACATAATTGGTTTATGTGTATCAAGATAGTCTAGTGAATTATGATTGTGGACTGCTTGCAGCATGAAGTGACACCATGGATAAAGAGTGTTGTGATGTTGTCCCACATGAACTGTGCTTTACAGTGTGCTTTGGTTGGTTTTAAGAAACCCCCTGGTACACAGGCATGTGATTGTCCAATCCAATGGTTCCCACATTCAATTTCCCCTGCTACAGGCCAAAAAATGATCTTGCAAGTGCCTGCTTGAACAGTCACCCACACCCACACACCAATGGTAGTGCACACGTTTTGGTGCATAACGGCATAGTGAATTGAAGTCCGCACAGGTTACGCACCACCCAGCGTCAAATTCCATACCCCAAATCAAACCTCGGAATGGCTGCTTCCATGTGGCCTTGTTTCAGCCATGGCCCTGCCGGGGGGGTGCACAGTTTGGCCCGCCTAAGTTAAAATTGGTCAATTTTTTTTCCAACAAAAATATGGCAAACGATGACTTTTTTGAACCCCCTCGACGTGCTGATTCCAAAAATCTCATTTTCATTTTTTGCCAATTTTTGGGTGTGGGTCACCTCTGAGGCCCGGGGGTCGGTAGGATTTTGGGAGTCTTGTCAATTGAGCCCTTTCGGGGGGGGAGGGGGGGGTTTAGCCAGGGGGCTCTATCGACCCCCCCCCCTAAATTGCAAGCCCGGTTGCCCCATTGCTTTGCATGAGTTTGGATATTTCAACTCATTGTGCAATTGATTGTTCCGAGATGCACCTGGTGTGTTTGCATTGCAGTGTTGTGTTGTCAATGGACCCTAGGATGCTAGACTTGTGGTTTGGGTCTTGGTGCCATGTACCATGCCACCAAGTGATTGGCCTTGGACCCACCTTGCATGGCTGTACCACTAGTGTTACTCGGCAACCAAGGAGTGTGGGTCTAACCCTGGTACTGTGCTGCACTGCGCCTGCTCATATGCCAATTTGGCGTTTGGAACTGTTTCGTGACTGCGAACCCTAGCCTACAACCACATCCCACAGCGGGCTCAGTGTAAGGCTCCTCCCCACAAGGCTAAGTGCACTGGGAACACACAACCCCACCCACAACCTATTGTACAACCACGCTCACAACCCACCATGTAGCAACATGTGCATGTCCTCGCCCCTCTAGCCCACCCACCGCCCCCACCTTGCAGCCATCCTTGTGCACAAATGTGAAACAGAGAGCACAACTAGTTGGTGCTCTGTAGAAGGAGAATACCATTCATGCAGTGCGCACGCAGTGCACAGTTTTGTATGTCAGTGCACAGTTTTGTATGTCAGCAACTACATGAAGCCTGGTTTTCGCCCATAACCATAATTTCACCTATTCATTAGCACCTGTAACTGCCCTGGAAAAAAAAAAAGAATACCCCTGCCAATGAACTGCTAGGGAGGAGGAGTGTTCCAAAGAGTTTAAGGAGACAAAAACATATCCTCTATTTACCTGGGTGTAGGTCACCCAAAGGGCGAGATTGTTCTGATCACTCTAATGGTTTTGGGTCGGTTTTCGTTCTCGTGAGATTTAGTGCACAAATTTTCCCAAGAAGGATGGTTCTTCTTTCCTGGCATGATCCCACCCACCAGTGCTACATTGGGGACCACAGTAAAGTCTTTTTGTGCAGCGCTTGCAGCATGCAAGTCGCATCATTGCCGTAGAAGATGGACATTGTAGGCATGCACACGCATAAGAATATGTAAAGTTTTATCCTTTTTTGCCGTTCTTTGATGCTTGAGGCCTTTCTCCCTACAACCCCATGAGATTCTTGTTGCACGTAGGCACCGCATAGCGGGGTCATCTGCTGAATTGTTAATTTTACAGGAACTGGGCTGTTTTGTAGGCAATTTTCTGAGCACCATGCAAACCACCTGTGAATCCATAGTCCACTCAGCCAGTTGAGTCCTGGTGTTGAAGGAAGCCCGGATTGCGTGCTGCCCTTATACTAGGCCTTGTCACAACCCCTGTCCCCCTCTTGGGACAGCCAAGCCTTCTTTGTTTGACCATGGTTGGGTGTGAAGCCGGCAGGGAAGTGGGCGCCAGGGGGGTAGTATGCTACAATGGGGAAAAGATTCCGTTTCACCCATGGAACAGCACCCCTCCTCTGCATCCCCCCCTGGCACTTCCCCCAAAATGACCTTGACCAACAAGCGGGTTGGCGAAAAGACACGGTACTACACTACACACCAGTTGCACCACATGGAAACTTTTACGGAACACCTCCCCATGAAACATTTCTCTGGGGCAGAATCAAGTTTTCCAAAGGATTTTTTCAACCGTCTGATGATATGCAAACATCGGGTTGTTGAACCCCGCCCCTATTCCCCTGTTCCTAAACAAGCCCAGAGGGAATAGTGCAATCTGCGTTTTTGCATATTGTCCCACCGTCTTTGCATATTTTCCTAATGGGGAGAGCACTGGGCGCTTTGTATGTACAATGTTTCAATAGAAACGCAGTGGACCCCTACTGCCACGGGGTACAAAGGTTTGTGGCAAAGAATTGGTAATAGTTTGTTGGGATTTGTTGGGAAGACCCATGTGATGTCGCGATAAACTGGTGGTAAGCCTTGACCCTGTGTGCAATTTTTGTTTCTTCGTATCTTTCAGAGAAAAAGTGCTCTTGTTGTTTTCCTCCAGAGGGAATTTGGGAGTGCATGCATTGCATACGTGTGCACATTAAAGGGTAGTGTGCTTGCATTAAGCACTGAGGTGTTGTCCATGAATTCATGCATCTTTTAAGTCCCAACTGGGAAGGAACCACGTAAGCAGTTGTCCGTATTGTGATGCATATTGTGGAGGGGTTGTTCCGAAGGGGGTCAGGGTCACAATAATTTATAAACCAAGAACCGAGGGTGGTGCAAAGAACCATTGCCAATTTGTGGAGAAGGCAGTGGGGAGGACTGATCCTGGGGCTCTCTTCATGCAGAGGTAAATGGGGCATTTCCCAGTGAAGTAGTCCAAAAAGGTGTCCGCACTGTTTGCGTGATGCAGATACGCCCCATGGTCTGCTCTACCCATGGCAGCGAACCAAAGGGAGGGGGCAAGACTTTTTTGGGTTGGGTGTGGCAGTTTTTCTAGCAGATACGACAGTCAGGACAATTGCAGGGGAAAGGGGAGAAATATGCTCAAAATATTCCCGTAGTTTTCATAGTTTTCAAGTCATTAGCTGATTGCAGAATTGCTCTCACTCCCCAGCTGAACCCACGTGGCATTGCCCCTATCCCCTGCCCTCAGCTTGAGTAGCTGACCCGTTGAAGGGCTGCAAAGTGTTTTGCCCCCCGGTTTACCCCTCTGTTTTGTCCCCATCCTGCCCTGCGGCTTTGCAGAAGAGAATCTTGTGGGGAATGTCCGCTAATAAGCAGTTGAATAAGGCACCGATGTCCATCTACGAAGACACCGAATGTGACAAGATCAAGGTCTCCGTGAAGCCCAAGGAGGAGAAGGTGCACGACGCCGAAAAGGAGAACATCGACCCCCGGACCGGCCGGTGTACGACGGAAGTCCCACCGAAAAAGCGGAAGCTGGACAGCGACAGCACACCAGACAAAACCGTCGCCTTTCAGTCGTCGCGGCCGCCGTATTCAATCAACGTACCGCTCCCGGCCAATTCGTACAAATGCAGCAAATCCAACACCAAGCCCAAACTGTTGGGGTATCGGTGAGCTGTGGAGTGTGCAGTTGGCATTTGAAGTCTGGATTGCGAACATCCATTTGAAGGGTTTTCGCCCGCCAACGAAACCCGTTCTGAGGGAAAGCCCGCGGCGCGCATGCGACGGGCCCTTGTGATTACATTCCTGCAACAAGTTGCGAAAATGCCCGACTTTGCGGCTTTCGGGGCCCAGGTCCCCGATTTCGTTTGGAGAATCGCGATTCTGGGTAGTTCGAGGATGGTCGCTGGGAAGCGTCATTACACGGCTCTTGCGCGCGCAGCCGTGCCTCCCATGTATTGTGCTGTGGGGCTCCAAAAATTGCGAAACCCCAGGATTCTCTGACGTCTGTGGGAAGGATGTGGAGTATCTGGGGCCGCGACCCTGCTCACCCTTCCTCCCTCCTCAAGTAATTACCTCCTCGATGGCAACCTTGTTCCATGTTCTTTATTTTGTAGGCTGGGCACCAGTTGATCCCTAGCAGTTCCTTGGTTCAATGTCATGGGATTCTGCATTTTTGCCTTCCCGTGGCAGCATCCAGCTCCGCGTTGCCTTTCCGCATGATTTTATATATTTTCCCCGTCTCCCGGTAGAAACTCAGGGTTGGTGCTGTGGTGCATGCTGTGTGTCCTTGCTTTTTGTGCAGCCAGGATCACACTCTGAATGAGTGCACTGGACCCTCCTGTGTGTATGTTTGGTTTGTGTGCTCTGCTGCTTTTGCTGCATCATCATTCAGCAATGCTTGGTGGTGATGGTGATGGTGGTGGTGGTGGTGGTGGTGGTGGTGGTGGTGGTGGTGGTGGTGGTGGTGGTGGTGGTGGTGGTGTACTGTTGTTGTGCTTGTTGGTGTTGTCGTCGCCTCGTCCTTGTTGTTGTTGTCCGTCATTGGCATTGCCCGTCGTCGTAGTCGTTGTCGTTGGTGTCGTTGAGTACATACCCCTCGAGGACTTCGAGGACTGGGGGCGGGGGTTCAAGCTTTGGGTCTTTTATCTGTTGCGTTTTGAACGATTCTGTGTTTCTCAACACTTGAATCGCTTCTTGTCCTGGTGCGAGGAGGCAATGCGCACGCACGTTAGTGTGGCCGCGGTGCCACAAAGGGCCCTATGGTCACACTTTATTTGTTGCCGCACTCTGAGGGATACGATCCAACAGTCACAGAGGGACATGCGGATGCAAAGCCAGCGAGAGCGAGGGGGCGAGAGAAGGATTGAGACCGATGAATGGTGAGACGGTGAGATTCATGGAGACGGAGATCGAGCGATCGAGATGAGTAGTCGTGGAGAGAGATCAATGGAGAGGGTGAGGGCGTGAGGCAAAGAACAGGGGAGGGATTGCAGGCATTGGTTACGTTCCCGGCAAATTCGGTAGCAGTCAGCGCATCGGAGTCACAGTGTGTGAGTCGTCTGTTCGACGGTTTCCATGCCCCAAGGCCACACTGGATTCTGCGTTCTGCAGCATGAATCCACTCCGGTTCCAACCACCGATTTCTGTTTTTTTTGTCCACATTTGATCTTTTCCATTTTCTGCTCTGAGGCCTAGCTGCGATTCCAGGCATTTCTTTACCGCACAAAGCTTCACTTCCACCCATCGTGTACAGTGCCTTGTGTGCCAGCAGTCTGTGCTGAACCCGAGGGTCAAGGTGCAGGCACACACATCTTTGTCATCTTTCTGGGATGTGCCATACGCTTGCGCTCCGCATACGTCCTGTGCAAATCCTCACTGTCAGGCTGCTTGCGTGCATGCCCCTTAATCCTCGACCCGGCAGCTGCTCTGTCACCGCCTCCGCGATATGGCTCAGCCACGCTGCCCACACAACAGGGATTGGGCTGATGGCTGGGCAAACAAGTTCCTGCTGACCTCAATTTTACCCGGGATATTTGTGGGGATCTGCTGTTTTGTTTCCGAATTGGTGACTGTTTTGGGCGTGGCTCTGCCAGACGGCCTCTGCAATCGTGCAGTGCGCCAAGCCCCATTCAGAGTTCAGAGATTTCAGAGTTCAGAAAGTTGCAGTTCCAGAAGAATGTCAGATTATACGAAATGCTCCCATTTTAGCAGTTGAGCTTCAGGCTAGCCCTCATGCAGCAGTCACATGCAGCATATGTCACAATGACAGTAGATTAGAAAATGCGAGCCTACTGGCCACGATAACCAAACTGACCGTGTGGGGCGACCACTGTGTCACTCTGCCAGTGGCATTTGATACAAGCGATTGTAGAGATTGTAGAGAATTTAGTACTTCACTGTGACACTCCTTCCGTGCCTACTGCAGTCTATTACACGGGGACGGGTCAACCGTGTCCCCGTGTTCACTCCCAAGCCCAAGCTGCAAGCTGCGAGCATGCAGTGTTCCGTTAGCCAATCCTGGGCACCCATGGCTCCTCGTCATGTCATTTCGCTCTTTGTGTGTCAGTTCCAGCCCCCCCTCTCCCTTCCCCCTCCTTTTAGATTGGGCGTGAGATGCGCATGTCACACCCCTGCAGTGGTGATTGTCGAAGTCAACCTGTCCATGTTCAAGGACAGCTTTGCAACTCCACCCATCAGGCCAGATGGATGTTGAAGTTGCAGGGAGTCTTTGCCTCTGTGTGTGTGTGCCTGCATGTGCAATGTGCATGCTGTGCGTGGCATTTCCATGGTGTGCATGCGCTTCCAGTGCCGAATTGCCGAGCTACAGTATGTGTATGGGGGAGCGGCAGCGCGCTGGGCATCTTTTTGGGCCACTTTTGATACGGAGCCGTAATCCACGCTTTTTGCATGGCCCCTTTCCGGTTGGGGATATGATGAATGCCCCTTTCCACAAGTTTTTTGTTCCATACTGGGGTTATTTTTAGCTTCTTATGCTTTTTTTTTGGATGTGGCATATTTGATTGTCACCCATTTTTACCCATTTTCTATCCCTCTTATCTCCGCACCATGGGGAACCCGAGAAGGGAGGGGCGATGTAGCAATATTGATCTATCCTCACCATGGGGACCCCAAGAAGGCAGGGGTAATGTAGCCATATTGATCTATCCCCACCATGGGGACCCCGAGAAGGTAGGGGTGCGGTTGTCTCATACCTGTGGTGATTTCTTTGATTTTGAGGTTGGGAGCCATGACGGCGCTTATAAAGGCCGGATTCATGTAATTGTGCCATTCATTGGAAGGAAGAATGGATCTTTGACGGCCCGGCAACAGTCGTACAATGATGTGCATGGGTGGAAAACAGCACGCATTGAGCATTTGTTTGGACAGTTGTGGCATTGGGTTTTGGTTAGGAACATGTGGTGTGGCGGCCCTACTGAGTTGCTCCAGTCCGTGTGTGTTTTGTTGCATTTCACGCAATTTTGCATTCGGAGGCATGTCCGTCACCCTCCTTATGGGCCATGGGACCATGTCCCGCCTCATGTTTGGACTGATAAAACCAACTCAGCCACCACGCAAGATGAGGGAAAGGATGAGGAAGATGTGTGTGCGTTGTGTTGTCAGAAGTGCTCCACCATCACAGTTTGTGGTGAGTGCCAGGAGCATTATTGTGACAAATGTATTGATGCCCACACTTGTGGGGAACAAGTTGTTTATTAGCCAATACATGATGGATACAGATTGTTGTTGAATTCAGCTATTTCGACTTATGCAGCATGCTTTGTAGGGAAGGTTTGCGGTCCACTCTGGTCAACTTGGGGGGCTCCTCTAGGGGAGGGTAAATCCGGGATTAAAGCCGGGATAGTTAATACAAAAGTAGCGCGCAGGGCGCGCGCAGGGCAAACACCCCCCCTGTGTGTGTGTGTGTGTGTGTGTGTGTGTGTGTGTGTGTGTGTGTGTGTGTGTGTGTGTGTGTGTGTGTGTGTGTGTGTGTGTGTGTTCATGTGCATGTATGTGTGAGTAGACTGCTGGATATGTAGTCTAGAGACCTCCGCATCACAGGCCTTTTCTCAGTGTTCAGTTTAATTTTGGTCCCGTCACATTTGTCCACGTGAGTGCCGGACAGCCGGAGGCAAACCCAAGTTTCTTTTTTGACATGGGCTGTGGTCAGGCCGGCTTTGCTCTCATGTTCCTTTTTTTATGCCATATTTGTCTGGTTTCATGGATTTCTATTCAGCATCTGCTTGCCTCGCAGACGCTTGACGCCGGCATCTTGTACCTTCTCCCTGACATATCTCACTCGATCCGGCCCCAGCCACGGTCTAGTATCCAGTGCAGGCAATAAATGCCTTCAGCATTTGAATATTTGAACATTTTGAAATGGAATCATCGGCTGAACATGCCCAACCAGCATTTTGGGAGGCGTGTTCAAGGAAAGGGGATGCCCTGAAGGGCAGGCATGAAGGCAGGCACCACAGCCGGCTCAGGAGCAGTACTTGCAGCCAGCTATGCTGAATGCCCCCATCAATAACTGCGCAGAGGAGCACTTGACGTGATGGATGCGTGGTGCGCACACAGTGCAGAGATTCTCCCATGTTTCTACCTCTCTACCATGACCCAGAATCATGGCGTTTTGCTGGGTTCTGGGCTGAGCTGTGCTTACAGCAGGGCTGGAAACAAGGAATCCAACCGCAATATGTGCTGACCAACTATTTTCCCTGTGCCAAAGCGTCATGTCCTGCCATCTTTCAAACGATCCACAACACCAGCTGGCCAACATTGAGACCAACACACGCCACACAACAGCTACTCAAGACCGCCATGCCATGTGGATACCTAGGAGGCAGCAGCCGGTTCAACTCACATGTGGGACTACTGTTGGAGGTCTTTGGGAAGGTCTGCCGTCCCCAATGCACCAACTGTGGGACCTTTGTCATGGAGGATGAAACAGGATCATCTCAGGCACACAAGGGCCACAGGGTGACACGGTGCGTGCGCAGTGCATTTGACACCCCCCCCCCTTTGCGCAGGCAAGGCCTTGTCTAGGCACAGCAACCCTATCTGGCCGTTGTTTTTTGGACCGCAGTTTGGGTGGTCCAAAATGCAAGAAGACATGTTTGTCAGTTGGCTGCAGTCGGAAGACGGAGCTGGTTAATGCCCCAATAAGTTGGTTCTGGTCATATCAACATTGTGCTTGCCGCTGCAAGTCAGTTCCATTTGTTTTGATGACATTTTCGGCTGTGGGTAATTTTGCTGGAACCGGCTGTTGCATACATCCGATTCAGCACTGGTTACCATGTGCCTACCACCATAATGAAGATTGTGCACAATAGTAGATTGTATGGACAAAGCTGCCCGCTGTATTGGGGACTGGGACATGCGTTTGATGGCAAGCTCTACTTCACAAAGCATATTGTTGATGACGGTGTTGTCCCAAAGCACAAGAACGCCAAAGCCGCACCGAAGACTGCCCCCAAACGCAAGCAATTGTTTCAAATGAAGCGGTGGGACCGGCTTTTCTTCCACTGCTCCTGATGTACCTGGTCGCAGTCACTGGTCGGCCTGCGCTCTGTTGCAGTCTGACGTGACAGAGTCCCACGGCGTTCTTTGTTTCTCAAGTGAGAACCGCCCTCACTCCTGCCCAAGCTACAGCCTTATCCAAGGTGCTGCACATTGACTTGCCAAAGTTCTGTCTTCAGATTGCAGACTTGGTGCGCAGATTGAAGATGGGGGCAAACTGCTTGGAGCTGTCTGTTCTGTGTGTAAGAGGGCATCAGCCCAAGCTGCACATGCGGGGCGTAAGCTGCGGGACATTGGGAACCACATCTAATCTGAAATCTTCAACCCCTTCCCCTGTCCCTTTGCGCTGGCACGGCCTTGTCTATGCACAGTGACCCCATTCTGACCGTTGTTTTTCTGACCGCAGACTTAGGGGCTACGAAAGCAAGATGACAGATTTGTAAGCCTTTGGTGGCCGGAGGGAGAGGCTGGGTGATGCATGTGAAGAGTTGCTTCTGCTCACAACAACGTTGTGTGCGGAAGACTGCAACCCTCTTCTAATTGGTGTGATGTGAATTTTCTTGTCTATGGTGTCCATGCGCAAGCAGAGCCTTGTCTAAGCACGGGATCCCCGTCTGACCCTCAACTTCCCTGTGTTAGACCGTACTTGCGCAAGAGGATGTGTGGGTCAGCCTGGACCAGCGCAGTGGCGAGTCTGGGATGGCACGCACAGGGACAGAGGGTGAGCAGGGAAGACTATTGCAGGCAGGTGCAATGTGACGCCTTGTGGCGAGCTGGAAGGCCTGCAGGCGTGGCAGAGCTCACTGCAGTCGATTGCATCAGATGTAGCTCTCAACGCACGTTTCACATTACAAATAAGGCATGCGTTAGCTTTGAAACTTGATATTGCGAAATCTCTGTTGAGTATTGATCGGTTGTGGGCGTTGCTCTGCTCCCCACAGCGCACACAGAAAGTGCGTGTCGATCATGCATATGTTCAGGAGGGCCCAGCTGATGTGACCCTGTCAATGCACTCACACCGTGGGGGGAACACTGTATTGATCTCTATATACATGCGATACCAGGATTGTTCCCGGGTGTTTGAGAAAGTCAGTCACAAACAAATTTGACTGTAGTTAGTATAGCGCAGCGGGGTAACGAAAGTTCTGCCACCGGGCCCCCAGCACCCCCCCCCCCTGTCCTGCTTCCCCTCCTCCCTCCTCCCCTCCTTAGCCTTTTTATAATTTAAAGGCGGGGGTACATCGGGTCATCCAATGGGCTCGGCCAAAAATGATGGGGCTTGGGACTGGAGACGTCTAAAAGACGAGGACCCCGCGGCGAAGTCAACAGCATGGGCCCACCTGATTCAGACGCCCTGGATGGCCCGTATGATCCCGCTTCAGCATCGTACAGAGGTGCTGGTGGCGGGCGTGGCAGGATGGTCTCGGGACGGAGTCAGCTGGAGTGCGGTGAAGCTGGCCAGGACCTTCCATGAGACGCTGGGGATCTCGTTTCAATCCCCTGATCCGCAGCGGTACGTCGACGCGCTGCTGTATGGGCTGACACTTGCCTGGGGAGTAGAGGTGACTGCGTTCAGCCTGTCTGCGGAAGAGGCGGCCGTCGGGTTCGCTGTCTGCGACTTATTCGCCAAGCCGCCTGGAAAATCGGCGAGCAGGAGAGGAGGAGTGGGGATCAAGGGTGAGAGACACTCTCAGGGGAAGAACGCAAAGCCCGAGACCAACAGTGGTATGGCTCTGGACGAGGAGGCGGGCGCCGGAGCCGGTGAGCGCGAAGGAGGTGGGGGGCCGGCCGCGGCTGAGGAGGACGAGGAGGACGAACTGACGTACAAGGAGCCCAGCTTCAAAAATGCCAGGTGGATGAGAAAGAGGCCCGGGGCCCCGCGGTGGACGGTCAAACTGTGCCGCCTGGTTGAGAGGTTAATGGAGGCCGAGGAGTCTGAGACTGCGACAGAGGTGTCCACGATCATTGACGATGTCTGGCAATTGCTCCTTGATTGCGACAAGTCGGGTAAGGACGCGGTCAAGGCAAAAATAAAGGAGGTCAAAAGGAGGAACAAGAAGAAGGCCAAAAAACAGAGGCGAAAGGAGAAAAAGAAGGAGATGAAGGAGCGCCGATCATCTCGGAGGGGAAAAGGGAGGCGCAGGTCCTCCGACTCGGATTCGTCGTCCACGGACAGTAGCAGCGACAGTGCGTCCCATACATCATCCTCGGCAAGCTCCAGCTCATCGGGGCGCCACTCAAAGCGCAAAAGCAGAGGTGGCACGCAGGGGAGCACGAGTCAGCCGGAGTTCAAGTGGATAGACGGAAAGCGCCACTTCCGCAGCAAGAAAACAGGAGACTGGGTTAATTGCGAAAACCCTCCAAAAACGGCATGCCCGGAGTGTGGTGGCCACCATTGGTGGTTTGACAGGGAGAAGCACGGGTGTAAAGGCCGAAGGAAGTGACTGCGGAGCCATGACGATGGAGACGGGGCTGCAGGAGGCACGCGGGGGGACGAGGAGTGCGAGCGCGAGTGGCCGTGGGCGACCGCGCGCGACAGACTCGAGGCGGCGATGGCTGACGAGTACGGGACGGCTTTTGAGGCCACGACAGTGCGGGGCCTGCAGGATGGTACCCTCGACGGGTATCTGCGGCAGCTCAGGCAACTGGCCAGGCTGGAGCGGATGCGACCAGGCGACGGTGCTCGGGGTATACTGGAGGCCAGGCTCATGCAGGTTGTGCAGGGCGACCTGTCAGAGAGCGCCGCAAAAATCGTTCTGGCTGCGGCAAGGCTGGCCGAAAAAATGGAGTGGCTTGCCCCGGTGGTGCGGAAGTCTGATTGGTACCTGGTTATGTCTATCGAACAGCGGCGGTGCAAAGAGCAGCGGGCGGAGGCGAAGGAGTGGGCGCAACTGGAGGACCTGTGCAGGCTGTGTGCGGCTGCCTCCAGCTTTGCGGAATGGGAGGCGGTGGCGCTGGCGTGCGTGTCGGTGGGACACTGCCTGCGGGGTTCCGAGGCGGGGGGTGGGGTGGGGCAGGAAGATGAAGGAGTGCGGTTTTTTGGAACAAAGTCCAGGAGGGGGGTCCAGCGACAGGAAGTGGGGCCCTGGGTGCGAGAATGGTTACAGTTCGTGGCGAAACTCAGGGCACTCAAGGGGTTCCACCCCGACAGGGGGGCGTGGCACGAGTCCAGGGAAGCGCTGGGGAAGACGTTGGTCAGCCTGCTGGAGAGGGGGGAGGGGAAGAAAACTGTCCGGTGGCACAGTTTCCGTAGGATGGGGGCAGCACAACTTCGGAAAATGGGGGCGCCGCTCACAACAATCATGCTGTGGGGGGGGTGGAAGTCAGCGAAAGTCGCGCAGATGTATACCGAGGCCCCCCCCAGGTGGAAGTTTTCCCGCTCGGGAAAAATCCCATGGCCCATGTGGGGGGGGGGGGGGCAGAGCCAGGCTACTGCACAAAGCAGGGCTCCACACTCTCTTTCTGGCCGTCATGGATACGCCGGGAAATCGCCTTCGCGGCCGGGGAAGCTTCCCGACTTGCTGGGGGATCGCCTGAGGGGGGTGAGAATGCACGCAAACGAGGAAGGACAGTGTCCCCGAGTGCGAGTGCTGCGAGGACAGTTGCGAGATGCGGCGAGGGCGATAAGCGAAATGCGGGGCGTCAAGGTGCACAGGCAAGAGATGGTGCGTAACCTCATTACGGGGATGGGTGAGGCAGTGCTCAGACTTGAGTGTGGAGAGGAGGGTCTGGATACGCTGTGCAGTGTGTTGACAAAAGTTGGGGAGGGGGACTTAGACGAGGAGGACGATGGGTACTACAGTAGTAGTGACGAGGAGGGGGTGGTTACCGAGGAAATGGCTGCTCGGGGGGTGGGGGAAGCGGGGTGTGTGACAGTGTCGGATAAGATCTGGAACAGCCTGGTCCCTCGTGACCTTCTGGGGGTGTACCGGAGGCAGTTGAGGGAGGACAGTGCGGGGGTTGAAAAGTCACAGGGGGGGAGACCGGGGCCTGTGGATGCAATGCTGGAATCCCTCAGAACTGAGACTAAGGGACTGCGCAGAACAAAGCGACCCGAGACGGCCAAAATGTTCCTTACGTGGAAGAATGCACTAAAATGCCGAGCCATTCTTGATGCGCGGGGAGTCAACGCAAGCGACCCCCGGAAGCCCCCAAAGTTCAGACTCCCTGGGCTGGAGGCCATCCGCCACTGGATGGGACGTGCGCGCCCTCGGCGTGTGGGGGGAGGCAGGTGCCGTGTTTTTTTGGCTAAACTGGACCTGCAGAATGCTTACTGGAGCATCCGCCTCCCCACCGCATGGCGCAGTGTTTTTTTGGTGGGGGGGCGGTCGGGTAGGCGTTTTCGATATGCAAGGCTGCCTTTCGGATGGGCCTATAGCCCTGTGATATGTCAGAAGCTGGTATCCTCTGTTATCCGGGGGGCCTTGTCGAGACGTGGTGTGCGGGGTTGGGTGTATCTGGACGACATTTTACTGTCGTGCAGGAGCAAGAGTGACCCTGTCAATGCACTCACACCGTGGGGGGAACACTGTATTGATCTCTATATACATGCGATACCAGGATTGTTCCCGGGTGTTTGAGAAAGTCAGTCACAAACAAATTTGACAACAAACAATCACGTAGTGGTGTCCATGACTGAGCTCACCCATCTCCAGGTCCCGCATGGATGCCACTGCTGAGTTTGTGTCCTGAGATGATGAGGGCACTGCCCCATCCCCATCCCCATCCCCATCCCCATGCCCATGCCCAGTTGGGGCAGTCCAGTGGTTGGATCAGGTGCCAGCGCCACAAGAAGCGTGCACGCCACAGCATCAGAACATGCAGTGGTCGCCCCTGAGCCTGTAGAATTGCAGAGGCACCTGAAAGCTGTTGGATCATTTTGTTATCTCTTGGAAACGACCAAAGCCGTAAAACAGAATGCACGCAATGCGGACGCTTTGTCTTGCAGGTACCACGGCGACCCCATTTTTGGGCCTTCCCCCAGACAATATGGATTCATCGTATAAGGGGATGGTGTTGAGCTATCTGTGGTAAGCGCAGAAAAACGATTTTCCTATTCTTGTTGTCTGCTTTGTGTGACTCCGCCATGTCTGATGTTGGGGGGGGAGCGTTAGCGCGCCGGGCACGCGCCGGGCATCTTTTTTTTTTATCATTCCCCACCCGTGCCTGTTTTTGCACCCACCTCACCAAACAATTTGGAGTACCTCCTTGCTGTGTCTAAAAATTTGGCCCATCTTTTGCACCCAGTTTATGACGATGGCAAGGGTGGTGGTTGGAAGTGGTGGGAGTGACATTTTGTGTTGCTGAATTCTCATATTTCGGCTTATACAAGGTGCCTTGCAAAGAAGGTTTGCGGTCTAGTGCGGTCTACTTGGGGGACTTCCCTAGGTGAGGATAAAGTTGGGGCTAGAGATAAGATACTTAATGCAAAGGTAGCGCGCCGGGCATGCGCCGGGCAAACATTCCCCCTTGTAGGTCGTCATGAATCTGGACCGAAAACATCAAAGCACGGCACTGCACCAAAATTTCTAAGGCAGCAGCCCATCTGGTAGAGCATGATGTATTTTTATGAGTCATGCACTGACACATGAAGGTCACCAGCTAGTACAGAATGGAAAAGTGCCCAAACCTTGCGCGCACTGTGGACCACGGACGCAAAAAACATTCCCTTCGGCATCTTTTTCAGGGTTCTATCCATGGGGTTACTGCCAGGTGCTTAACGAAAAAGATTCGACACGTGCACGCACCGTGCGACAATGCGCTCCAAAGGTTGATCCCAATCCGTCTTGAGAGCCACAGGAATTGGAGCTACATTTCATCACGTGCTGATTTCAATCTGGCCACTAGCAGTGCATCTGGTTCATTTCGGTTTCGAACCCACCGTTCATATTGTTCATGAAACCTTTTGTTTTTGAACCCTCGAGTACCCTCAGCAGGTGGGGGAGAGCTCTGAAAGTCCAGCATGTCCCGTCCAGGGCTACATTTTGAAGACGTGTCTTCTGACCAATTACTGCCCATGAAACTCCGTGAGTTCTTGCTGTGGAGTTTGTACACACCCAGGTGCCCACAACAGAGCCCCAGTCCGCTAACAGGTATAGGGGAATGCCACCGCAGATGTTGCCAGGATCACAGGGACGTAGTATGCGTCCTGCCCTGTGCCTGCATTCGGTGAGTGCTTTCACAAGTCTGACATCAGCTTTTGACGGATCAAGACTGCTTCGCATTCAGGCTCTGAGAGACCTCATCCATCGATGACAGAGGGTGTTTGGGCTTAAGTTGGCTTCGGCATGAGCAGTAGACCATTGCCACATGCACTTCGCAAGGCTGAGTCCATGGCTCCGTGCCCAGAGAGGAACCCTGATTTCAACCAAATGAAGGTCAACCAAAGGTATCACAGAAGCGCAGATTGCCATGCACTGCCTCTAGAAATGAAGTTGAATAATACGGACACTACAGTGAAGGAGGTGTATGCTTTGCACCGAAATATTGTCGAATGGTACAGTTATGTGTGTGTATATATATGATATGTACACACAGATATGTTATTGTCTTTTTATCAAATTGGCACAAACATTGAGCTCATGATGTTCCCTCTGTTTCATTTTATTTTGCTTGCCTTTTTTACTCTGCCTATTGCAGCGGATGCCCAAGACCTCAGCATTCCACGGTCAGGCTTCCCACAGAGGCCACAGCATGTGGTATGCATGTGGATAGGGGGGGCATGGTACTAGGGCCTGGAGTATGACCCCCTTGTAGAGTACTCAGACAAGTGCAGCAGGGTCACAGTCACGTGAAATCCGGGACGGGGGGTATTCCACTCTATTGTTTCCTCTCTTCTCATCAAAGGACTATCTCCATACCCCCATTTGCAGGCCCCCCAGGTAACGCTTCCAGTATCGCCGGTTTACATGCAGTATACTACTGCGCACGCGAATGGAAAAAGCATATGGGCCACGCACCCTGAGATGGTCAGCATGTATTGCATCAAGTGCCCCTCTCAAGGAAGTTGGACAAGCTCTTGAAGAAGATGGAACTCGTTGTCCCCTCCTTTCACCCCCCGAAGCCCCTCCTCCAGCCCCCCCTGCTGCAACTTCTGTCCCTCCAAACATTTGGCCTCAGCGCTGTTTTGCTTAGCAAAAAGGACGGGCACATACACAATGGAGACCTATGAACTTATGTCAATACCTGACCTCAAGACCAATCACCAGATGCAGTCCAGCCAACACGGCTTGTACAAGTAGATCAAAAAACTTGCCCTTTGCCGTCTTGCCTTTTCGGTCTATTTCCATCATCTGATCATTGATTTCTGATTTTCCAGCAGCACATCAATGGTCAGGAAATTCCTGATGAGCAAAGCATTTTCAGCTTTGGGGTTCCTTCAGGTGTGAATCTAGGTACACCTCTTTGGTGGTTTATGCACCACCCCAGTCCTGATGCATCACTGGGGTAAGTGGCATCCATTGGCCATGGTACAACTGTGACCATCTCCCACTGATGGGGGGGGGGGGCGGGATACTACTTGTCCAACCACAACTTCTGGATTATACTTCCACTGTGCTTTTGCACATCCGCTCACATTGACATTCAACCAAATTTTTTCCATGGCAAAACATGAAAAGGCAATTTTCTGTGCAAGAACGAGCAAATTGCAGCTGTGTTTTGGAATGGCAGTGTCCTCCTCTCCTAAAGTGATGCCAATCACTGAAGTCCACTGTTTGGCCACCTTGGGTGACAAGGTTCCACTGTGGGATGTGACTCCTGCCTCGACTTTCCCCTTCGGCTACACCTCCTTGCTCCAACATCCTTCTCCCTAATCCCGCTCCTAGGTCCTTGCACTATGGCCCTCAAACCACAGTTGGCTCTTAGTGTTACCCCCTAATTTCCTACTTTTGCAAGGAGTGTGGGATCCTAATATCCTCTTAGATGCCCTCCCTAACACCTATGCAATTGTAGTATCTGATCACGCTAGCCTAGGGAAATGTTGTGCGGTGGCATGGCTTTGCTCCCCTGCCTCCCATGGGACGTTCAAAGTGCTACATGTAGTGTCCATTGGCTTGTTGCCATGTGAGGCGCTGCCACCAACCCCACCTGGATCCTTTTGGCAGAAAACTTCAAAAGCTCCACTACCCAAGGCGTAACCCTCCATGGAGCCTTGTAGTGGATTGACGGGCATGCTTACCAAGTCCTTTCGGGTGGACAACCCACCCATTTCACCAAGCAGGGCCCTCTCCCGGTGCATAGTGTTCCTGAGGGGCACTGTAGTAGAGGCAAACACAACCCTTCTCCCCATAGCCAATGCCCACATGACTACCCTCACCACTTTTAGCTTGCGCTCCAAAGCTGTGGACCATTTTTTTTTTGCCTAGAAATGCTACCTCCGGCGAGCTATTGACCCGCTAGCCTTTTCTCACTTGACCACAGTATGGAACATTTGTTGGGCCTACTTGGCCTTCTCCTCGTTACCCATGGATGTGTACGTGGCTATGCCCCATTGCATGGCTAACCGTCCAGTTCCCTGCCACCCCTTGAGGGTTGAACTTGTGAGTTTAGGGGGCTGTTGGGTGCGGTGTACGTGCCATGCGCGCCCAATTGTGTTTTGTGCGCATTTTTCATACTACGCCACAATGGAGACCCATAGTTCTAGTATTGGGGCCATCACTATTGCTTGACACCGGGTAAATGGGGGATATGGCATAGTGTAATTTTCACCCTTGCTAGATTATGATGATGTCAAATCACACTAGTACACTCACAATGCGATGAAGCTGGTGAACATTAGAGGTGTGAATGACCAGGCGGAGCATGGTGTCATGGTGTCTTCTGCCGGGTCCCGCCCCCGCGGGAGTGGTTGCCTGTGGTCCCAGCGAGGCCAGAGCAGCACAATACCGCAGCAAGTGCAATGGCCTGTCACGCAGCGTGTGTGCCCCCCCCCCCCCCACCCACAGTTCGCACTCCGCTCTGGGCCACACAGTCCAGGCAGTCCATCCGGGTCTCCAGCAGGCACAACACCGGCGGCTCATTCCATTTCCGGCAGTCTCCAGTGTTCAACCCGTGCTGCGGGGTGCCACAGCACTGTGGCGCCACTGGTCAGTCTGTACACATATAAATCCTCAGGCCACTGCGCACACAGGGCAGAGGCATGGCCCGGTGGCACTATCCACACTGGCGGACCTGTGCAGTGTGACGCACGCCACGGGCATTCCTCCATAGAGGCGACAAAGCAGACATATATCATGGCAGCGCGCTCACTACCCGCCTGCCTGCCAGCTGGCGGAGGCAGAGGAAGCGCGGCCTCGGCGCCTGGGGCATGCTGCCACCAGGGGGTAACCCGCAACACGACACCCAAAATTGCGGACTGGCACACGCTCAGCCGCCCAAATGGCGCCCACGGTGGACTGCTCGGTGGAGCCCTGACGTGGAACTACAAGGCCGCATCCACCGCTGACGCTCAAGGAGGTGGGGCAGCGTCATGACGGGCCGAGCCAGGACCTCCATGGCGGTGCGGACGAAGGCGCCCACCATGGGAGCATCCCCATACTGTGCTGCTGACAAGGCGACGACAGCGTGGACGCGGGCAGGGCGCGCGAGTCCCAGGTGCAGCGGATCCCACAACCCAGTAGCGCCTGTTGGAGTGTACACCAGGTACTCGTTTGCAGTAGAGGCAACGACGCCCGGCATCCGCAGCAATGGATGCCATGCCAAGGCGGCCACGGCCGAGACGACAAAGCCCAGGTACTGCCAGCAGCTGGACTGCAGGTGGGACAGCAAGTCCCCGATCCCCTCGCCGCACATTGGGCAGGGCAGGGCGCGCACCGCCGCTGATTGACACTGAAACCGTATGCAGCGTAACTGGAAGACGCGCCGGAGAAGAAGACGGTCCACACTGCCCGAGGTGTACGCCTCCACAAAAGCCTAATAAGACGGTTCACCCGGGGAGGACCGCAGTGGACGCAGCGCCGCCGCAGCTGCGATCGCAGCCCCTGCAGCCGCGAACCCATCGTCTTGGAGGATGAGGGAGCCCGCGGCGAAGGTAGCCACGTACCCACGCAGCAGAGGTAACCATGGGGCTGTGAAGGACACCGCGCACTGCAGCCCCGCTGTCGCCAGTGCATGTGCCTCCCGATTCAGGCGCACCAGCTGGGCTACACTGCAAGAGGCGTGGCCCGCACGGACCCAAATCTCGCTCGGCAAACACGGCCTCCACCACACCATGGAGTGCCTGTACAGCGCCTGCAGCACTGAGGACGCGGGGGGGGGGGGGACGTCATGGAGCGATGCTGGGCGTGGCTTGCATCTAACACGAAGTACGCAGCGGGATGCGGCTGTTTGGCCAGCCCTTCCGCATCTGTCGGCGTCGCGCCACAGACGCACAGCCCATACCACGCCGTGTAGACCACACCCATCACCGGGTGCCACACCAAGATCCCGCCGCTCATGGCTGAGCCGCGCAGCCCACCGTCCGTGACCACAAGCACAGGGCTCAAGCTGGGCACGGCTCGTAGGGACCCCGTCGAGTGCAGCTGTACAGGGGTCACACCAGGGTCAGGCAGCGGCAGAAGGGCCAGGCCATACTCCGCCAAGGCATCCTGTAGTACGGCACCCTCCGTACGCCAGCCGGCCACCTCCGGCGTCAGCAACAGCGTACGCGCCGCAGCTGCTGCGAGGGGGTTGCGCCCCCAGGAGGCCGCAAAGTCCCCCCCCCCCCCGTGTCGTTCCCCACCCCTTGTCGTTCCCTGGGGGGGGGGGGTCACTTAGTCAACCCAAAAATTTTCGTTGCGGCTCACTGTGTTGTTGTGTGGGTGGCTGTGTTGTGGGGCACTACCACTTGCATCCCTTGCACTCATGGCAGGACATTTTGCTCACTTTTGCTGAAATGGAACTTGACAACACAACCATGTTTCCCCCGATTCAAATTCAGATTCAGAGGGAATGCCATGCACGCAGTGCGAAGTTTTGGATGCCGGCAAACACTCGAACCCTAGTTTTGGCCCCTTTTCACAAGTTTTTGGTTCCGTACCACGGTTTTTGTGGCTTCCCAAGCATTTAGGATGTGGCATATTTGAATTGTCAACCATTTCCCCCTAATTTCCTCCCCCGCAAGCTTTTCCGTCAATTGACCGAACTCATGGTTACCAAGGACCACGAGTTCGTTGGGAACTCTACATCTCCCCCCTTTGCCTTCCTTTCATACCCCTTTCACATGGGCATATCGCTTCCTTTGGGGAAGCGGCTAACAAGGGTGTTTTGGGCCACTTAAGGGTGTCGAAAACCCAAGTCTTTATCGTGCGCAAACGCTAACTTTGTGTACTTGTGAGCATTAACGTAAGTAACTTAACACAATGCTCACAAGACCAAAAGCCAGAACTTGAACATGTGTGCATCTTGCATGCCCTTGCATAGTTGTACTTTATAAGGCTGATTTGCTTGTTCATAACGTCACTTGATTACCAAGCTGAAGGCAGTTTTGTTGTTCTGATGTGGGCTTTGCTGCTTCGCCGTGCTAGTAAACAGGTGACAGGTATTCTTGGGTGAGTATCCTAGCCTCTGCGTGCGCAGTATGCACGCAGTGCGCACGCAGTGCCCACGCAGTGCGCACGCAATGCCCACGCAGTGCGCACGCAGTGCCCACACAGTGCCCACGCAGTGCAAACACTTAGCCAGATTCAGATTCAGGTTCAGGTTCTGTGATTTCTTCCACCGATGATGACTCTTCCGGTGGTAGTTTGGATGCTCCGGATAGTGCAAGGCATGCAGACGGTGGGGCAGAAAGTGATGTGTCTAGCTTGACTTCTGCCGAAGAATTGCCTGATGCGCCCACAACGGATGATGATAGTGACCTGTTGTGTGGGTGAAGAGTGCCCGTGGTGTGTGGGGCATGGGACACAATGTTGGGAACAAGTTGTATTTTACAAGGTACATTCCCGAAGGGAAATGGGTTCCCAAAAATCTGCTTGCGCCTGCCAAGAGTGCTGCCCAAAGCATTCCAGTGGAAAGTGGTGAGCATGTGCAAGAGTTCAAGGTGAAGTGGAGCAGGACCAAGAAATTTTACACCAAGCCGGTCAAGGAATAGGTCTCCGTACACTGGCAGCCCTTTGAACGCATCCTATGCTGAGTGCTTTCGTTTTATGCTGCAATTCCTGTGCCTACAAATGTGCGTGTACGGTTGGGTTGTGGTCCCCCAGGGGGAGGTGGGGGACCGTCACTTGGTGACCATCCCCCAAGGGGTGGTGGGGGACCGTCTTCCCTGGGGTGGGGAACGACACGGGGGCGGGAGGGTACATACTCGCCAGTAGAAGGACTGCCGGAGGTAAAGGTCGGGCGCCTGGGGCCCACCAGCGGTGAGCGGTGCCCGGAGCACGCGGCGCGCACACCACTTGGGCAGACCGAACACGCTCCGATAATGGCGGTCACCCGCCGCCTGCATGGCCGCTAGTTGGAGGCGGGGGGAAAACACCCCACGCCACACGTAGTCGCAGCTGCTCAGCGTGTGGGCGTGGAGCGCTCGCACCTGCAGAATGGGAGCATGAGACCTGCCGAGGGCCGCCGCCGAAACACTGCGCAGCTGCTTCAGCAACTTCGCGATCTTCGGGGCCATGGTGAGGTCGTGCAGCAGCGTAATCTTGAGGGGGCTCGGCGGCCGTCGCGGCAACTGCTTGGCGGAGAAGTCGACGTGCGCGGTGATGACGTGCAGGGACCCACGCGCGAGGCGGACACCATGAACGGACATGACGGAGCATGGCAACCATATGTTGCCTTTGATTTGAGACATGCTCCAAGCGTAATTCAGGTGGAGGATCTTCATGGCTTTTGGGGGGGGGGGTGCCGCGTGCTTGGCGCGCCTTGTGCATATGTGGTGCGTGCTTTTAGGGGGCGCCTTAAGCGCAGTGCGCACGCGCGCGGTGCAACTACTTGGGCGTCTAGCCGTAGTAGAAACCCATACTCTGTGGTACTTTGGGCATCATTGTTGTTTGGTAGTAGGTTTTGATGTATTGGGGGTATGGCATTTTTGGATTGTCACCCCAATTCACCCATTTCTACCTTTTTGCACACATTTTTTGCTCATTTTCACCACATCCACTCTTTTTCTACGTCGAATTCTCCCCACCATGGGGACCCCGAGATTGCAGGGGTGATGTAGCTAGTCGGCCCAATTGTGGGGCGTCAACCTTCCGGTGCTATTGAGGAAACCGGGCCAATTATGGTTAACCTTCCGGTGCTATTGAGGATAAATGGTTCACGTTTCTCTCCTCCGTGTTGGTGGCCCCTCGAGTTGGGGTTATGGACTCCCACGCTTTGGTGTGGCCCCTTGAGTTGGGGATACGGACTCCCACGCTTGTACTTAGTTGACAATGGAACAAAAAGACGGTTGTGTGTTGTTGAGGGTGGCGACCAATGCGCTATTCATGGCTTTTCCAGTTGTGCATAATGTGTGTTATATCAAGGGAAGGTAGTTTGCACCTTTCTTGAGGTGGGGCAGTTTGGGTCACCTAATTCTAAGGGTGTTTCCAAGGGGTGTGCTTGGGGGCTCTTCGGGGGGAACATAGTCTAAAAGTAGCGCGCAGTGCAAGGATTCCCCCTTAGTATGCTGTAACTGTCTTTTGTGGTATTGGGGCTATTGTTGTTGTTTGACACTGGGTAGTTTGGCGGAAAGACTAGGTAGTTTGTAGATTCCTCGGAAATGGAGATATGTCATAGAGTAATTTTCACCCCCTTTCTCCCCTTTCTACCCCCCTTGCACTTGTTTTCCAAATTGTGGCTAGCCCTGTTACTGTGGCAGCAGGTTTTTTCCGGTGTGCTCTCTTGTTCTTCCTGTGCTGGTGCCCCCGGCGTTGACTCTTCTTTGCGTTTAGACACAAATATATGCCATAGGTGCTCATGTTTGGTACCACTCTCGCAGCAAGGGTGCCCCACCGCTGGCAACCGTCATTGGTCCCTTTGGACCTGAGTTCCTGCATATTCAATACCAGGGTACCGGGGACTAGGTGGTGGATCATGCCACAGCCAAGTTATCTCGGTTGGAGGCAGCACATGATGCCAAATTCCAAAACAACTGAACGTGCCTATCAAGTCCAAGCCAACCAAGCCAGCTCCCAAAGGGCTGGCATGCATGCACCACTTGTGCCTCATCTTTCAATCTTCAGCTTATCCCTGACATGCCCGTGACAATGTCCCAGAGTTCAAGGTGGTTTGGACTCGTAAAAGGAAGTTTCATATAGTGCTTGTGGAAAGGGCACAGAAGTAACATGAATGCTTCAACGGAATTGATAATACCAATGTTGCGCATGCACTACTGTTGTAAAGTGGTACAATTTCGGGGTGCAATTCCCCCACCCCAAGGCGGGAAAACTGTCATTTCGTGACCGTCCTCCCCCCCTTGGGGGGCGGAACCAGCCTGACAAAAGGGGTGAGATTTCGGGGGGGGGGGGGGGGGGTAGTCTCTCCATGTACCAATGTGGACAGGTTTGGATAGGCGGGACATCTGTGCGCTGGGATCCCCCCCCCCCCTTGCAATCACCCACCCCTTGCAACACCCCCCTGGGAGACCGTCACTTCCATGTTTTTCGAGTTAACACCTATTGCGCTAGTTTGTGTTGCCCATCTGCTTTACACATGGCCTTGCATTGCTTTCCCATCACTTCACCAAATGGGCCACAGTTTTGCCACATTTGGTACATACGCCCTGGTGGGGTCACTCCGGTGGATCATGAGAGCGCCCAACTCTCAACGCTAGAGGCTGGGGCGGTACCACAGTTTGCCTTGAAATACCCTTGTAATCCCCCCCCCCCCGGAGACCGTAACTTGGCGACCGTCTCCCCCCCACCCACCCGGGAGACCCAGTTGCACGGTGACTGGGCAGCAGTGATTGGGAATCTTGACTCTAGCGGGACTGAGCAGCTGCAGTGCGAGAATGTTGAAGCCCTGGTGCAGTCCCGCTCGATTGAATTGCTTCGTGGCCTTTTGTAAACAAAAGCCAAACCTCACCCTTACCCTCAACCAAGCCCCCCATTTTTCCTTGATTTTATGCGGAAGTGTTGGGTATCTTTTCGCCTAAACTGGACGAAATATTACTATCTGGGTAATGAAGCCATAAGAATCATCAAGCAGATTGCCTGTCCACACAAGCTACAAACAAGCAGGTGGGATTTATGGAGGCACAAATTTTCACAAGTCCACCACACAGTCTCCTAGCTGCTGCGTGGAAATACCTCAAGTCAAAAGGGCATGCACACGAAACAGCAGTGATACGGGTGCACAGGAGAACGCATAGCTCAGACTTAACTGGTGGGTGCTATCTCTTGCCCTGCAGACTTTCTGCCAATGCCTGGGAAGGCCAAGGAAGTGGTCTGCTCCCTCTGCAGTGGGGCGCATCGCACACAGCAGTGTCCCATGGCGTTCTCCGACCCACTTGCTGCCACCGAGGCACCTCCTCCGGCTGCTGCTGCTCAGAAAGCCAAGCCCAAGGCTGCCCCTCAGGCCGCCGCTGCTGCCCAGCAAGGGCCCCGCCCGCAAGCTGCCGCTCAGCAGATGCGGCATCAACAGGCGGCTGCCCAGCAGGGCCCTGGTTTAGGGTTAGGGGGCTACACTTACTCCAGCCTCAAGCAAGGCCTGAAAAGTACCATTGACTCTACTCTGGCACAGAATCCGAAGCTGTCCGAGACTTGGGAGAAGACCTCCAAAGTGGTGCAGGACACCGTGAGTGAGGCCAAGAAGGAGATGTGGGCATCGACACGGGAGACACGCGGCAAGGTGAAGGTGGCAACCCGTGAGCTCCAGAATTCGGTCGACGCTGCTTCGCTGCGGGTGCAGGAGAAGATGGATTTCGTGCAGGTGGGCGTTGTGAGGGGACCCGGTTGAGGAGCAATGGATATTGGTAGTATAGAGGAGGCGGTTGTGATTCCCACAACAAAAATACGACCAAGAGTTTACAGATGAATTTTAGAGCGCACTTCTGCCTGATCACTCTATGAGGCTTTGTGTTATGTTGATCTGGCCTTTGGAGGGGGGGGGAACCCCACAGCTTGGCCAGCTCGCGAGCAAGGGCTGCATTGTAGAGTGTTGGTTGGGGTTGGCAGATGGTGGCAACGCCGATATCCACAGCAACCCTCACCCCCACCCCACCCCACCCCACCCCTATGGCACGTGGGGAAAACCGGTAGTTGGGCATAGTTGGGGGCTGATGAATTCGAATGTTGCAAGGCTCGGAATCACATGCGTCTAATGGCGAGCCCGTGGCCCCTTCATCCACATGAATGGGCACGAGGCGGGGCGGGGGGGGCTCGCCTCGCTTCTTGACAGCCAATGTTTCCCCGCAAACTTCCTTCTGCGAAATTCCCCTTCCCCCTCTATCTTCGCAATTTCTGGCTACTTACCTCCACTTGGGTTGTTTGAGTGGTTCTAGCACCCAGCTCCTGCAGCTAAGGTCCCGGCATCCAACCCTACGTTGGGCACAACTGCTCGACTGGCGCCAGGAGCAAAGCTGAAGGATCCGAAAGCCAATAGCCTCGCCACAGGGCGTCGTTGCTAACGGCTGGAAGCATGCCCAATCATGCGCTGCCATGTTAGCAAGTGGTCCTCAGACATGGAACTCATGCCTGGCCTTTGTCTGGCCGCTGCTCTGGCCAGGCCCAGTTTTGGCCATGTCCCAATCACTTCTCCGGCCTGGCTATTCTGAGTCATATCCAGTATTGCTCCAGCAACATCTGCAGCTTGTTTTCTTCACACATCTGTGTCCTGGCAACAGCCCGGCCTGTTCACTTCCCCTTAAGTAAGGGTCTTTATGTATTGTAGGGGTTCGCAGAGCTTGCAGAATGCTGCCACGGGTCCTGATCCAAAAGCCACCACGCGGATGGGATGAATGATCGGGAAGTGTTCAGGGCCGTGTATGGCAAGTGTTTGAAACGCTCTGTCGTGCAGGGGGTTGCCCATGCAAGACCTGGGCCTTGATATTCATGGAGGTCAATGGGCTGTGCCCAAGTTGCAAAGCCTGATAATGTGGATCCGGCCCCCACCTCATCGAGCCACTTCCGCATACCCTGGTTTGTTGGCTAGGCTGCTGCGACCTGGCAGTATGGGACGGCAGTGGGCAGGCATGCCCAGTGGCTCACAGGTAGCCAGTTTTGGCCAATTCGGTGGCCCACAGGAATGGGCCCACATGTGACGTGTGACCAGGCACGGGATCCTTTTTGCCCTCATGCTGAGCCTTCATCAAGTTGTGGGCCCCAGGGTGATTGGGCATGGGGATGCAAACCCATGTGTATCCCAATAAACATTCGATGAGTGCCAACAGGACCCCTCTCTGTTTTGTCAGGGTGTCAGGCAGGAAGGACCCAGTGGTCCAGTGGACCGCGTCCTTGCTGTCAGTCCGGAAACACCAAATCCAATGGCAGGGGCGTAGAAGCGCAGATTGTGCCACGATACGTCTGTGACAAACGCCTGGACATCCCGAGTCCAGACCCAGGGAAGGAGGAGGCAACAAACAAGTAGTCGCTGTGCAGAGCCTCTGAACAGCCAAGCATTACCACTACCCAAGCCCTAGTGTGCATACTCAGGGTCGTGTGTATCATAGCATTTGTATGGCCTTGGCCATGGATGAACAACTGCCGAACATTGCTGCATGTGCATACCAGGACGTGCATGTGTGGAGCGCTTTGTGACCTGTGTATGGCCCTCGTGTGCAATGAACAACAGAAAGAAAGAACGAAATTCATGGCCCTGGCAAAAGAAAATGTTCCAACGACTGGTGAAACAGAGCGCCGAATCGCCACAACAAGGCCCTGAACGGCAACTCGTTGATTCAATTTATCGGCCAATTTCAGACGGGGATGCAGACTGGCCTCTTCACGAGCCCTCTTCACAGGCTGGATCATATCTTCATTGAGGTGTGGCACCCACCGTAAGGTGGCAGTAATGCGAAACCACCAATATTTGTGAGGTCTAATAAGTGCTCACTGCTGGGGCCTTAATGGCACTACATGAGGTCAGCTCAGTGCTATGCAGATGGCAGTGTTTGGTTGCAGAGGCAGCTCTGGAACCATCTGCAGCACTGTGGCATCCCACGTGGCATCTGCACCACCACCAGCCATTGGTTTAGTAGTTGTCGCCTGACCTCACCCTGCCACATACAACAACTCGGGTCTGCAAGGCTGATTGGGGTTGGCGAGCTGTTCAGTGTTGGGCTGTGGTGGAACGCACCCTCGCTCGAGGGTCGCGAAGCCCTCTGGTTTTGTACAGATGCGGATGGAGACCCCGCAGCTGCAACTGCAGTTTCTGGAGCTGGTGATCCCCAACGTCCGGATGTTCTACACGGAGATGCTGAACGCTGGCCCCCACTTCGAGTATGAGCTCAAGTGCACCGAGCGCCTGGACCTTCTATCTACGGCTCAGGGAGCACAGGTCTGGGTCCACCTCCCGCTCCAGCCCATGCTGGTCCAACCCCACCTTACCACCACCTCTGCCTGCCTCCGAGTGCCACTCCAAGTGCCAACCCACCTCCCACTGTCCCTCCACTTCCTATTCTGCTTCCCATCTTCACTTCCCAATGCACCTCCCACTCTGAACCCTCTCGGCGCCCTCCCACCCACCCTCCATCCCCCACTCCACCGCTAACCATCCCTCCATTTCCCCCCGGACGCGCTGCACCACCTCCTACCCAACCACATTACTACCCCCCGCCCTCCCCCTTACTGCCACGCACAGGTGGCGCGGCTCAAGGAGCACTGCACCGCACTTGAAACCGCCCTCAACCACTGCTCCGTCTCACTGCACCCGGAGATTGCGCCCGACCAGACCCCGCGAGGGCGGGACCGGAGCATGCAGCGCGTGAGCGTGCTGGCGGCGACGGCAGCGGCCACGTCCAACGACGTGTTCGAGAAGCGCGAGTCCTTCGAGGCCAAGAACCATGAGCTCGTGGTGGCGGCCATCGAGGAGATGAAGAAGGCGAAGGCGCAGGCGAAGGAGGATGCGGAACGGGCGCGCAAGGCGGTGGAGGAGGCGATGAGCAAGAGGAAGGTCATGACTGACATGCCTTCATTTAAGTGGTGAGCACGGAGCGTCACGTGCAGGGGCTGTCTGTTGGCGCGTGGGGACAGCTGTGCTCATGCTCCAGATGACATTGCTGTGGGGGGCTTGTGTTGAGCCACGGCTGCGCCGCATCGAGTCTGTGCTGCACCAGAGGCTGGAGATATGGCTCTTGCCGGTGCCCTGGGGTTGGGGCCGGGGTGTGGGATATATGTGTAGGATTTCGAGTTGGGGGTAAGTCAGTTCAGTTGTGGAGGGGCAAGCACAAATGCCGTCTATGCCACTTTCAGCCAGTTTTGTCATGACAGCGTTTTTGGCGCCCTTATTGATCATGTGGCAAACCCCACTGAGGGGGTGGCATTTGGGATGATGTGACAGTATACCTATGCTAAGATGCAAATCGACATGTTTTGCAGCCTGTAGCCCTGCTTAGGGCTGGTCATGGCCCAGCGCCATTCACTAAATCGCCGTTTGAAAAATTGCAATTTTCTAGCAACCTTTGACGACCCCAGGGAACCCTGGGGCCAAGTTTGGGAGATCATTTGGTGACAAGGGGAGTGCACATAAATCCAAGGGGAGCCATGTAGCACCAATTAGGCCCCCTCTAGTAGTGCTTCTAGTGCCTGAAAAGGGCTGTTTGGGGCGTATTTGCACCGTGATGGGCAAGACTTGGTGGCCTGTAGCGGCCATTATGTGTGGATTTTTTTCAGATCTGGGTTCCAGTCCATTGTTCCTTCTTCATGGGGCCTCGAACCAATGGCAGCGATCCCCGTTTCTATCTCCGGGTACCACACATGATTGGCCCGCTGATCACTTTTCTGGTTTCAGGCCGGCATTGGTTGGCTGAAAAATCACAATTTTGGGGTGACCTCCAATCGCGGTGGGGTGGCCTTGGCCCACGCTTGGGGCATCTTTTTAGTAATAATAGGGGCCCAGGGGCCTACAAAATGGCTGTTTTGGGCAAGATCAGCCTGTCCATATAGACGGATAGGCAAAACTCTTAGACCACTTGGTGGTTGGTGCATTGGGCAATTCTCTGCGAAGTGGGCTTGCCGAAGGCAACAGAGTTCTGCATACTTCGATTGCACACAAGTGAGGGGTACACCCCTGTTTCGGGCAACTCTGGCTACACCACCCCTGCCGCACAATGCAATCTCAGGGCAATGCCCAGAATGGGCGTGGATGGTGACCTACGCCCCGTTGAAAAGACAGCCCGATTGGTGCAGTTTGGGGGGTGCGGGCTTCAGCCCAACACGTAACTACCCCCCATGAGGCCAGGGCTGAGCCGGAGGTCCGTGGTAGATCCGGGCACCGGAGGTTTGGTTGGGTTGAGCTGTGGGTGTACGTCTTGGGCTGGGGTTGGGGTCTGGGGCTGATGCTGAGGGTGCAGCTCCCTGGATCACGTCCTCAAGGCAGTGCTCCACCAGTGCCAAAGTGCGTTTTCGCACTGGCGACCTCCTGAAAAGAGGGAAGTCTCCTGAAAAGAGGGAAGTGGGTGTGGCTGACTCTAACCAAACGTGAGGATTGGCAGGGAAGACTGAAAGTGTGGTTGATGTGGTGGTGAGCGGATACAACGCGAACGGTGCAGCTGGTGTTCTTGGTAATGCAGCCCTTAGATTGCCTCACTTCACGTCCATGGCCCGAGATCAGCACAGTCTGAGGAGGGCTGCGAACGGGAATACGTGTTTAAAGATTAGTTTGTCAGTCTTGGCTGCGAAACAATGTTTGAAAGGATGTGCTATTTGTAGCTTTGCTTGGATATGGGGGAATGAGCAATGGGAATCAGCGTGTGGAGCCCTGGTCAATCACACTCGGACTGAGAGAAGGCGTTAGCCTGCAATAAGGCTCCTTTGTGAGCCTCGGGCCGCACCGGATGGTGTGCACACCCGACACCTGATTTGCGGCTCAGCATCCCCAGCACCGGAAGCCGGCCAATCCCAACAAGAGAAGGGCTGAAACACACCTGTGACGAGTTGCTTGTGTTCACAGAAACATTGTGTGCGGGGCACTGCGACCAGTAAGAGCTGCTGCCATGGGACCCCACCGCCAGAAGAACCTCTCGGCTGTGGGTCCTGCGATCTCCGTCAGACCATCGTTTTGCAGGGTACGTCACGCATCTTCGTTCACAATGACCCCATAACCCAAACCCGACCCCCGGAGGATCCGAACCCCCGATAGCGTGGGCGCAGTGACCAGGCGTACCCAGAGACCACAAATTCGGTGCAGGGCAGACCAAAAACGGTCAAGCAGTGCCATGTTATATATTGCCCCTCCACAAGGAGGGCATGTGCAGCAGCGCGGGCCTCAAGGAGCCGGCTTCTCTTTTTCCTTTTTCATTGTTGGCCAAAGGCCACCCGTTAGAGACCGCCGGATCGGCAGCCTGTCGACGGCGGTTGGAGTTGACTGACGGCAGTTGGCGGCTCGCTGACAGCAGTTGACCGTCAATTGACACCTTTTGCAGTTGGTGTGCGACGGAGTCCAGCGTTGTCGTTCTTGTTGTTTTTGTTTTGTTTTTGTTTTGTTTTTTTGTCTGGTGGTTTTCGTTTTTTTAATCAGGGACGGCCCTGGGGCGTAGGGTGCATCGGGCACAGGTTGTGGCGGGATGCAGGAGGGTTCGGGGGTTGTGGAATTCTGCGTATTGTGTTCCACAACAAAGCCCTAAACAGGCGTGCTGTACGTCAGGTGGGATCCCCCTGGTGTTCCGTACGCCGTCCTGTCTACTTTGGAATCCCGGGGCAGGTGGGCGAGGGGGGCCTTTCCTCAGCATCAGACACGCTCACGTGGGCACTCATTTGGACTGATTCACTGCCTAAGGACACGACAACAGCCAGAGCTCAACGCAAGTCCAAGCCCTCGGGAGCGCCAGCACCTGCACCAGCACCAGCACCGGCGCCCTCAGGTGCTGCTGGTGCCGCCCTTTGGCACACGTGCCTCCGTTGGGCAATGCGGCCGTTGCAGACACCGAAGGAGCCCACGGCACTTATATATTGGCCCAATCCACAAGAAGGACCCTGGGCACAGACCGGGCAGGGCGGCATGGCACTTCGGCACTCGCATTCAGAGACGGGGATGACCTCCAGTAAGACTCTCCTTCGAGCCTCCACGATGCTGCCCCATATCTGACACCTGATTTGCAGCCCAGTACCGGAAACCCCATTGCCAGGACGGGTAGCCTCCCAATACCGGCAACCCCACATTACTGACCACCCCCCCTCAAGGCCTAACAACTGTCCCTACTCCTGCCCAACTCGCCTCAGTTGGAGGTGACCGGACGGTACTGAGCGCTGCACCGATGGCGGCTGGCACTTCCCCGACGAGGACTCTAGGGGCAACCAGCAGTATTTATGGGGTTCCGGGCATGCCTGCACTGCCGAGATCAGCACAGGGCTGGTTTGCAGCGCACCGATATGCGGGGGAACACGGGACGGGGGTACGGGTGCCAAGCCAATTTCGGGCCAGGCCCACAGAAAAAATTTTCACCGTGATGCATGGCTCATTGCAACCAGTGCGATGAGGCGTTCATCATGAGGCATACATGTGGTGAACTCCTCCCCCCCCCCACCCGGTTGTGCCAGATAGCAAGGGGGCAGACACAACGCCCCCCCCCCCCTGTCAAATGGAGTATGCTGTTCTATGGAATGTACCCACATGCCCATGGGAGTAGTCATCACGGGTTTGTCGAGAAGTCGTAACCCCGCCCCCTGAGGAGGAACTGTCACTTGGCCCAAAAAGCACAGGAAATACTAGGCACCAAAGGCACCAAAGAAAAATTTTCTGAAGGGTATGCCGGAACTGCTGCAGTTTTAGTGCTACCATTGTGTGGTGCAAGTCCTTCCCCCAGGTGGGGGATCCGTCGCTTCTTGACCCCCCCCCCCCCCCGTGGGGGCGAACCGTCACGACATTGGGAGTGGGGGGATTTCAAGGCGGGGGGGAGGGTAGGTTTCCTTTCAGTTGACGCACGAATTGCCATGTGGTGTTCTGCGGCAGGGCAGCTGTCGATCAATGCGGTTTTCGGTGGCTCAGACACAGTGGTGTGTTTTTAGAGTTGGGGGTCGTAAAGTGCTGTGTTTTGAGTCCTTTGGCGTAAAGGACCTCCCTGGCCAACGGTGGTCATGGGCGGGGCATTGCCGTCATACCCTGTGGCTGCTTGAACAGTCCCCGCCCTTGCAGAGTCCCCGTGGGAAGGGATGGGGGGGGGAGGGTCATTTACCCTAAAAGTTTATTGCGCCGAAGAAAATTGTTCTCGTGGCCACGGTGCAGTTGTAGTTTGAAGTTCAGGTTTCGGTTGAGGTTCATGGTCCCCAGGGGCTAGGAGACACCTCAATTTCCTCACGAGGGTGGGAACACCGTCGCGCATGGAGCGTGCTCAGCACGGGAGAGCCATGCGCTCCAACCAATCATTTGAATCCGTTATACCCGATACCCGCCACAGTTTTTTGTCAGGATTGATACACATGCGGTGGCATGCCAGCCCCGCATTACGTTGGGCTTGCAGTGGACGTTGGTGCTCCAACCTTTGAAGCTGCAGTACCCGAGAGATGCGGAACAGTGATTCTGATGATCTTTTTGAAAGTATGCAGCTTCTTGTGCGACACAGTTTGGCGCGGGAGGCAAAGGTGGCACCTTCTGTGCTTGGGCTTTGTTGGACAGTAGCGCAGCAGTATTAGGACTCAGCCGCTCAATGTACAAGGGATCAGGCCGGAACTGCAGCCTAGTGATCGTGAAGCATGGCAAGTTTGTTCACCGCCTGCGGACTAGTTCGACTCAATGGAGGATAACTGAAGGTGATGGGGGTTCGCAGGTTTTGGCGGTTATTTTGGGGCAACAGAGGACATAGAGTTCTTGTCTTGGCATGCACTATTTGCAAGGTGTTGGGGGCCTGCATGGGGCGTGTGGTAAAAACAATGCATTGCTGCGGGCCTGCCTTTTTGGATTGACAGCAAGGGCCCCCATTTTGGGGGTAACAGGCATCACAAATGCCTACACCTGTTTCGTGCAGGTAGCGCCATAAAAATTGACAGTGCCACCGGCGTAAACAGACGTGACCCAGTTCCTCTTGCACTGTCATGGTTGTAATTTGTGTACAGTTGGAGTGCATTCGGCATGTGAAGGCAACACAAGAAGATGTATATTTCAATTTTATGGCTGCAACACCTCAATTTTTTGTTTGGCTCAGAGTTCTCCCGTCTGCTGTTCTGGCAGCTACCCATTAATGTGGCGCCGTGGACAGCATTCGCACACCACAAGACAACATTCACGAATGAAGACAGCCATTACTCGCTGGCTACAACGTCTAACACGGTATATAGAGATATATACACATGTACTATTCAATGTGATAAATAGACTCACACCCTGAAGACGCTTCTAAGGAAGAGCATCCAAAACAAGAGGTTTCAGAGGACAAACCAGAGGACACTGAGGCATCAGTGAGGCACTCATGATCCTCATGAATAATTCCCTCATCTTCCGAACTGCTACAATCCCCATCAAACCCTTCCTTCACCACCCCTTGTCCTTCCTAGTAGGGAACAATCAATAAGGCTCCATAATCCCCCCATAGTAGGGGGAAATCAATAAGGCTCCATAATCCCCCCATAGTAGGGGGAAATCAATAAGGCTCCATAATCCCAGGCCAAGAGGCCCCGATAGTAGGAGAAGATCAATCTGGCTCCATAACCCGGGGCCAAGGGGTCCCCATAGTGAGAGAACATCAATGGCGGGAGGGGAGGGGGGGGGGCTTGCACACAAGCCCTAGGCATGGAAACGAAAACTGAAACAAACATTGGCGCCAAAGGCGCTGAAAGGAGAGGGATATTGTGCGCTATTGTTGGTGAAACACGGTGCAGTGGCTGTGGGCAGCGCGTTGTTGGTTGGCCCTTGCGGGCAGCTTTTGCCAAAACCCATGCGCTGTTCCCTCCAGGTGTCGATGATATGGAGGGTAAATTTGCTCGCTTCTTAGCACAATGGTACCACGCAACGATGAGTAATCCTGACATCCATCATGCAATGAGACCCGTCCCCCTTGTTGCCCATGTATGCCCAAGTGGAGTCATAGTAACCATTAGAGTTCGGTGTTTTCCACGTCTCATCCAACTTACAGGCACTTAGCTTGTACATAAAATTGCTTGGGAAGACTATCCTGAGGTGATAATGATTGTAGCATTCTTCTGGTTAGTTTCAATCCTAGCCAACTCTTTGCTCATTTGACGACAGTTTATCGAATAACCAGACCGTTTTTCGGGCATGATCTGCAAATCAATTTCACTCTTCTCCACCTTTGCCAGCCGGAGAACAATTGCAGGAATATTGGCCAAAAGAGAAATTAGGATCACCATGCAAAGACCACAAGTCAACATGAGCAGCAACCCAGGCAGCAACTCAATGTCCATCTTCATTTCTCGTTTGGAAAAACTTAGATGCACGGTCATCATTTGCATGGACCCTTTGATCCCACCACTGTCCTTGTTTTTCTTTTTATCATCATTTGACACATCCTCATCGTCTGAATCTCCCTTTTGCAAATCCGCGCAAGACTTTGGGCGGCATTGCAAACAAAACAAGCAGTCTTTGAAAGATCAAAGATGTGGTGGTGTCTATTATTCTCTGGCTTTCTGCGGCCGTGCTACTAAACCGACACCAACCCTTAGCCTTTCTTTTTTTTTTTGTACTACAAGATCCCATTTGGGGCACAATGACCAAAGGTACCCTAAAAGGTGACGTGAGGCTCTCTTCAAAGGCTGCTAACTCAGCAACAATCCTTGAGAGAGGTACAAACCATTGCATCTGTTTCGTAAGAATCGACACAAGCCAATCTGAGAATGGTATGAGGGGATGGTGCCTACTGAGGGCATGTATGCTGGCTTGTGGCAGCAGAATAGACATTTCTTTAGGTTGTTTTATATTTGGCAGCGACTGTGTGCAACAATGTATTTGGATTGGGTCCCGGGAGACCTTAATCCTACTAATGGGCGGTCTGGTATTGGTTGTGATTGGAAGCATCTCCCCAACAATCACTCCAAGATAGGCTGACCGCATTGCAGTCATACGGCTACCTCATAGCTCTAGTATGGAATTTGGGGTTCCCTAAGGGAAGGAGGGCACCTTTGGCAACTTAGAAGGTACCCCCCTTGCACAAGCACGGGATTGTCTCAGCACGGGGACTCCTTCTGACCGCCGTTTTTCCAACCGCCCCCTGAGGTTTCCTCTTCTGGGCACTGCCTTATCTTAGCAAAGGACCCGTCGAACCATTGTTTTCCTAAAGTTCAACGTGCTTGCAAAAGGGGGGGGGGGTAGTGAGTTAGGATTTACATGATTCTCACGTAAGAGGTTTCTCGTGGAGCAATGGTGAATGAATGAGAGGACCAGGGTAACTGCAATATGCTGATTGTTTTGGTGCTTTGTTTTGTGACTATGACAATTTGGGGGGAAACAAGAGTTTCACTGCGGGTTTTATTTATTTGCTATCAGCTATTCATAGCCTTCTTTGGGTTTTGGTTGCCGTGTGTGCCCTAGCACGCATGCTACGTTCCGGGCGTGAGGGAAGGGCCCATGACCGCCTTCCGTGTGGTCGGTGGTTGCACGGGAATCCTAATTAAAGCTGTGAAATTGTCGCTATGCTAACGCTTACCAACAATGCATTTCAAATCGAGCCGAAGGCACATCTGTACACGGTAGGTCGAGGGTTACAAGGTTGCAAAGGCACAAATTGTTTTATTTTGGCTAAATCTTAATATCTGGGCTTTGGACAGCAACAATGAAAAGATCTCAGATTTGAAATCCCATTGCATGATTTTAAACAGTGTTTGCATTTTGAATCATCGAAAACCAATGTGATTCTGCTGTTTTTTGAAACATTCATTTTTGCATATTTCTGGGCAAGATCAGACCATGTCTTCTGGCGACCAGAATGGCGCAGCTCTGCAGACCTGAATTCATGCATAGTGCCGTTCGTTGTGCTCCGAGGGTCGCACAACACCTAGGTTTGCGGGCTCACTCCACATTGGCACCAAGTTATGGTCGTTGGGGGGGTTGGGGGGTCCAGTTTGGTCAAAAATGGCAGTTTTTCATTTGTGGACCTTACGGAGTTTGGTGTTTCGCAAATACATCGCTGAAGTGACGGCCACCTCCCAGCAGATTGAAAGCCTTGTGAATGCTCTTTAGCAGGTGGTTTGGTGTCTGGCATCGTAAGGTCATAGAACACGAGCTGTCTTTTGGGTCCTTTTGGGGCGTGAAGTTGGTGCTGCATTTTTGGGCCATCGTGGGTCTCCTTGCGTGGTTGTCCCTCCTTTTCGGACATATGCACCTTGGTCATCGTAGAAGCCTGAGCTAGCTGCAAGAGCTCCTAGCCAAATACGCGTTACAACCCTGTCAAAAAGTAGATTGGCTGTGACACCAAAACAAAAAGGACCCCTAGACAACAAATATTCAAGGCTGCCAAATACCACCCCCCCCCCCCCATTATTCTCTTCTACATTTTCCAAAGAACATTGCAAGCTGTGATAGATTCGTAACTCCACGACATCTCCAAATGCCACCCAAAATGCGCAATTACACACCTCCCAATTTTGCTGAATTTCAAACCCCCAACAGATAGAATGGGGAGCTATTAGCACCTCCAGGAGCCAACTACCTACCAAACACATGCTATGCAGCACTAAGCGCTTTGATATACAAGGTTTACTTCGGGACGTGTTTGGGGTTTCGCTCATGGGTTGCCCAGCCGAGTCGTTCAATGTGGTTGGTTTTCAAGTTGGGGGTTTTGCAGCCGGCGTGGCGGAGGTTGAGGGCTGAATAGCATGAGCGCAAGGATGACCCATGCACCGATGAACCATTGGGAGCAGGAACATTGAGACAGGTGTTCTTTGAAACACATGTCCATGGGTGTCAACACGTGCTAAAGGCATGAATGTAAGAACACTAGCAGTTCTAGGGAAAAAGTCATTTTGGGTTGCAATTTTTGCTGTGTCATTTTTCAAAAGCAGTGTCACCAAAACCCTAGGTCTCCTCTAGTTGTTACCGTTACATCTCTAAGGCTGAGGAAGGTGGGGAGCAAGGCTCTTTGAACAGGAGGAAGGCCAAACCTGTTTCAATCATAGCATATGGCCACTAAGCACCTCAACTTCCAGACACGTGGGTTTTGCAGCTTTGGGTCAAACAACAAAAGTATTTCGGTGATTGTCATGCCTTCTGCAAATGACAAGAAGCCTTCCTAGGCTAAAGGAGGGGGCACATAGCGCCCTCTTCCCAAGCCTAGCCACAACTCCAAGGTCAATTTTTTTTTTCATTTTTGTATTTTACTTTTCATTTGGATCCATTTTTTTCAACAAATCGTGCGAGCTCTTGATGTTGTCATTGGTGTCATTGGTTTGTTCAATCATATGGAGCAAAAAAAAAGATCGAACGGAGCAGTCCGATATGTTGTATCGGCTTGTGTTTTGTATAGCAATTTCTCAAAAAATGCAAAGTGATTTCAATTGAGTTCATGGATTAAAGATGTCCTCTATTAGCATCAAACAATTGTACCATTCCAAAAAATGAATGCAGGATTTTTTTTCATCAATAAGATTGATTTCAATTCTTCCATGTGATATATATTCGTCACAGCTACATGTACACATGTATACATGTACAGCTACACAGTTACAAGGCGATGTTGGATTTCTGTGAAAGTTTCTAATGATGTCACCTGAATCATCGGTATCACCTGTGTGGGGAGGATGAAAACACCACCTACGTGATCACGGGTGGGCGGGCTGGGTCATCCCCCAGGCCTTGTTATCTGGAGTCGCACTCTTCCACCCAATCACGGCGAGGTGCAACCCACCCGCCCGCCCACCCACAAACAACAGCGGTTCTGCAGTTCAATGAACTTTTGCGACTCACCTAAGTGTAACTGTCGACTGTTCCGGTGCTTTGTTTTGTGAGTGAAACTCGTTCAAGTACAAGGCCATGGATTGGACGCCGCCTAACACAAGTGTCATGGCACAGCACTGGGCGCCCACAACACCGCTGTCTAAGCAATGCACATCTGAGTCTATGTCTATGGACAAAGCGAGCTACTGTGTGCCACTGCCCTTGACATTCGCCTCGCCGTCATAATTTTTGCCATGGTCCCCAAGGGTGAGGGACATGTCACGCACAGGCAGGGAGATTACAAGAGGTGGCCTTTGTACAGCCCCACAGAGCCTGTCTGTAGGAGTGGTGTGCATGCCTTAAGCCCCTTTGCAAATAATGTTGAGATGCTGCAGTTGTAAGCAAGTTGCATGTTATTTACTTGCAGCTTGTTAACTCCCCATGGATGGAAAGTTTGATACGGTGCCCATCTCCAACAACGAGGATTGGAATCATCACGTGAGTTTCACATCTGGAAGTCGATGGATGGTGGTGTATTTCTGTCATGAGCCTGATCTCAAAGTTGAGGAGGAATTCAGAAAGCTGGTTTGATTTTCATTCATCATTGTTCTCCACAAAACTTGCCCGCAGTCCATTGTATGCCTTAGGTCCCGCGCTTTATACTCCCTCTGACAGCAGCTGAGAGTGATAGGAGAGGAGTGACACTGGAAACTTGACAGCAGAGAATTGAACAATATGTTGGGCAGCACGTTTTAGATTGTTGCTCTCTCGTGCCACTTATACCGTCACGGTTCTTTTTATTTCACGACAGCACCAGGGTTCAAGTGTCATGCGAGCAGGGAAGAAAAGATGAAACAGAGATCATGTTTAATATGTTTCCAATGCATTTGCTGACATCACATGGTCAACACTGCATGGTCACATTGTCAGCAATGCTGTGAGACCAACCCAGCTGTGGGAAAGCACTAACAGCATTTTAGCGTGGTGAGGCTGAAGCCCCCCCCCCTTTTTTTTGATTTCAAGAACTTGATTTTGGGGAGAATTGTTCAAGTGTGAGTCAAAATCTGTGGTGCTGGGGGTATTCAAAGAGAGGGCTGGTGCACAAACTGCAGTTTTCAGCCTCACCAGCTGAAAAACCGAAAAGTTCAAATTGTTTTTTTTTGATGCTGTGACCACCTGCAATATTAGCAAAACATATGTCGAGCATGTTTTACACCATCTTTCTGTCTTTTGCAACCCATTTGGCAATTGAGTCCTGGGGGGCAGAGAACTTGGTGATGTGTGCAAGGCGCAAAAAAAATTTTGCACGTGTCTTTGCCAGCGTAGTTCACAGTCAAACCATTCAAGAACTCTTTTTTTTTTCGCAGATGAAGGATCCAACACTCAGCGGTGGTCTCCAGCACTCCACTGTTTCCCTCCTGCTCCCCCTGAGCGTATTTCTCTTTATCTTCTTGTATCAGTTTCCCAATGAATGTTTAACTCCTTACGTTCCACATTCTGCATACCCTATTGCCAAAAGCCAAAATAACACTGCCTGACCGCATTAAGTTCATAGGTCAACCAACAGCAATTGATGGTCAGCCAATGATGATGCTGACGGGCTGGGAACCGACAGCACTTGCTCGTCGGCCAGTGCACTGCGTCGGTTAACCGCCAGCTGCCATTTGCACAATCGCAACCATACCATCCAAAGCCTTAGGAAGGATATCTGTCATGTGAAGGTGCCCATTAGATAAAAGGATAATTGTTTGGATTTGTTTTTTAAAGAGAACACCTTGATTTATGAATATCAAAGCAAGTGCAGAGAAAGAACCCTGATCTGATTGCCACTGGTATCCAAGTACAAATATGGTGGACAAAAGATTAGTTGCACATGCAACATGCAACCCTCCGCCCTCCCCTGGTCTGACCTGTTACACTTCCTTTCCTTCGCCCAAAGGCTGTGCAGTTTCCGTCGCTCACCTTCGCAAAAGTCTTAATCTCCGACCTTCACCAAATGCCTGCCTTAGCGGACGCAGGGATCCCGACCTCTATGAGTGCCACCCGTTTTGAAATTGTCATTGGCGGTCGTTGTCTCAGTAGGTATGTACAACTGCCCCCCTCCACCCACGACACCGCAAGGCAAGATGTGGCCGAGGGGAGGCAACTCAGCAACGGGTTCCAAATATGTGGCATGTTGCATGTAAGCATGAGGCGGCATCCAAGCACCATATATTCTGTTGCAGAGATTTACGCTGGGGGTATTTTGCCATACATCCCCCCTCCCATCCCCCTCCATATCTTCTGGTCCTTCAATCTGTAACAACAGGGAATCATTCTCCGTGATCAGACAACAATGAATACCAAGTTACCAGGGCTTCTTTTTGAAACCGACGCAGCCGCAATGAGTGATTGCCTACAGTAAGTGTCCAATTTCTTTTGGGGAGAAACTGTCTGCTCATTCAACTGCTTGCCTTGGTACTGCCAAGACTGGACCTTGATCAAAGAGACTTGGACTGCATAACAAGTTTGCCCGCTTTTGCACTCTGGACTCAAGAAAGATTTATGCAAATTCCATAGTGTTTTTTTTTGTCAAGAGGTGCAAACTATTGCTGAAATGCAGAACAAATGGAGGCTGGGATACCATCATGGGGAGGACATTTTGTTCAACAAACAAGGCAGATTTGTCATTCTGAACATGCAGTCCAGGAAACCAGAGAGCTCTTTGAGGACGTCCAAGGTTTTGAGAGGACACTCAATGAGCAGTTGCGGCAGTTTCTTAATGATAATCAACAGATCAGCAGCATACAGCCACTACATATTGTGAGATTTCAGAGAGCCAACGTGAGAGAGGCCACAGCAGCCAATTTATGTTGTCCATTGTTTCCGTTCACAGCCCTTCACTTGTCTTCTGTTTGACTCGGTAGGTGTTATGTACTGAGAGCAATGAAGCTCAGAAGCCTGTGTGGAACCACAAGCAGTTCCACATTTTTTTTTGCACTGGGCAATTTTGGAGGGAGGTGAGCATTTGCACCTTACAGCTGGGGAAATGACAAAAAGGACAAGGAAATTGATCGCTCTTCTGTTTGGAGCCCTGGTACCTGCTTTCAAAGCAAGCAACATGCTGGTTTTGACATTTGGCTATTTGGCTGCCACCGATGTCAGCAAGAGAGTGAGGATATTTCAATTGACTGTTGGCTGTTGGCAGAATATGATAGATAGCTTTGCGCAGCCTGTGTCGGGTATGTATGTGTTTGTTAGTTGTAGAGACCAGCAGTTTCCAGCACCGTTCACTATGCACCGTGCACCCCCCTCTCAGCGTGCGCAGGGGCTGGCCCAATGATGTGATGTGTGATTAGCATTCAAACACATGGAGTGTCACATGCATGAGGGACATCCAAGCATGTGGAAGGTCTGATGTAATGCATCAAAAGAACGATGTTGAAATGTTGGAGTTTCATATTGCCCATGAATCAATGAAACGGTCTCCAGTTTTGCTCTTGTAGCCCCAAAACTCCTGCTGGCTCCGTTACTCAAATCCATGGGAATTTATGTAGTAGCATTTTGGGCACATCTTTGCAGTTCAATGCTGTTATTGTCTTTGTGCGCATTGATCGGGACATGTGCATTTGTCTCATAGTATTTTTGTAGCACACAAGAGGAGAGCACCCCACTCTGAGAGGTGAATCACAAAAGGTCACCATCATCGTTCATCGTTTTCAGTCAGCCAAATGCAGGCGGAGCCGTTATTCAAACTGAACATCTGTTTGATGGGAAGCTGCAGAAGATCATCGAGACCATGGTCAACCAAAGTTATGTTGTCCGGAAGCCTGCGCTGCATGTGAACCCCGCCCAAGTTGATCCATCTGGGGCCGCAGCCCCTGCCATTTCAGCAAATTCAACATCTGCAATCACCAAAATTGCCTAAGCACTCGTGTGGACGTGATTGCAGTTTTTTGTGCCTTCTTGCAACTAGGAGCAGAACATACACCGCTTTCAGAAGGAAGAGTGGTATCAATGAAGAAAATGAGCGCAGTGTGGATCTCTGTTGCGGGCTTTGAGGGGATGCAAGGGTGAATGATTGTCTTCTGAGATCCTACATTCAGAAACAGGACTGGGTGATGTGGTGAATGGTGTATCTCTCACAGGTGTTAGTGGGACTATATATGTGGCAGCAGAATCTTGATACTGTTCTGAGCTTTTGAAGGAGCTTGCTCCTGTTGTGTTTGTGAGGAATTTCCACAGATGCAAGTGTTTTCACACACAACACATGCAATTGTACGCAGCATCGTGGCTAGCATCATGGTTGAAGGAAAGTTGTGGATCCCACATCTTAATTGGACAGGAGTTGGGCGAGCTTTGGGGTGTATACGCTATTATTACGTCGAATTTCTTTGGCTAACAATCTGCGGGCAGTTGTTGTTGGCGCAGCTGATGTGGTTGAAAAGAATTGTCAGCTTTCCTTGAGAGCTCTTTGGACGGTGTTGCCTACATGCACTGGCTTTGCATGTGCAATGTCCAGGGGAGAAAGATGCGGGCGCTCAGGAACGAAAAATTCCGTCACACATTACTTTTATAGCTGGAACATTGTGTTGTGGTTCAAAAGGGATGCTGCCCTGATCCATCACGTATACCAACAGATGCATGTGGTGGAGCGTCGTCTTCTGTGTGCTAGGCTAGGGTTTTGGGTAAGTAAACAGTCTTTGCATGCAATAGTGGCTGACTGATTGAGGGACACAGGGGCAGGGGCTGCATTTTGCCATCATTTGCCCTCTCCAACAGCCCCCAGGCAGGCTTTACACTGAGCATCCACGGGCAAAGTGGTCTTCAAGGAGATGGTCTCTTTCTTTTGAAATAAGCACCCTACATCTTCTACAAACAGCAAAAACTATCATTTGCTCTGCTAACATTTGTTTCACCCTGAATGTTCATATCCATCCCTTGCAGATTAATTTTGTTGTTTAGAGGGGCCTATAGGCTGCTTTTCCCATCGAGTTTACCCATTCCATCCATTAGTAGTAATATTCACAGAGAACGCTGAGAACAATTTTGTCCCCACTCCCCTTCACAGCCGGTGACCAGAATAGCAGACCAAGGCTCTCTTCATTTCTGGACATGACGGAGGATTTCCAAAAGCGCCAAGTGGATTGCCTGCCATGTCAGGGCATTTGGAGAGCATGCATTTGCCCTGGAAAAGGCATAGTGCGGCTGAGCGTCCAGCACTAGGAGCTGGTTGCTGAATCAAGGGTGCATTGGACGGAGGCTATTCTGTGGAGACAGTGGCCAAGGCACAATATGCTCAGCTGGTGTTGCCTCTGGAGCCTGAGCATAAATTTCGGATCTGATGGTTGCATGGGAGGGGTCAGTTCACGGTTTGATCCAGCAAGTGGGAGGTTCTGCAAGAGGGTATATAGGCCCGTACACGAGAGAAGGGTGAGGCTTCCAAAAGGACGAGGGAATTGGAGAAGAAAGTTTAGTGTATGGAGTAGTAACTAGTTTTGCCGGAAACCAAGGCGTCAAAGGTTGGTAAGTGTTTTGATTTCTCAAATGAGCCATTGACTTAGGAGGCCTTTGCGGAATTTCACGAGAACATGAGGGTTTTCACTGAGTGGATGGTGGCCATTTTGGGATTGCTCACTGATGATGTGGCGGAGAACATCACCACTTATTTGTGGCTGTGGAGGATTTTTGGAAGCTGGTTGTGCAGTCCCAAGCCAAGTACAAGTAGAAGTACAAACAAGGATTAACCCAAAAAGTGCACCAAAACAGTTCCCTCAACCGATATTTGCAAAAAACTTTGACTCCAACATTTGTGACTCAAAATGGCCCCCATGTTGCAACGATAAAGTTGAGTCGTCCACCCCCCCCCCCCCCAGCTCCACTGCCCTCCCTAGCCACTGGGTCGTAGGGCCCACACCCATAGGGGGTCGCAAAGTAGGCAGTTGCCTACACAGTTGGCCGTTGGGCAGTGACATCAACCATGTACTGCCCATGAGTAGGTAAGTTCTAGCACCCGGTGTAGGAGCCTGGGTCACAATTGTGAGACTCTTGCCACCATCCTCTAGTGAGACCTCTTATTGTGTGCTTCCGACGAGTGGGTCGCCGTGCGGCTTGTTCCTTGCCGCAGTCCTCCAGCAGGCTCTCTTCTTGCACACTTTCGGGGTCTTGCTACTGTGCGTGGGGTCTTTTCCTTGGTGACTCCAGCTGTACTCCTTGATACGACACACAGCTCCAAATCTGATCTCCAAATCTACATTCTGCTACACGGTTCGTACCTTGCTCTTTCACTACATGCTCTTTCCCTCTCTCTCCTCCCTTTCTCTCTCCATACTCCTTCCCTTGTTGGTGTCGCTTCTGTGGACAGCGAGCGGGTCCTGCTTGAAGGACCTAACCCGAGGTGTTTCAGACCTCAAAGCTTGGGATGGAGCATGCTGCTCTCTCCACCCCCTAGTAAATGTGTGTGTGGTGACCGTCAATGGTTTGGTTGTGTGGAGGAGCCATCAGGGCAATCATTTTGTAGAAACAGGTGCAAAAATTCCTCACAATGTGCCAACCTCAGGGTCGATAGACCAACAAAGGGGGACTAGGGCAAAGTTTATCATGTACATGAAACAACTACATCACTTTGGTCAACTGTCGCTCAGGGGGGGGGGGGGTTCTTCTGAAGATGATAGCAGTGGGGTTTTTACACAACCCCCCCTTTTTGGGGGGGTGAAGGGTTTGCTTAGTCCACCGTACCCCTCCGGTTGGCCCTTGAAACCAAGGTGGTCCTTTATGAACCAAATTTTTGTTTTTAAGAACCGCCGTTGAGGGCCGGCTGTCCCCGTGTTGCGAACCTCCGAGAAAGTAGGGGTTATGTGGCCCTTCCGCCCATATGTGGTCCCCCAAGAATGCAAGGGTGAAGTAGCTACTTGTGATTTTGTGCCCTTTTGCCCCCCCCCCCCCCCCGAGAAGGCAAGGGTTATGTAGCCATTCCGCCCATTTTTGGGCCCCCACAGTCCTTCAATCTTGTGGAATATTGAGGAAACCGGGCCAATTGTGGTTTTGCCTTCCGGTGCTATTGAGGATAGATTTTTCCTCCACGTTGGAGGCCTTTTAAGTTGGGGTGATGGACTCCCATGCTTTGGCGTGGCCCATCAAGTTGGGGTGATGGACTCCCACGCTTTTGCGTGGCCCCTCGAGTTGGGGTGATGGACTCCCACACTTTGACGTCGCCCCTCAAGTTGGGGTGAGTATTGCCCTGTGATTGTTGCGGAGCTATGCGCTAGAGTCAAGGCTTGCGACTTGCGGCCTGCAGATGATGTACGATGTTGCCTCTTTTGTGATGAGGCAGTGCCCCTACGCATAATGTTGGCCCATATGGCGGACCACATTGCCAAACGTGAAGCCATGCGTGATGTGCGAGATGATGGACACGCGGAGCCATGTGGCTTTTGTGGTCGTTCCATTAGGACCTACGAAACCACGCTGAATGGGACAAAGGTGTGCACCAACTGCCCATACCGGTACAACTTCAAGTACAAGAAAGCATTGGAGAAGAAGCCCAATGTACCGAGGAAGTGTCCGGTACCCATATGCCTTGCTTCCCCACTCACATTGAATATCCCGCTTCACCTGCAACTTGTGCATCTAGGCTTGGACCCGAAACAATTGATGTAGGTGCTTGGATTGTGGAGAAGCATAGTGCCCGGTATGTTCGGAAGACAAAGGCGGAGAAGAGAAAAAGTTCATCGGAGTACCATTCATGTGGAGCAGCAAGTGCGGGAAGGCACGGGACATGCCACAACCACCAGTGATGAAGGAGGGGGCAAATATGGGACACAACGACGTCGTGCAAGTGAGGCCGATGAAGGATGGTGTCCGGAGCCTTGCAAGTCCGATGAGTCAGACGGGTCTGACACGGATAGTTCGTCAACAACCAGTTCTAGCAGTACTGGAACATCCTCATTCTTCGTGAGTTCCGAAGGTAGCAGTTCGCACGGCAGTACCAAAATGGTGGACGTGATGGGACACAAGGAAGTGTGCAAAAAGAGTGCCAAGTAAGCCCATGGGCAAGCCAATCAGCCTAAACATGGGAAGAGGGCGTTTGTAGCAGCAATGGCAGCTTCATCCACATCAATGGCACAAAAGCGACAAGGAGCAAAACAGAAGTCGAGTAGCGAATCCAAAAGGCAGCAGAAGTAGACAAATTCTTGAGGTGCAGTAGCAAGTGCATAAGACGTTGCGCTATGGCAGGGGGCTTGGGACAAATGTTGTTTGATATGTGCGTTGAAGAAATGGAGATTGAAGGGAAAGTGGTAGATGTGTCTATCCCCTAGGTAGTTTTTCTTTCAAGTACAAAGTGCATGTGTCAAGTAGTAACGCGTAGTGCCGCGAGACACACAATAACACATAACCATAGTGTGACAAACGATGTATTTTTGCACAAATGAAGTTCCGGGATTGGGCACCCCGTGCAACACGAAACAACACCATGACATTGGTGAGGAGGTAGAGTGGAGGCCTCCATTGTTGTATGCTAACCCTTCATGCCACCGCGTCCCTACCACACTTGAGATGTGAAATAGTAACATCAACTAAACGTGCCAAGGTCCATCACTTTTGAAGCAAAACACCCCCAAATTTCCTTTTGCATGCCCAAAAAATGGACAAATACACACTTATGCACGTCCAAGGTGACCCCCCGTGGCACGTTTTGCAAAAACTCACTTGCGTGCAAAAGGGGTAAAATTGTAGTTCCACAGGAACAAAAGTTCCATTGTGCAGAAGAAGTGCACAACCCATCTTGTGTGCTCTTGACCGCATGGCTTGACGCATCAGTGACAGTGGGGACGCAGTGCGCTCGCGCTACACCGACTACGGAACCCCCCCACTTTTTTTCATGTGGCCAATCTTAGGCAAAACCCTGTGACTTCATATTTCGCAGAACCCCCCCCCCCCCCCATGCTGTCGCTGCTACAACCCCAGCTTGAGGGTGTGGGGGCCTTGAAAACCTGGTGATTCGGCCAAACACCGGTTTAGTGCCTTTTGAGCTTGGTTGTACACATTGATGTCCCCAAGAAATGGGCTGATATGGCTTGAGGGCAGCCCTTTAATGGCCACATAGGGTGAAAAAACACAGAAGAGGGTGTCAAACACTCACATGCAAAGCAAGTTTTAGCCTCTTCATATGTATTTTCACCCTATTTGGCCAATGGGTGCTAGAGCCAGAGGGGTGGGGCAAAGGTATGGTGAACAAACTGCTTCATCAATTTTTAGCCTCAACAGCTCGAAAATCAAGAATTCCACGGGCTAACTAAATTTGATGAGTCTTCAACAATCAAGTATTGGATATTATTTTAGAGGAAGTTGGATTAGTGGGGAGTTGTAGGTTTGTCTTTGTTCACAAAAGTCTGCTGTTGTCAGTTGGTTACAGAGGGCTTTGTCTGGATGTTGAAGAAACCCCAGAAATCACTGTTTGCACTGAACACAGAACCTAACCTTGCTTGAACCATTTCCAGTACTATTACAAATTTATAACAAGGGCTGTAAGACGCCGTGAATTGTCGGAGCAAGTGCAAAATTTGTTGAGTTTTTACATGCTATATAGTACAAGCAGGGACAAACGTTAGATGCCATTTAGCATGGAGTTGCTGGGAGCAGCTTGGATGTGCATGTTGCTGAAGGTGCCATGTACAAAGAGACAACATGAAGACAGATTGTAACAGTCTCCAGTCGCACGCGGTAGGATGGCATCAGCTTACCAGCCTTCCTTGGCTTGGATTTTTGCTTCGCGCGGTTGTGTCTGCTTCACAAATGATTTATAGTGCAGATGTTATGTATTTGTGCTGTGCAGTGCCTCACTGATGCAATGGTACCTCGCTTTTAGGTCCGCATTTTGCAGCTTCGCTCGTTTCCAGCTTCTTCTTGGCATTGATATATTGCACATTTTGTGACTGTCACTGTTGAATTGTAACCAAAGCCTCTGAAACTCAATGCTGAAAGGATTTCATTGCAATGCTTTTCGTTTGCACCTTCTTGCAGGTTCCAAGGTTGCATTGAACCACATAAGTTTTGATCAGCGTACGTAGCACCTTTTCGCTATGCATTGGTGTTCCAAGCAGAGTTCCACTCGGGATTTCAAGGCGAAATTTTGCCTGGCATCTTGAGAGTCGTCATGTCCAGCAGGTAATTTTGCCTCGCACTCCAAGGCGAAATTTCGCTTGGAATCTCTGAGGGGGTTGTCAAATTGTAGTGTGCGACCCATCAGAATGGCACTTGCATTCCCTGCATGCAGTTGTGCATGCAGTGCATGCAGTCATGCAGTTGTGTTGTGTACCATTGGGGGGCTAAAAAACGGTTGTCAAAAGGGATTGTTTGTCACTTAAGTGTGCCTTTCGGCGACAATAAATTGATGTTGTCCCCAAACATGAATACAAAGTGGAGGTATTTTTGCCTATTTTGAAACGATTTTTTTAAGGAAAAACGTCTCCACAGGTTGCAGCCCCAAAATTTAAAAGGATTCCAATTAACCCTTCAGTGATGACATGCTGGAGCAGGGATGGTTGACATCCACTGAACCGGGCATGCAATTTTGGCACCAGTCCTGAGGGGAGTCGGGGACCATTGTGCACACCAGGGGGGGGGGGGGTCCAAGACGTCAGTGTACAAGCCCATAGTTTCAGCGTCCCTCCCTTTGGACCCTCGCTCTCACTGCAAGTGTTGGGGTCCAGACATGAATTTCAGGGCTCCGTAGGTCAGTGGGTGGACATCATGTGGTAAAGGAGGGGGGGGGAGGGGTATCCTTCTGCAGAGGTTGGCTGCTTGCCACAAGTCCCACGGGCGCCCCGTGCCATGCCCGTTGCTTTGTGAAGAGGGAGGGCGGGGGGGTGGCATTTGTGTCGGTGAGAATGGAATGTCTTTCCCGCTGCTGGACATACGGCATCACTGCCCCCGTGGCGTCCGCCAGCGCTGGCAGGCTTCACAGTAAAGGGAAGCAGATGCAGGGTGAATGAGCCGTGCTCTGGTGCAGATTTGCGCCATCCGCTTTTTCAGTGTTCTGTTGCAAATGAGCGCACAGAAGCTGACCCAAAAAGAGCGCTGGCTCAAGATGATCCACCGGCGGTTCCAGAAGTGGTTCAACGTTGGCGGCGACGAGCGCTGGATCTACACGGACCCCGCGAACTTCTGGTGGGGCTCGGAGGGGGGCCTAGCCCCGGCGCGTGAGGAGCGGCACTTCTTCCCCAGCTACTACCAGCGGGATATCCGGCGCCTGAAGCGGAAGACCTTCATCCTCAACCGGCCCATGATCAAAGAGCACATGCTGCCCCTCCCGAAGGGGACCGTGCCCCCTCGGCCCCATCTGGTTGGCATGGCCGACACCCGGCCCTTCTGGTGGCAGAACCACCCGCAGGACAAGGGCGACCGGACCATGATCTATCAGCCCCGCGCGGAAGACGCCATCCAGAACTACCCGCGGTAAAGGGTCACCCCAGGCACGTGCCAGCCAGTCTGGTCATGTGATGGCCAGGCCAGGCCAGTGCCGTGCGTATGTGGACGAGTTAGCTGGTGGTGGGTACGGGCAGAGGAGAGTTTGTGTGCAGGGTGACACACGAGGGCAAGAGCTTGAGGGTAGATGTGAGGGTTGGGTTGAGTGAGATGGGATTGCTTGCTCAAAAGTTTGCGGCTCATAGTGCTCACTGGCTGCTGTCATAAGTCAAGGCATCCAACGCACAGCTGCTGGTGTGCAGCCACTGGCTCACAGACAACTGCTGATTGCGAAACCCAATCTGCTGGAGGTGGGGTATATATGTGTTGAAAAACCCGGCTGCACCCGTTTTGACTCTATTGTCACCGCAATGGTGGGTGCGTTTGACGTTCCTGATTGGGGTTGGAGTTGTGGCAAAGTGCTCGACGTCGCAAGCCAAAGTTGTGCAAGATATGTAGTGGATTCGGGCCTCCATTGAGCATGGATTTCATGATTCGTGCCCTGCAGGCATGGTCCCATCATGGCCAGTCGGTATTCTATGAAACTTGTAAAGGATTGATGCGATTGGAATTGATTCGATTCATTGTTCTTGGATTCTTTTGCATTGTGTTGCGATTTCCATGGTGCTGTGTTGTGCTGAGCTGAGCTGAGCTATGACAAAAAAAAATGCTGTGTTGCAGTGTTGTATTGTGTCTTGCTGTGTTGGCTTTGGTCTTCGTGTTTGTTTTTGTGCCTCGTTAGTATTTGTGTTCGTGTTTGTAATTGTGTTGTATTTGTGTTGTATTTGTGATGTATCGCATTTTGTGGGGGGTGGTCCCAAGGTGGGATCTCAGTAGTGCTGGTGGTGACTACTGATGATTTCGTTGGGGCCTGCCTTACTGTGTGTGTATACACCTATCCATCAGGGTGATCCTCGATCCTCGGAGGATTGAAAGGATTGGCATTACCGAAGCAGATGAGTGTCCAATTTTCCTTCTGTGCACTGTATCACACACTAGGATAGGGTTGCAACGCTTGCCCATCACGGCCCTCTTAGCCTGTTAAAAAAAAAACCCTTTATTTCGCTCCAATTGCTGGTAGCCCCATACGACGCAGAATTGCATTACTGTTCGGCTGTGTGCATTACACGCAGGAAAATCCACGCTTTTTTTTTTTGCTCCCGGAGGCTCTTCCTCCTCAGGAAATTCAACTCAGAATTTCCCTCCCAAGTGAGAAGCCGAGGAGTCCACCTGATTTTAAACAGGTGCCCTTCCCCGCAATGAAACGCACTGCTGACCCATTGGTCCGTTATTACGGTGTGCTGCTCACAAGGGCTGAGGGGACTATTTGCAAACTGCTTAAAAAGACTGGTGCAACAGGCACTAGGCATTGTGTAGCATTGGAGGAGTTTATGCTTGCTTGCCCAAGGCTGAGACTCAGGCTTGGAACTGGGTTTTTGGGTATCGCCAATATCTGGTACCTCATCGAACCAAAGCAACAACCGGTTTTTTTTTTGCGACCAAAAACCAATAGTTGGTTCTATTTTTATTTTTTTTTGCAAAATGGCAAGGAAGGGCAATTAGATTTGAAAATGGGTTTCCAGTTCTAATATTGTGCCCATCACTGGTACAGATCGAAATCCGGTTTTCAGCCAATCAACCTGTTTGGCATGAGCAACATTACCTAACCAATCAGAGATTTCACGTTTGTGAAAAGGGCAATACCCAGTAAACAAAATTTTGCTACAATGAGTGGTTTCAGATTGTATAAAAGATGACAAGCCCTGGCCCAGCCCGCTTAAGGGCTGTGATAGACGACAGGATCTTCATCCAGGGGAAGACTCTGCCATCGGTGAGAACCCAAGCATCTGGCGAGAGATGGTGGGGCATGGGTGAGAGATTAGGGGCTGTGCTAGAGGATGCGGTGGGTGGTATTTCGGAGAATTGGTCACGCTCTGCAGTCACAACTACAAGGGATGTAGCTCACCACCCTTGCATAAAGTGGGCTGGAGAGTGCAGGTGATTGGCAGAGGGGGTGAGCCTCCTCTCCATAACCCTCGGAATGTTGGCCTGGAAGTGCAACAATGAGGGTAGATTGTGCACACTATCCCAGGGCTCTTGTGTGGGGGGCCGCTGACGCGAAAAAAGGCACATCCTGCCACATCCAGCGCAGCACCAGCACACCAACCACTGGGCTCCGTGAATGCGAAAACGACACCAACAGGAGCACCGGCCACAGCGGCCGACAGAAAGCACAAACCCGACGCAACATGCGAAGGGAAGAACGGGTGACTGTCCAGGGACCCATAAAGAAACAACAACCAGACGGAATGTCACACAGGGGGGGCACATCCAACCCTAGCTTAATCCATGCGGGACCTGCGGGAATACCGCCTGCAAGCTTTTGCATGACACATGCCAAGCAGGGGGACCTGAGTAATTGTTTTTCTGGGAATTTCGGAGTGAGGTCTCCAGTGGGGGAAGGTTTGGGAAAGCAGCGGACGGTGGCGGGGCAATGATCACATTTTCTGTGATACATTGTGGCACTTACAACATGCTGACATTGTTTACACTTAGCACATTGTGGATCCTTGTAGCAGGCAGCGTCTGCAAAGTGTGTTCCATCATCCCCATGCATATGGGTAAGCGTTGTTCTTGGACCATTGTAATGAAGTCAGCCTTGAGCCCCAGTCATTGATAGTGTCTCTTCGAGGCCCCTAGGAATCCGCCCAGCCAGGGGCATGCGCCCTTGGAACGCGCAGCTTAGGGTGCAACCCCTGGAAATCCGCCCCACCAGAGGCACACACCCTTGGAAATCCACTCAGTCAGGGGCACGTGCACCTTGAACTTTGGAAAGATGGCATGACGAACGTTGACGAATGTACACGATTGAGGGGGGATATGGTGCTAAAAGATAGTCGAAAAATGGCGAAAACATCCAAAAATCAGCACCAATACCTGCAAAATGACTATGTTCACATGTCAAAAACATGGGCATAGAGTTGCAAATAAATTCGAACTCATGCATTTCGGAATAGTAAAGCTGCTTATGTCGAAACTTTTTCGAGAGTCGCCACACCTTGGTATGTCCTGAAAACTGCAGCGTGCAGGGGAGGGAAAAGTTCGCCCGGGGAAGTTTTGCTGTGGAGAAAGTTGCAAAATGTTCCTCTGTCCAGGTTCCACCCAAGCCTCATCCCAGCCTTACCAGAGCTCATTCTCCCAGCTGATGGCGAAGTGTGGGCGAAGGCACCACGTGCTCCCCAGTTTGGAGCACATGGCATTCTGGGCTTTCAGGATTTTAGGAGTGACGAATTTTTCCCGCCAACCATGTCCAAGTGGTGCGGTCATGTAATTCATTTGTGTCTTTTCCCTTTCGTCTAATGGATATATTTGTTTGTCCTGGGATATTGTAGTGTGATTGCATGCTCAGGTGCTGATGTTTGCAGCGTGCTCGCTTCGTGCATGTGTGCACTCAATGTCCCCACAAATGTGAACCCTTCACACAGAGGAAGGCTGAAACTGTAGACAGCACAGCATGTGTTTGCCAGCTGAAAAGTTGGCATATATAACAGGAGACGTCTTTTAGTAGCATCACATATTCCACAAAGACTGCATGGGTTCGGGATGCATTTCATGGTCTCGTGGTGCATGCGATGCATATGTACTGCTTCACACACACACACACACACACACACCCTTTCTGAGTGTCTATTTTTTTTCGGGTGCACCCGATTGTGGATAGTAATGCCTGAAGCAATGGAAGCAACGGAAGCAGCCCCGGAGTTTCCAGAGGAGCATGCAAGAAGACAGAGGGCACTGCGGCAGATACCAACGGCCGATCTGAAAGCGCTCCAAGGTCCTGACACTTCAGATCACATGAAGTGGCCGATATTCTTGGGTGGCTGCGGTGGAGTTGTTGGCACATATTTGTCGTTCAGGGTGCTGCCAAAATACGTCAACATGCCGACCTTCGCCTACAAGTTCCTGACTTCGTTGTGTATCTCGCTGGTGGGCTGCTCTGCAGGGCTGTGCGTGGACATGAAATTGACTTGGATAAAAATGGAAAAGAAAAGGATGCGCGCCCGAGCATTGGGCTTGCAGACCGATGCAGATATTGAGGGCGCAGAGGCCATTGTCAGACGGATGGACATGGAGAGAAAACCTGGAATTGACGCCACGGACGAAACTTGGGAGGAAATCGCCACCCGTCTCTGGAACAAGGGTGCGCCGCGAGGCATGGACCGTCAGGGTCGCACGCCTGCTTGATGTCGTCAGACGACCCTGTCAGAGGACTTCCCCTTATCCCCAACACTTTGGAGCTCATGCCATGTCCCCCTTCGATGCCTCCCTTGCAAGGTGGGAACCGTGCTGTAGCCAGCTTTGGCATGGCGTCGGCAGATTTTTGACAGATAATGTGTTGAAAGAGGGAGCCAGGTTTAGGGTGGCAAACAAAGGCTGGGACATTCTTGTGTCTGCCCTGGTTTGGTGTTGTGTGATGTTTGTGGTCTCACCGCAGACAGTTCATGATCAATGAATTGTACTGTAGGGAGCCAGCGAGCCAGCAAGCTAGTGAGGATGCAAGGGAGGGAACAGCACTAAGAACAGCCCCCCCCCCCCCCCTGCGCAAGCACTGCCTTGTGCAAGCACGGGTGCCCGTCTGATCATTGTTTTCCTGGTTTTTTCTGACCACGATTGTCGTGGTCAGAAATGTAACGTGACGCGGTTGTGGTGCAATTGTAGAGGGAAAAGGGGGCTGGATCATGCTTGTGGTAGTTCCTCCTGCTCATACCAACATTCTGTTTGCAACTGCAACCCAATGCTGTCTGTTTTGATGTGATTTTCAGCCATGGTTAATGGCTATTGCTGGCATGGCTGTTACGTACATCCGGTCCACTGTTGAACATGTGCCCGCCACAATTATTGGTCCTTCTACTCGTTGGGATGGTTTCTTTCATGGGAAGTGCATGCGGAATGGGCATGTGCTTGAGCATCATGCTCCTTTGGACCGTGGCAAAATTTACATTTGATGTGAAGGGCATAAAATGGGTCCCCATCATAGTGAGGGGGGGGGGTACATTCTTTTGCTACCGCGCGCTGCACTCAAGCAGAGGCTTGTCTAAGCACAGGAGCCTGTCTGACCGTCGTTTTCCTGACTTTGAGCGTGCTTGCACAAGGGGGGGGGGGGGGGGCATGGTCAAATCTGAACAGATATGGGAATACTCATGGGATGAAAATTGGCACGGGTATGGGAACGGGAAGAGGAATAGAAAGCATTTGCACTCCACAATCCAGGACGCAGGGACTGAAGTCTAATCCCTTCCCATCCCAAACTCAGCTGCAGCTGCTTCAAGTCGCAGATCCTCAACACCTCAAGCCTCTCAATGTCCCTGGTTACTCGGCTCCGGACCCTCGCACAAATCACACATCCCACAGAACGGGGAGCGCATGCAGATATGGTGGACAGCTCAGAAGGTCGGTGAGGATCTGTCCAATTCTAAGGCGTGGGGACAATTAATCCATTCAAACCTCCAGATTTTGCTTGTGACTCGTGGCTCCATTCAAACCCTTTGGAAACTCTGACCACCATTTGAAAAGCGTCGAAACAATCCTGGTAACCCATTAACAACCTGACAGGGAGATGGGGACAATTTCAGTGAGCTATTGAGATCCTCGTCCGCGATCTATCCGTCCATGCGAGTGGTGGTGGACTGGTGTGCAATTGATGTTTTTGTCAGATACGTCTGTTCCATGCGATTTCTTGCATTGAAATGGCAGTTCTTCATGCAAGTTGTTGCAACTGGTCCCCTCAAGGCCTGAATGCGAAGCCCAATGCCAGACACCTGAAGAGCTACACCGCATTCGCAGCCCACGGTGGAAGCAATACCACCGGTTGCATTTTCCAAATCCCAAAGAGCATGCAATTTGCAATGGGCGGCATTTTGGGCAAATTTATTATTTCCTGAAAAAGGAGTACCCTTTCCCCACGGTTTGTAAAGTTGGGCGACATTTTGTCGAGGAACTGATTGTCATTGATGGAGGCATTAATGTTTGGAAACACCAAGGAAAAGAGCCCAATTGCAGAACACCTCAGAACTCCATTTGATAGACCCTCTAAACTATTGGCATGTGGGCAAGTGAGGATTGTAGTGAATTTGATTTGTTTACTGCACGATCTAGGTACACACTGGTACCCTAAGGTCGTTCTGGTGAAATTGTGGTGTTCCGGCAAAAACATTTTTGAAAGTGACTTTTTGTCCTGTGAAAATCTGTCGTCCCAAAAATATGAAAGTACCAATGGGGTTCCCCTAGGCAAGCCCACAAGATCTTTTCCTATCATCTATGGGTTGGTTTGGTTCGGGGGCAAACGAACTTTAAACTTTTATTGTTGTGGCCGTTTCACCAGAACACCACCGGTACAATTTGCTGGAACACTGCCAGCACAACACAAGCGCAACACAAAAAAAAACAAAGTACGTGTGAAGAACTCATGGGACATACCGTGTTAGTTGCGGTGCAGGCAAGGGGGTCCTAGGGTCACTCCTTCTAGACCTAAGGGGGAGCGTTAGCGCGCCAGGCACGCACTGGGCATCTTTTTTTGACCATTCCCCACCCGTACCTGTTTTTGCCCCCACCTCACCAAACAATTGGGAGTACCTTCTCGCCGCGTCTATGAATTTGGCCCATCCCTTGCACCCAGTTTATGACGATGGCAAGGGTGGTGGTTGGAAGTGATGTGAGTTACATTTTGTGTTGTTGAATTCTCATATTTCAACTTATACAAGGTGTGTTGCAGAGAAGGTTTGCGGTCTAGTGCGGTCTACTTGGGGGACTTCCCAAGGTGAGGATAAACTTGGGGCTAGAGATGAGATACTTAATAGAAAGGTAGCGCGCCGGGCATGCGCCAGGCGCGCACCGGGCAAACATTCCCCCTAAGTCAAGTCACAATCTTAGGTTGAGGGGCGCTCACCTAGCGCGCCGGAAATTTCACCACTGTCAAGGGCCAAACAATGGTCCAACACTCCATCACCGTGTCGCTATTGCGTGTCAGAGACTTGAATGATGCAGAACCCTTGATAGTCCGCCTCCCGGAGTCGTTGCAAGGGGCGTGCACACTGGGCTCAGCTCAGTGGGAGCAGCAATTCAGTGGGAGAGGCAGTGCTCGGTTTTAGAGTCCCTTGCAAGGGCTTGGGAATCAACTCTGCTAGTGTCTAGGGCCCCCTGCCCTTGCAAAGGGCCTATGGTTCTCACCAGTCTTACAGGCCATAGCCGGTGCCTTGCGCGAAGACAGGCGGCAAGATACCGGCACGTGGCATGCATTCCATTGCCCCGGTTTGCCTCGCAAGGAGCTTGATTTTATCTTTACCTATTTGTGGAAGCGCATGAATATTATTTTCCCATCCATACCCACCTTGACTGGGCGATGGAGGATATGTATCACAGCGTGAAAGCCTGCACCTAGTTGGTGGTGCCTTTGCACATGCTGCGGTGCTCTTAATCTAAACTTCGCTCAGCGATGGGACGTGCTCCCTTGAGTAGCCTACGCAATGATTATCGTGAATTGTCACTATCCTATGCCCCTAGCCTATTGCTATGGAAGATAGTTCATGTTCTCTGCACGTATTGATGCTCCGTGACCTTTTGATAGGAGGTGCTGGACATGAACGTGTTTTTTCGGGTCGTGCACTCTCAACTAGTGGTTGGAGATGCCGGCCCTCTCGGTCTCCCATGAAGCCGTAACCTTGAACATGCATGGCATACAGCACCGGCTAACACATCGAGACATCCTAGTACGTCCAAAGTGGGCACCAGACACATTGAAGCGATCAGTTCCAATTGGATCAACACATTGCCAACCATGACTTGTGGGGTGAGTTGCGGTAGGTCCTTTCAATCTAGGGAGTTGCCACCAAGTGGAAACATGTGTTTAGTCTCGTTGGCATCTTAGGTAATGAACGAGCGGACCGCCTTGCCGACCAAGGGCGGCTGCAACATTCAAGGTGTCTGTGCTTTTTGAGTGAATAGGTAGTCAATGCGCCCCGTGGTGTTGTCGGCGTAATGCGTTGTCCAGCCTGTCCAGCCTGCTGTGTAGGCCTTTGCTCTGATGTTTGTTTGTTTGTTTGTTGTTTCTCTCCTCCCTCTTGTTGGTTAGCATGCGACTCACAACACAAGTGCCTTGTGAGCTCACTCTGTGGTTGGTTGGGTGGATGGCAAGCCCCGATTCTATGATTAGATGGATGGCGAGCCCTGATTGCAAGGCTGCAGGGCACATATGACATGGTACTCGTGTCTTCCCTCTTTGCTAGACCCCTCCACCACATGCCCCTCAGGGAAACAACAGTGGAGAATCAAGGCCTTCGAGCCCAAGGCCTATGCTCCATGATATGCACACTCTCGATCTCTTTTCCCTCTTTGCTATTAACATTTAGGACAAGGACACCTCTTTTCTTCTTTGCGCTTTCAGGCTCCCAGCTCCCGGCACCTCTTTCCCTCTTATGCAGGGAGGCATGGGCTGGGCTGTGGGAAGCATTAGGGCACATGAGCATGTGATGTGTGTCTTGGTGCATTGTGGGGTGGGGGGTTCGACTCTAGACCCCAATATGGTGCGCCCGCTGATGTGGGTTAAGGCAAGAAGGAAGAGAGCATGGGTAGCAGCATGTGCGGAAGTGGATGACGATCCGTTGGAGCACATTCCACAAATTTTTATGGACGGCTCCTTCTACGAGTAGGCGCCAGGACCAACAATTCAGCTACAAGGTGGCCCGATCGTGAACATGTTTACTGTTTGTACCTACCTGCCGTGGCGGTGATGGCAGCACCGCGCGTATGGTAGTGATGCAGGCCATCAGCTCGGCCCCGTTGGTCACTTGTTATGGGCCCTCCAATGGGAGGGTGACAGTTCATGCGTCCTGTGGACCGGACCATACCTCAGACTCCGCGAAGCCGATACATTTGGGAAAGCTTAGCACCCCCTAGGCGGCCCACCTGCATGGCACGAATATCGAACTCAAGGTTTGCAGAGGTGTAGGAATATAGGGCTATTCAACCTAGCACTTTGAGCATGTTTGGAATACATACCTTGGCACACACACACATACCAACACACATACACACACACACACACACACACACACACTGCACACAACACACACACACACACAGCCATACAACACACACACAAACACACACTAGCATACCTACAACCATGGTGTACAGTGGCATACCTGATATCTTTTAGAAGTTCCACAAAATCAACATGGCAACATGAATTGAAAAGCCCGGTGCTACAAAAAGGGCATACCCTTCCAGCCTCATGCACCCGTAGCCCCAGCCCTCGCAATCATTGAACTTTCAATGCCCCCCTATCCACCCATGCAAGTCACCCCCCTCCTCAATGGCTTAGTTTGTGTATGTGTGGGTGTGGGTGTGGGTGTGGGTGTGGCATGATGCGACTCGATTGTCCGGACCACATATTTGCCCATCCAAACATCATTTACCGAGCTCTACACGGCCTCGTTGTACAACAAGCCAACTTGTGGGGCCGGGGAAATCCTAGTTATGGGACGCAACCACGGGGAGTCACCGCCAAGCCAAACATCGGCATCTTGTTCCCACGAGTAATAGACCACCCACTTGGTGTCTATAATGTGTTGAACCGCCCAAAACAAAATTCACAGAAAATCATCGGAACCAAATTGGTCCCATGGTGGTTCAAACAAGTGGCTGGAACACTACCGGAACAACAAAGTTGAACGCCGCTAGACAATTTTCGTGTAATCTAGTGCACACATGCACCTTGGTATTGGCTTCCCAAAAGGGTTCCCAAGGAGGCCATGTGTTTGAAGCTTGATGACCCACATGCATGCTTGGATGCATCCCCAAAGGCCCTATTGGTGATGGACATGCACCACCAGGACCACTCCCCACTTGCACACAGGTAGCCATCCCCCCTCACAACAATCTTAAGGCAATCAATCATGCGGCATAGTGGGGGCTCACTTGCAAATGTAGCATAGCCATGAGGCCCCTAGCCAGCTGATGCCCATGGCCTTAGGATCGGATGTGTTGTCCAGGGGGCCAAGCTCAAGTGGGGTTAGCAACAGGAGCCTGCCAGCTTGCTAGAAAGGCCACTTCAGGCAACTTGGGCGCACAAAAGGGCAACCTTGTGGCCTTGGTGTAACTCAGCCCCGGAGGGTGTACACCTCATATGCCATGCGTATTGGTGCACCCATGGATTCAAGATGAGCTCACAACACCCATCCTAGGGAAGTACCTGGGAGGCATACTAGGTGATTGCCAGTTGCTGTGTCTCACGAACACATCTAGGTTGGGCCAACCGCATGACCACGGCACGTTGCCGCTTCGCACAATGTAGCCCACCGCGCGAGGAGTTGCCCAATGAGCTCCCCATTGTTGAGGCGCAGTGCACCCGCCAAATGGACGAGGAGCTTTGTCACTTCCTAACTTGTGCTTTGTTTTGCAGGCATGGTGGTCTATCATTTGGAGGTGGTTCAAATCACTGCTTCCATGACTATTCCTACGCTGGGACATACGGTTGCTTCCATTTTTGTGTCTTGTTGTTGTGCTTGGTGCTTCTCTTTTCTGTTGGGTGCTTGTGTGCATGTTGCGCGGGACTAGAGGTTCCCCGTACCAGGTCCATGCTTTTGGAACTTTTCCTAAGAATAGCAGACACCACTGAACAGAGGAGACAAAAGTTCCAAATACATGTACATAGTACGAGCAACCTCTAGTCCTGCACGACACGCGCACTAGCACCAAACATCAAAAAGAAGCACCCTGCACAATCGCAAGGCACAAGCATGGAAGAAACTGGACCTCCCAACCTTCGGATAGTCATGGAACATTTATCTGAACCAGAAATGATAGCCACTGTTGAACTGGGGTGACAAAATATCCAAATGAAATTACCTCGTGGAGGTGACCCCTCGTCTTGAACAACATGCACACGAGCTTCCATTGGCCGTGAGAGCCACCTGGCACATTCACAAAGTAGCAAAATGAAAATAAACCATATTGGGAAATTATTGCGCTGGAACTGGGTAAAACTGTGCGTTCCGGTAGTGTTCAAGAAAAAATTGTTCTGATCAAATTGTTCCCGTTCAAGCCCTTTTTTCACCCGAACGACCTCAGGGTTCCAAGGGGTACCAACGACCAATATGATCGCCTCTGAGTAGGTTTCCTAATGCCGCACCCAAAGTTTTGCATGGGCCATTTTGGATTGCCCCTGAGCAATCTAGGGGGCAATGTGAGGGGTAAAGGCACTTGGTTGAAGCAATGCATGGGAAGGTGTTTGCCGAAAATGAGAGGTTTTCAGGTGACTAAGCATGACACTTCTCAACGTGACACTGCCAACAGTTGACCATCTATTTTGCTATGCTTTTGTAAAAGCGTAGGTGGGTTTTGAGCCACCTACTGCACTTGCGTAGTGCCTGTAGTGCACAATATGAACAATATCCCAGTGCATAGGTAGTGAAGCAGTGGTGGTGATAGAGTGTATCCGAAAAATTGTAATTACTCTATCGAATCATATCCCAAGCTCCATAAGTGTGTATCACATGTGTATCCTAGTTTTTTATTCATTCACGCTCAGTGCCTCTGTCCTTCGTTCCCTTGTGGCTCTTCCCCAAACACAATGAAGCGACTATCTTTGAAGCCTCATTTTACAGCTCCCTAGATGCCCATTTCGCACATTTGCAAAGCACGGCATATTTTTTTCCAACGGGTTTTGTGAGCTTGGCATGTCCCGTCCAATGGGCTCTGATCAATTGTTGGCGTTGCAGGGAATCCAGCTCGGGTTGATTCTTGCCGTTGATCCGAAAACGCTTCTGATGCCGGGGCATCCCTAGCGATGCCGGAGGCCTGGGCTCCCGAAATGGGGCCCGAAAACGCTTCCGATTTCTAGACATCCCCAGTGATGCTAGGAGCTTGGGCACCTCAGCTCGGGCAAAATGGTAGCAAATGTCCCCGGGAATTTTAGGGGCTTTGCCCGGGTTGAATTTGGGCACGAAGGTCCGGGACTTAGCAGCGTTTGCTTGGCATGTTCCCTACAAAATGCTCCGGTGGTGTTCCTTTCCATGGTGCCAAGACTTTTGGTCCCAAAAAAAACATGCCGTGGTTTGCGTTTCCGCGACATGTGATGTATTCTGTGGGTGATGGCCAAGATCTCATTCCCTTTTTTTCATGGTTTTCGTGTATCACATGTGTATCCCAGGGTTCTAGGGTGTGTATCTTGTGTGTATCCCAAAAAAAAAAAGTGTTTATCCCGCGTTGACATGGATGCACACCGTCTCCACCTATGCAATGAAGCACACACACACACACACACACACACACACACACACACACACACACACACACACACACACACACACACACACAATTCAAGCAAAGAAGTGCCTCAAGCGAGAAGTGATTGCATGGAAAACACCCCCGTAGTGGGGCAATTGGCAAAATTGGCACACACGTTGTTGAACACTGCTCTGGGGTTCGGTTGGGTGGCACGTGCCACACACGCACGCACACACAGTCCGGCTATCGTCAAATGACACCCTGATTTGACTCCTGTGTACGGCCACTTGGGTGTAGGGAGTCATTTTTGAGTCTTTATTGTCTATGTTTTTTGAGTTTGGTGAGGTTACCAATCAGTGTCTAAGACCAAGGTTTTGATGCAAGGTTTTGGTCCATGGCTGAACAGCTTTGTGGACAATGCCCTTATAGGCCAGCTGGTCGTGAGATGTAGTGTGCTTGGTGAGGCCAAAACAAGTGGGTTGCTATAGGGGTTGCTAGAAGGTGGATGCAACACAAATACAAAACTAGCAACCACAAGCTGTTGCCACCCTCACACTTCGAGAGATGCAAAATATCTAAGGTCATTTTCCAATTATGGGGCAGGAAAAGCCACCTACAAAGCCGCTCGGAGGCAGAAATGACCAAATGACAGACTGCGCAGAAAACGCGCTATTGCGGTGACTTGCAGCACTAAACAACACCACACATGCACTAGCTGCACTATCTCTTGGTAGGAGAGGGGCATGTGTGACTTCTAATACGCCTATTCGGCATCCACCTCGCCAAAGAGGGCACCTAGGTCTTAACATACCGGACGACTTGCAACCCCGCCACTGGGGGCCTGTAGCTTGCCTATCTTGCAAAGGCGTTGTGCCAGCTCAACAAGCTGCACTCAGGGTTGTCTTTGTCTTGGTGTGATGTGTCGCCTCCAATCTACAACAGTCGTTTCTTCACTTGGAAGAACAAGACGGTGGTTTGTGGGTATTTTATCCGCCGTGCGCGGTTGCGTACCCATGATTTTATCCACAAAAGCACTTGGTCTTTTACTTTGCACCAGGGATGGATATCATTGGGGGACTGGGTCCGGCCCGGACTCCGCCCCCCTTGGTTCCAAAAAAGGTCACGATATCTAGTCACAAAAAAAAAGACCCAAAGCCGGCCATTTTGGGCAGCCCTCAACCCGTAGATGCACATGGGGAAGGGGGGGGGGGTGATGCAACAACACACATAACAGGCATAGAGCCCTATGGATGCAACATGGTCATTGTCATTCACTATCATCACTCAAAGTGACAATAGTGTCTTGCTCGCTGTAGCTACCCCTAGTTGACTTGTCTTTATCACTGCCACTATCGCTACCACTGCCACTATCGCTGCCACTGCCACTAGAAAGAAAAAGGCCTGCAACAACAAAATGCACACACAGTGTACAAATACCAGTAGTCACAAGAAATTTGCAGTGCAAGTAGACACAGTCACGGTAGATTTGCAGTCCGGGCAGGCACAGGAGACATTTTACTGGAGACAACTTTTTTGGTCACAATATTTTGGGGGTTTGCACTTTCCCACTATGGCCCTTTATATTTTTCTTGACTAGTCACAAAAAATCCCCCCCCCCCCGGGACCTGGACCCCCGAGTGGCACCAAAATTGTATCCATCGCTGCTTTGCACCCTCGGGAATTGGAGAGTGCCAAGCTCAACGCCCCTCGCTAGCATAAACCTTGTGTCCTCCTTTGGTAGCGAGCTTGGCAATTGGCTCTAAGGATGGTCTCTACTTTGGGGATGGTCTTCACTACTTTCCCCTATCAAAGTCGATTGCAAGTGCCCAGTGCTCGGATCGGCAATAGGAGGGCATTCCACCGCCTTCACCTCCCGCGACAAGGCCTAGATTTTGTTTGCACATGGTTGTGGGAAAAGCTCCCAATTCGGGAGAGCCTCCATCGTATTTTTCTAGGGTGCCGATCAGCTACCCGTTTTGCACGGCCCGCGTGGATGTGTATCACTGCCTCAAGGCCTACCCTCAATTGTAGTGTACTTTTCCACCTATGCAGACCGCACCGGGGCATGTGCACTTCAATCGCATATGCATGGATTCCCCCCTGCTCTGCCTCACCATAGCGCCTAGGGTCCTACTGTGGAACCGGGGTTGTGGGGCCTGTTCCCAACCCCTTCGGGTGCTGCCAATCGTCTTGTGATGAGGTAGGTCAAAAGAGGGCACGGGCTGAGGCCTACAGCGCACAAGCAAAGCCTGATATGGTTCATGTGTCCAAGGTTTACACCAACGGTTCATCTGCGGAGGAGGCACCACACCGTGGTTTTGCTAGGTATGGTGTGCAGTTGGTTTGACCCAGAAACATTTCCTCACTGGCCCCCCGCCCCCCCCCCCCCCTGCCATGAACGACGCAAAACCTAGTTACTTAGGCGTCACAAGTTGCCCACCCTCTAGGACCCCGTATACGCGCGATTTGACAATATTCTACATTTCTACTTTGAGTATGTTATTTGACGTATGTGACCAAAGTTGTTGGCAGAGCTGTGTGACACCCGTTGAAATACGTGTTGATGTGTTAGCCTTGTGTATCCCCGTCTTCTAGTGTGCTGTATTTTACGTTTTTCTGAAGCTGGCCGAAATTTCGGCCAGGTTTTGGGTAACATTGCAAACAACTATGTGTATATGCAGTTTTTGACCCTTCTGGCCGAAATTTCGGCCAGCTTTTTGGTTTCTTGGTGAATAGGCATGATTATTTTCATTTTTCTTAGGGCTGGCCGAAATTTCGGCCAGCTTTTTGGTTTGTTCACTATTCAAGCACTTATATTCTGGTTTTTGGGTGGGCTGGCCGAAATTTCGGCCAGCTTTTCCTATTTTTGAACATGTAAGCAATTATTTCCCCTTTGAACACACCTGGCCGAAATTTCGGCCAGCTTGCAATTGTCGTTGTTCATGAGTATTACACCATACACTCCTACATAACTGTTTTCTTGTCTCAGCATTAATGTCTTCTGCTATTACTGTCAATGTTGTACATGCTGCAGTTACTGGTGCTTTTGCTACTACAGCCAAAGGGCTGTTGCGAAATGCATTACGTGGTGGGACTCTGCAAAAGCTTTTGCAATTCTGCCTCTTGTTGCGGAAGAATCGCAGGAGCCGGCACTCCCTGACACAGTTGAAGGCCGCCGCCACCGAGAAGAAGCCCCCACGATGGTACATGACATTTTTGTCACAGTTCCATGCCCTATACTGCCTGCTGCGCCGTATGGCCCTCCCATACTCTAACTGTGGGTCTGGTTACAACTGGGGTATTATGTCCTGCCGCCAACGCCGTAAGGTAGGAGTCCTTGGTCAGTGTAACACTAAGCAGGAGTCCATTCACCATCGTGCTGGACTAGCAGCACACAACTTGTGGAACACCATGCACCGTAGGCAAGTTTGTATATGGTTTGATAACCTGAGGCGTTACAGGTCGGGAGCTGATCCCCATTCACCCGACTTAACCCTAAACTGTACAGCTGTTGCTGTTTTGCACACTACTGCCCTACCTGCATACCGGGGTCTGCCGGAGCTGGCCGAAATTGAGGCCAGGGTACCAAAGGTTGCTGATGACATCTTTCGCTCACATAGAGCATTGTTTGATCGTATTGATGTTGCCAACCAAGGTATTCAGAGAGTTTGGGTTCGTGCTCCTTTGGATATTGCCAGAAAAGATGTTCGTTCCCTCAACTGGAGACCCTTTTTCCTGTCTGAGCTCCGCTCCGGCACACACAAAGAGCTTTTGCAACTCGTGGTTGATTTGTCATGTGTGGAACACCGCACCAGACACTGTGTTCCGCTGCTTGTGGACATGAAAATACACTTTGCCCTACTTAAGCTGTGTTATGGTGCTGCTTATGTTCCCTGGAATGTACCACAATTACTGTTGGGTTTTCCTTTGGTGTACGGAGTATGGCATAGCTATAAGTATTGCGTTGAATTGATCTACAGGGCGTTCCTGCCGTTCATTAAGTTTTTGGAGCAGGGGAACAGCCTTCAGGTTGGGTCTATCCTCCCTCGCAAGGTCAAGGTCATCCATATGGAGAAGACGTTGCTTGGACTCATGCTAGCCACATCGTCCAATAGAGGCAGACTAGATGAGCGCGTCACTTCCCTGCTCAATAGCCAGCGGGACTTGACACCCATTCAACGCAAGGGTTTGCGTATGTTATTAGCCCTTAAGGCTTTGCTGTACACATACTGTCCAGCTGCTTTCAGCATTGGGACTTTGGTTCGTGAGTGCAACTGGGAGGGACGGGGGGCAGGTTCCGGTATTGTAGCTAAGCAGGCACTTGAGATGTCCCTACTGCTCATGCTGAACATCCTAAAGCCCGAGGAACAGTTAACCACGGAGTATGTGAAAACCACCGCTGTTGCTCTTTTGTTTTGGAGTCATTGGCATTCCGCTTCCCTAGGGTGTATCCACTCTGAGGAGCTGGGTGAGGCACTTTTGAGTCGGTTCTCAGCCCACTGTCGCCGCAACACTGCATGTACTAGTGTCCAACAGTCGTCTGATTTATTTCTGACACTTCCCCCTGTCCAACCCGGAGAGAAAGTTTTGCGTGGTGTGCTGACTGAGAGATCCGTGGCAATGTTCTCTGCCAATCTTAAACAATTCATCTTGACAGCCCATACACAGAGCCTGCCCATTTGTGTTCCCGTTCCGGACTATAAAGTTGAGGTGAGAAGACTGGATGCAGTTGAGGATTTGACGTTCCCCGGTACCATGTCTAGGACACGAATCACCACAGACCGTTTAAAAGTGGTTCTGTTGCATGCAATGCAAAATCTGGTTGCGCGTACCAGGGTTCCTGAGGGTGTTGAGGATTTTTTACAGACAAATGCACCTGCCCGCACTGCTGCCGAGCAAGGGGTGTTGCGTACTGCACATGCTTCTATTCGCGCTGCCAACCGTGCACCGCCTGCTGCTCTGCTCCTGGTGGAATTGCCTTGCCCCCAAAGCCACCCCCGAAGCCCCGAGCCTGGTTGCGCAGCTGCTTTTGTCCGGTGTGCCTGTGTTCATTGCGGGTGAGTCTGCTGATGTGAAAGCCACTGTTGCTGCTTTGAAGGCCACTGTGGCTGAGGATATGTATCAGTGTGATGTTGCACTTTACAATTTGTCCAGCAAGACCCCGCTGTACACTTCTACGTCCCATCTGGTTTCCATTTGTTCTGCCACTGCCTTTGATAACAGGCTTCCCCGTTACGTGGCTTTTACTGAAGGACCCATGTCGTCTGTGATGCCTGTTGAAATATTCTCATTTCTTTTGAGCCTGGTTCCGGTCCCAGAACGGGCAGGCAACTGGTTTTTGCTGGGGACTCTGTCTGTGTATTTTGCAAGCATGATGTCTACCAGGTTTTCCAAGGACTGTAATGTTGTGTGTGCCCTTTTGGGTGAGGAGACTGTTGTGCCCGATGACTTTGTTCAGCTCATCAGAGCAGGTATCACCAACGCCGACACGTGCCCCCCCAAGTCATGGGAGGATGTGTACCACGACTTGGGGGCAGGTTTTCCTGTGGATTGTTCTGGGGTTAGGTATGTAGATGAGGATCCTGAGGAGCAAGATGGGGAGGCAGAGTCGCAACCAGAGACACAGACTCCAAAGAAGAAACCCAAAACTGCCCCTGCCCCCTCACCCAGTGGCACGCAGTGCGCTCAGGCCACCCCAGCTTCCTCCTCAGGCACTGTTGCCCCTACTGGCAAAGGTATGAATACTTTTGTGAATCATTTTTCACCATCCCAGGGTGGAAACACACAGTCACAGAACTCTGCCACTGCCAAGTCTGGTGCTGCAGCCCCTGCCAAGCAGCCTGCTAACACAGGTGCTAAGAAGCCCCGTGCATCTGGTCTGCGCAAGCGCTAATGCCAGTCCTGCTGCTTATATTGCCTGTCAGCATGAAGTCTGGCCGAAATTTCGGCCAGCATGCAGTCCTCAGCCTCTTCGGCCTTTTATTATTGTGTTTCCCCATAGGCACTGCAAAAGTCTGCTTTGATTCGTCAGGTGGCAAGTATTTGCTTGTAATTGAGTATATTATGTTGCACACCCTGTTCAAATGTCACTGCTCCTGTGTTCCTTGCTCATGTCTACTGTCTTAGGTACCCATTTCAGTGATCATATTCGGAGTTTCGATGGACCTGGCCGAAATTTCGGCCAGCTTAGGCCTGTCTGTCAAATAGGACCATGTGTTTGGACTTTTTCGAAGAGCTGGCCGAAATTTCGGCCAGGTTGGTTAAAATAGGAAATACAAGTACATGCTTTGGGATAGTTTTTTGTGTGCTTCAATGAAAGGTATGTTTGGGGTTCCCTCATCTGTGGTGTATAGGGGGGTTCTGTGATCAACCTCGAACAAAGGGGAGAGAAAAATAGGCAGCCCCCCCCCCCCCCCCCACACACACTGGAATGCAGTGGTCTAAATGTAAAACAACACTATATTTTGGTGATTGAATGTCTTTATTTTGAAAATCTGTGTGTTTCCAGAAATGCAAATAATGGCATATATTTGAAATACACACCTTGTTTTTGCATGTTGCCACCAGGGGGGTTTGGGTACCCAAAAAATAACACCCCTTTTCACATACTTTCCCCCTCATTACAACATGGACTTCCGTGGGCCATAGCGCCAGGTGGGGGGTGGGCAACTTGTGACGCCTAAGAGTTAGAAGGTGGAAACACGAACGAACCATACTTGCTGTCTGTCACAAGGCGCACTGGTTGAGAAACTTGAAGCACCTCTGCAAGCCATGAGTTCTGCCTGGTTATTACTTGATCCAGGACACCACCGGGTGCTGCATCCTTGTGCTATGGTTGTGGGCTCAAGGCCCCCGTAGAGAGCTCCACCTACCGATGGCGGACTTAAGCTGCGGTCCGGATGTCTGAGTCGCTGCGGGCTTTGATACCCCTAGCACCTAGTCCAGCTAGGCAGGCTGGACTATCAATCCTGACCTTGCCCGGGGAGGCTGTCGGCAGCCGGGGATGCATGGGCGGGCAGTGGGTGAGGTGGCAGGGCACACGGTCATGCATGTGTGTCTTGGTGCTCCATGGGTGGGAACCAAGGGCAGGAGCCGTGGTTTCGTTGACGGTTGATGGCTATTAATGTCCTGGCCGCTCTTGCGACGGGGGGGTTAGGGGTTAGCGGGTTAGAGCCGTGGTTTCGTTGACGGCACGCTGTCTATATGGAGATTGTAGACCCCAGCAGGGTTGGCCTCTGTTGGGCGTTGGAACACGGAACACATGGTTATCTGCAGGTGGTAGGATGTAGGAATGTTGAACCTCGCAGTTTGCACATGAGTGAATGATGGCCTTGACACACACACACACACACACACACACACACACACACACACACACACACACACACACACACACACACACACACACACACACACACAGACACACACACTGTTGAGTGCTATCTTCGGTATATTCTGCCAACAATGCGAACTTCAATTGCACACAGCATCATCCATGCACAAAGGGAGACCTCCTGCTGTTAACAATGAGATCTTGACTTCAACCATCATGGGACACTGTGTTGCATGTGCAAGTGGACTGCCGTTGTTGTCATCATGGTTGGGGTTGTTGTTGTTGGTGTTGTTGTTGTTGGTGTTGTTGTTGTTGGTGTTGTTGTAGTTTTGCTGCTGTAGTTGTTGTTGCTGCTGCTGCTGCTGCTGCCGCCGCTGCTATGATCTGTGTTTGATTTTGCTGCTGCCATTATTGTTGCTGCTGAGCTTGCTTGTGTTGAGGGCGCTACCCCTCCCCGCTGCTAAGGGCACTGTGCTTTTTGCTGCTTGCCCTTCCTGTGAGGCCAACAAGTAGTCTCCTATACAATGGTTTACGTTTGCAGCAGAGTATTATGTTGTGGTTTCAAAACTCTGATTGCTCTCCATACAAGAGCCGGAAAGGGTTGACAATGGTTCCCCTCTAGCCTGCCGCTGGGGGGGGGCAGGTAGAGATGCTTGCTGTCACCTTTGCTGCTGTTGGTGTTGCTGTTGAACTGGTGACGATTGAGAACTTTCACCTGCCGCTTGTTGCGCATTGTAGGGGGGTGTTGCCTGAACCGTGCGCGCACCGTGCGCGCACCGTGCGTCCTTTTGCGTATTCTGTGTCCACCAGATCCACAATGCCTGAATCTGAGCTGCCCTGGCTTGTTGTCGCCGGACTGCCTGTGTACTACCCACCGCTCCAGCGGGGATAGGGTGTCGGCCACTGTCGTTGACCCTTCTCCAAGAGGTGGGCGTCGCGTCTCTATTCGGTACGAATAGGGTGGTGAAGAGGTCTTGTACGAGCATGCACCCGAGGAGCGGTTGGAGTTTGCAATTGTGACTGCTGAGAGCCCCGATCCCCCCAACCTGTGCACCATGAGGCGCCGATGGACGCTTTGCTGGAGCCCCAATTACCTGAAGTGGAAGCTGAAGCCCCTAGAATTGATGATCATGAGCCAGAATGCTGTGGCGGATGAAATTGAAATTCCCGTAACCCAACCCAACCAGTGTTGTCGCTTGTGTTGTCGCCTGTGCATGGTTTGTTACGGAGGTGCGTGCAAGGTGCAGAAATTGGGAGCCTGGAACCTGTGACAAGCATCAGATTCAAAAAAAAAAAATTCCCGGTACGCCAATAGGGGCTGCAGGGTGCAGAAAATAGGACCCTGGAACCTTTGACAAGCATCAGACTAAAAATTGAAGAATCCTGGTATGCCAGTATGGACTGCAAGGTGCAGAAATCAGGACCCTGGGTGTGTTTCTATGGGGGCCATTCAACGGGGTACAAGTTGGGCAACCATCCCAAAAACATTGAACCGTGCACGCACCGTGCGCGCACCGTGCGCGCACCGTGCGACAACGCCCCCTAGGCCAATGACATGGTTTGGCGAAAACCGCCGGCAGTGTCATGTCGGCCATGGACCCGGAGGGCAGAGCTGGCCGCTCCCCGGAGCGAGGCCCCGGCAGGGCACGCGGCGCCGGCTGAGGTGGCGGGGGTTCCGGGGGGGGGGGGGGGCGTATGGGCGCGCGCAGGTGCCGTCTCGGTGGGGGGGGGGGCAAACAGGTCATCCCCCACCCCCATGGATTCCTCCTGGCATCCCTCCCCCCCCCCCAGGTCAAGGGAGGGGGCGGTACGCAGGCGCTTCAGGGGCTGGGGGTCACCAGCAGCCGGTGGCCGTGGGGGCGGAACCCCCAGCTTCCGTGGCGGGGCGGTGCACCGCCGGTTGGCCGGGGGAACGCTGGTGGCAGCGCCTCTTACGCTAGGCGTGCCCGCCCCAGCGACGCTGACATGGCCGCCGCCCAGCACGCCATTCCTGCGGCGGCAGCACCTTGCGCCCTGGTGCAACTCTGGCCTGCATGCGGCTGACAAATCCCCTGCACTGCAATCCACCCGTTGAAACGCACTGGGACAAGGTCTAGCCCGGTCATGACTCCACAGGCCCTGCACAATGTCCACGCCCGTGACCAAGCGCTACGGTGAATGGACGAGCCCCATCACGTCCGAGTGCATCACGTCATCCTCAATCAAATTGGGGGCCCCCACTGTCTTAACAGACAACACCGGCGCCGCGCATCTGTTTTGGCTTGAAGGCCGGCCGCTGGAGAAGGGCCGGCAGGTACTCGTGCGCTACTCCGTCGCTGACGCTCGCGCGTGCGACGTCACTCCCGCAGGGGACTGGAACGTGCGCACGCGCGTGCACGAGTACGGCGGTGGGGACTACCTCATTAGTGGCGGCAAAGTTTTTTTCTCCAACTTCGCGGACCAGCGGCTCTGGCAGCAGGACGCGTTCACCGCATCGGACCCGGTTCCGCTGACCCCCGCCGACGCTGCACTCCGCTTCGCAGACGCGACACTTGACGAGCGACGGTCACGGATCATCTGCGTCATGGAGGATCACTCCGAGTCTACTGCGCAGCCGCGAAACTGCATCGCGGCGGTCGCACTCGGTGGGTCTGGCTCGCCCGCCCCCCCTCAGGTCCCAGAGCGCGTGAGTCTCGAGAGTTGCTTAATTGGTGGGGTCTGCAACAGCATGGCCGGTCGACCAGGCTGGGATGGGTTTTGATATTGGGAGCACACACCTTGGCAGCTGACGCTGCCCGGCGCATTTCTTAGGCACGGGCCTTCTGTCGCGTGGTTGGCAAGGCAACCGCCTCAGTGCTGACTGTTGCAGAAAGCGGCGAAACTCTGGTTTTTCCAGTCAAGGAGAGTCTCGGATCGCAGACTTGCTGCCAACGGTTGCTGATTTGCTGCATCAGATGGCTGTTAACAGTTGCCAGAGAGCAATTCTGGGTGAAACGCCCACTGGAATCCTTCTTTGGGGCCGCACAATTTCTGTGATGCCTTTCAAACAGCTTGTTACGGTTGCGGCGCTTGCCATGACTGCTGTTGTTAGCGTTGTGTAGTTGTGGGTGTGAGGTGCGGATGTGGAATGTGGACGGGCAAGGGGACTGTGGCGGGGGTTTGAAGGTTGCAAGGCAAATGCGGCAGATGGCAACGGGATGTGGGAGATGAAAAGTGGCATGAGGATGTGTGGCAGCACTTCCGCTCCTCTCGATTTTCCGGCCAACCCTCCATTGATGCTCAGCGAATGGTGGTTGAGGTCCGAAGTTTGAATGCGGTGACCACGCAAGACTCACACCCACTCCCCAAGATCGAGAACATTTCAGCTCTTGGCCCTTGCAGATGCTGTTTTGAGTGCCTGGTGTCTGAAGGTTCTGGTACAGCCACCCCAACAATGAGCGTGTGCGCAGCACAAGCACTGCAGCGGCATAAATACACCAAAGCCTTCCGTCGTGTGGCAGGCCACAACTGTTGTAAACATGCAGCGGGATGGCCTCTGCCTGAAGCCCCACGTGGAGTGTTTGTGCCCAAGCCCATTGTGCACCACATCATTGGAGCAGTGGTACAGGACCCCAGACCCGGGAAGGGGCAGGGGTTATGGGGTCTAACCCGGGGGCTGGGCTGGGCTCGGGCGGGGCAGGGGCCCACATCTTCGGGGAAGGGGGGGGCTTTCCAGACCTTGGGGGCCAGTTGGGGGGTTCGAGGGGTGGCAAAAGTGGGGGGCTGCCGGTGTTGATATGTAGCCCCCTCCCCCGGCCCGTTGCGCAGTCTGTTCTCGCTCTGACAGTGCGTTTTGGCAGCGTGTATTTCTCACACCAATTTGCATCGTTTCCCCCTCCCGCTCCTCCTGCAAGTTATGTGCCTTTCAGTGGTTGCAATCCAGTGGCTCTTGGTGGCTGTGTTGAACAGGGTATGTCCACCAAAGGTTCCACCTGCACCTCCGCTGAGCTCACCTTGAGTTACCCCCCCCCCCCCCCCCTGCCCTGCGCAACAATTACCCCCTGGTATTTTGTGACACCACTGTTCCCACGGGCATGTCCAACGACCAACGCCTGGTGAAACGTGCTTTTTTTTTTTTTGCTTTAAAACGTTGTCCAACGACCACCCGCCAATGAAAACGCCGCAACATTTGCTGGTCATTGCGCAACTTCTGTGCTTGTGCATTGTGGACAAAGGAATCCGTGCATTTCCGTTGTTGCTCTCAGGTGCTCGCAGGCGGCGGCGATTTCGTTGCAAACCCGACGCTCAGCCCGGACGGCCGCACCCTCGCGTGGTTCCGGTGGAGCCACCCGAACATGCCCTGGGACGGCACAGAGTTGTGCGTGGCTGCCGTAGACGACTCCGGGGCCCTGGGGGAGACGCGGGTCGTGTGTGGCGGTCCCTCGGAGTCCGTTCTGGAACCTCTGTTCGGTCCCGACGGGGCCTTGTACTTCATATCGGACCGCAGCGGCTGGTGGGGCCTGTACAAACAGCCCCCGGGCACCTCCGATGTCACGCCCGTCTTCTGCCGGGAGGTGGAGCTCGGGGGGCCTATGTGGCAATTCGGCAGGTCATTGTACCGACTGCTCCCCGACGGCACCGTCCTCTGCACTGTGTTCGACCCAAAGGTCCCTGCTCTTCCTTTGCCGTATTGCACAGTCAATGGGGGCCACGTGCGCCCCAAACTGTTGGTGCTAACTCGCCCAGCCTGAGTACGCCTGCGTACGCTAGGACACAACAACAACCAGGTTGCCCTAATACATGCACCTCACTCAAGTGTTGGATATTATTTTATGGGGAGTTGGGGGACTGTAGGGTGTGTTTGGTGGCAAAATTTGCTGTTGCATGGTGAGAAAGCAGAGTACTGGAATACAAACCTGCTGGCCTAGCAGTCGAGGTTCCTAGCAGCCAACATGCCGATCAACCGGGGCGTGTAGCTCAGTGGTAGAGCGCCCGCTTTGCATGCGGGAAGTCCAGGGTTCGATCCCCTGCTCGTCCAATTTCTGGTGTGGCACATTTGCAACCGTTATGATAGGGCGGGAACGAGTGGCTCAACACCTTAGAGCACCAGAGCGAAAACCCTGGGGTTGGAGGTATAAGGCCTTCCTCCGCCTCCTTTCGTTAGTTTTCGACGTGTATGTCATCACGTCTGTACTGTGATATGTTTGGGCCCATTCTCTGTACTGTGATATGTTTGGGCCCATTCTCTGTACTGTGATATGTTTGGGCCCATTCTTCCTTCCCAGGTTCACCACACACACCATCCTTTGGCATGACCCTATGCTGTTTGCGCTACAACCACCTCTCCTCGGTCGGCGAACCGCAACCTACAGTTATGCTGAAACAGGTCAGCGATCAGCATAATACCACAAGAACAGAAAATTGCTGGCGTTAGGATTTGCAGATGGTGGGAAGCGCCACGGTCCAGCGGTATTGGTGCTGTGGACGATGGTCAAGTAGCAAATGGAAGGCACCACCAGGTTATCAAGGTGCATGTCGCTCTTGTGGTCACACACATGGTCTGTTCCGATTCGTGATGTTTTTGTTCCGCGACCCGTCGGTATGGCTTAATGTCCTTCGTCAGGTTGGTACCCCTCAGCTGTGTGTTGCCGACCCCCGGAATTTCTCCCTTAAAGCGCTGAGCATTCCCATCTCCGAACGCGTCGGCCTAAGATGGGCGGAGGGGCCGCAGGGGCTCGTTGGCGCGTGTCTGACGGGCTCCCCGGTGGAGCCTTCGCAGATCCGGGTCGGGCACTTCCCGACGCTGGAGGCGCTCCTGGCGTCATCAGCGGATAATTGGACGGCGGTTAAGTCCTCCGTAGCATCAGCCATCGACAAGGGCTACCTGTCGAATCCACGGCCCATCGAGTTCCCGACGGAGGCAGGGCGTAAGGCCTGGGCTATTGTGTATTCTCCGGCGAACAAGGATTTCGTAGCGCCCGAAGGAGGTGTGTGCGTTGTGGCCATCCCCCCCCCCCCGTTCGCGAAGGGGGGAGGGACACCGATGGGGAATTCGTCAGGTCCGCTCTGTTTGTCCTTGTGCGTGCGCGCGCTCCCGTGTCTGCCACATCTGGAATAGTGTTTTCAGTGTTTTCAGTGTTTCAACATGCTGCAGGTTGGATCCAAAAACTTGCCTGCTACAAACCCGCCGCATGGAGAAGCACGGTGGTGTCAAAAAAGACGGGTTGCAGTTCTTTGGCTCCCCCAGGACTGACTTCGACAAACATCACAAAAGACATCACACTGGATTTCGGGTGTACAACATGGTAAATGATCGGCCCACGGAACCACCCCTTAAGGACAGGTAAGGAGCGTCATGAATGTCACCAATTGTGCCAAGGGCGTCCCAGAAGCTGGTTCCAAACAGCCAAGTTTGATCGCCTGCTCCAATTTCTCGTGCACTGTGATTCAGCATCCTCTATTGGCTCTCTTGTGATTGGGCGTCGTTTTCCGCTCAGCAATTTGACAGGCCTCTCAATAATCTTTGTCTGAAAGAAATTGTGCTGAAACTCTTGTTGTCCCTTTTGACAACGCCGCAATTTTGCAACACCTGTTTACAAGCCTCAAACCCTTGTCTCAGACCCTGCCCTCCATCGAAGCGGGCCTCCGAGCCCCCCGAGGCGATCCTCTGATGAGCACCAACGGTTGAAGCATGCCGCAGAACCTGTTTTGGGGGCCTGTCGGTGGGGGTCTTCGAAGCATGCCGCAGCATGCCGCATCACACTGAAAATTGGGTTGGGATTTTTTGGGAAAAAATATCGGACCAAAATATCAATCCCGTCCCTGAGCCCTCATGTGTCAGAGATGGCCAGCACTCTAGTGGTGAAATGCTGCATCTGTATTTGGGGGTCTCATTGAATTCCTGGTTCTCACAACATGTGGCAAACCTGCCAGGGGCAGGGCCCCATAGTCCAACCCAGGGTTGTTTTTTTTTTGCTGTGCTGTGCTTTTCTTCACCTCGTCTTCTGATGTCTACTGTTGAACGCACTGAGGAGGGGACAACGCAACCCAAGAGGAACAAGGAGACAACCAGGAGTACTACAGACTGTTTGCGGTGGGAGTGGAAGCACAAGTGTGACGAGGAATAACAACATGACCACCCATGAATTGATTCTGTTGTGTTCATCTTTGCAGGATGTCAGGAGATGCATGCCTTTGTGTTTGGTTCTGGGTTTTGCCACCTTTTCAGCTTCTGGAAAATTTGGTTACCCCCCACCTACGGCTTGAAGCATGCCTCAGCACGACGCAGCACAGCAACTTTTTCCTGGGAACCGTTGGTGCTTGCTGAAGACGACAGTTGGGTGGGAGTGGGGCAGGCTCCTTGGATGTTCGGGCCACTGACAAGGAGGTCCTGCGCCTCCTTCTGAACCCACGTGACAATTTTTACGAGGTAGGCCCGCTGAGCCCCAGGCCTTAGGCAACAGAGATGATCTGACAGCCGACGCCAGCCGCACCCTTCAGTTCGCGCCCGTGCGTCCCGTCGGCACCGAACGAAACCGAGGCACGATGAACGGCGCGTATCGGAAACACTGCACCGACAGGGCCCCGGCCGTCCGGAGGCATGCCTCCACTGACCGAAACCAGGTGCCTTGGACCGCAAATGTCATCTGGCGAACCTGCTCCACTTTTGCTGCCCCCCCCCCCCCGGTCAAGCCTCGTGTGGGGACCTCAAGGCAATGTTCGGTGCTAGTCTGGTTTGCGCTGCAAGGGCCGCAAGGCAAACCACTTTACGCAACAAAGAACAGCAGATTTGGAGTGAACTGCGTAAGTCTGGCATGGGGTCAGGATGATGCTGGTTTATCCGAAACCTGTGATCATGGCCCGGGTCAAGCCACTGCCCGTCCCACTCCTCGTGTCACAGCCAAGCCCCCGCTGCTGGTGAAGATCCACGGGGGCCCCACCTCCGCGGCCAGCACGGCCTACAACCTGCGTATCCAGTACTGGACCAGCCGCGGGTACACCGTCGCCGATGTTAACTACGGCGGGAGCACGGGGTACGGGCGAGAGTACCGCGACCGGCTGAAGGGGAACTGGGGCGTAGTGGACGTGGACGACTGCACCAACATCGCGCTGCACCTCGTCGACATCGGCGAAGTGGACAAGGACATGCTCTGCATCGACGGCGGCAGCGCTGGCGGCTACACAACTCTTGCGTGCCTGGCCTTCAAGGACGTGTTCAAGGCGGGGGCCTCGCACTACGGCGTCAGTGACCTTTGCGCCCTGGCGGCAGACACCCACAAGTTCGAGTCCAGGTGCATGTGCATGAGGATCGAGGGATTGGAATGAACACACCCCGTGACCCAGTGCCTCTCGGTGCCTGTGCCGCAATGCCTGTCGTTACAACGTGTCTGTCCAAATTTTCGGAATCTTGCGTGCTCGAAGGCGGTGTCAGCCACAACCAGCAAACCTACTCCATTTTTGTGGTTCACCCTCCCATCCCCCCTCCCCCTCCCTGTATCCGATATGATATTGTCTGCATATTCCCTGTGTATGCCCACACATACACACGTTTCTGATGAGGTTGCTAAACCTCATCAGGGGCATTTCTGGTTGTAGGTCGGGTCCGTGTCGCAGATTAGTGTCTAGTGTCTATGCACGGTGGTCCACTGAACCGTCATTGTCACGTGCGCACCGGGTGCATAGACCCAACACATGCAAACCACAGGCTCATTTTGCGCACGATTTGGGTCGAGATCGGGTTGCAGTGTGCATTTCGCACGCGGACCGGGGCAATGGGTCTCCGAGAGGCGGCGTTCTGCCGCAATCCATCGCTGCAGGTATCTTGATACGCTGATCGGCCCATACCCGCAAGAGAAGGCGAAGTACGACCAGCGGTCCCCCATCAACGCTGTGGACGCCATCCGCTGCCCTGTAGCCTTTTTTCAGGGGATGGAAGACAAGATTGTGCCCCCAAACCAGGCGGAGATGATGTTCGATGCGCTGAAGGCGAAGGTCCCAACTGCCCCTCAGCCCCTGCTCTGCAGCCCTGTTTGTGTGGTCAGTGCCCTTGGATCCTCACGAGGCCGTGTTGATGGGAACTTTGTTTTCGTTTGGGCGCCACGTCGTAGTCAAGTGATCGACTCCCTCTCGTGCGGCAGTGAAATGGACTAAAACCCTCCAGCGCCAGCCAAGCAAAGCTTCACACCGGCTTTTTTGCAGCAGAAACACGGTGAAAAGAAACCAGCGCAGTTCACCAAAATGGCTTCATCCCCCTTGTGGCAGAAAGCCTCTGGTTGCCCCCATGCTCTGGGACCCCGGTTTGGCATGGCATACCCAACACTTGAGAGGTGCCAAACACCCGGCTCATTCCCTCCCCGGTTTGGGGGTGGGTCACAGTACAGCTGGTCCGCTCCCGCCTATTATCAACAACCTGATCCTGATGCCCTCTTTTCGCCCTGGTATCCTCATCCAAAGGAGGTTATGCAGTTGTCGCGTGATCGCACATGTCGCCTGCAGATTCAGAAGTGGCAGTGCGGCCATTTACACGTGTTTGTGCAGTGGGCGGGGTGGGAGGGGAGGATCACAAGCATGTGCCCCACTTTGGCTGTGACGGCACGCATGTTGTATCTTGGGTGCTCTACCTTTACCTCTGCCTCGCCCAAATGTCCACTTGTACTCCTTTTGTGCTCCATTGTCTTCCATCATTTACACAGGGACTCTTGGTTAATCTTGAACGTGTAGAGTTGAAGAACATCATGGCACCATCTGTAAGACAAGCAAGGAAAAGGTTGGTCAAGAAAGGGATCAGGACACGCCACAATGTATACAAAAGGCCTCCAAACTAGCGTCTGAGCAGCTGCTGCGGGACCAAAATTTTGCACTACATCTGCACTATGTGTATTGCATGCGCATTGCATGAACATCCTTCTCCGAGTTTAATACCCTGACCCTGGGACTCTCTCACCTGGCACATATGGCCTGTTGGTAGCCAAGCTGCAAAGGGGGGCAAGAGATAGCCTGCCCCCTCTCTGCAAATCTTTTCCTGGTACATGGAGCCTCTACGTCCTCTCCTCGGTGCTCGTCTCCGTTTTAGCGCTTGCCCTGTTTTCTTGGCGTTGCTTTTTCTCTCAGCGACACTGGTGCTGCTTTGTGCAGGGGCTGCCCACAGCGCTAGTCTTGTTCGACGGCGAGCAGCACGGATTCCGTCAGGCCGCCAATATCCAGCGCTCTCTCGATGGCGAGCACCAGTTCTTTGCAAAAGTCTTCGGTTGGGATGTGCCCGTGGAGAAGGAAATAGTTGTAATGGGCCAGACGGCACGGTATTGACCTGAGAGGCATCAGTCCCATCTGCTGGCGTGACGACGTTGTGGACTGCCTGCAGGCCGGGCCGGGTCTGCAGGCGGCTGCTCTGGAAGTGCCGCACGTCCGGTGGGACTCGATGCCGTGGCTGTGGAAGCGTGTGTTTTTTGATTGTGTGCCGGACTGCGGAGTATTGATGGCTCTGGTCTAAAGACTGTGAAGAGTGCCGCTTGATGCCGGCGGCTGTGCGTTCGCAAGCGTTGTCAAGGATCGGCACCACTGCCCATTGCGCGCGGTCCGAGGCCTGGTCAAGGGCAGCGGCGCGCAGGTTTACGCAGAAGTCACGCACAAGAGCAGCTGCCTACTCCAAATACTGTAGGCTTAGCCGAAGAAGGGCAGGGTCCCTGGGTGCGAGCACTGTGGCAGACACCCGGTGGCCATGCGGCGTCAGATTGCACTGGACATAAGACGAGGAGGCGAGATGAGGTGAGGTGGGGTGAGGTGGGGTGAGGTGGGGTGAGGTGGGGTGAGGTGGGGTGGGGTGTACTGGGGAACCTCCAAGCCCCCCCCAAATCGGCGGCTGAATTCGGCCGACCTCGCCGATTTGTTCCGCCGATTTGTTGGGTTTCTGGATTTCGCCAATTTGTTTTGCCGATTCTTCGGGTTTCTGTGATTTTGCCCATTCGTTCTGCCGACTTGTTGGGGATTCTGGGATTGTAGGACACCAAATTTGGAGGTGTCAACCTAAGATGTGCATCATTTACTGCGGGACACTGGATAATACTTTTTCTTTCTATATTGGTTCTTCAGATTGGCACTATGAAGTGTTTTTACTGCCCAGAGAAAGACGCATCTCTGGTCCCCTGGGATTCATTGTCCCCCAGTGATCAAACTTTTCTGCGGGACAAGTACCCTGATGCTGGTCAGGGGGCAGTTTGCAACTTATGTGTTCGCTCTGCATGCCCCAGTGCGTTCTTCAGCCGCCTGGTGCAGCCACGTCTTTGGCCACAGAGTCAGTGGAATCTGGGGTCGTGGAGCCTTCAGCGTCTGTTGCAGAGTCTGCTACTGCTGCCACAGGGTCTGCCACAGGGTCTGCAACAGACCCACCTAGCGCATCACAATCAGATGGTCAGAAGGTGTGCGCAAAACCTTCGCGCCCAGACACTTTGAAGAAGGCCAAAAAGCCCCGTGTGCTGAAAAACATTACAGTTGCACAGAGGGTTGAGAATTACGGTCAGTATGGTCTGTACGACAACAGAGACGAATTTTTTTTCCGAAAATTCAGAGATATTTTGGGTTTCCACATGACTCCAACTATTGAGCAACCATAAGGAAGGTGTGTTTGGGGCCTGGGACTGAGATCCAGGGCACTTGGAGCCTGTTTTGCCAAAAAATCGGTGCGCCGATTTGTTTGCCGATTTGTTGGGATTTCTTCGCCGATTTTGGGGGGGGGGGGGGGTTGAACCTCCGAGTGCCCCTATCGGCCCCCCTCTGGGAGGCTGTTGCCAGCGGCAGCAGTATGGCGGCCTGCGTTAAGCATCAAGCTGCCTGTTGTTATCATACTATCTACTGGAAGTCTGGTCCTGCCACTGGGAAGGGGTGTCGTTGGATTCCCCGGGTTGCCGCAGGGTGTCGGCCTCCCAGCAACCACCCCACGCACCCGCGACATATTGGGGAATTTGTGTTCGCAGTTTTGATGTTTTGACAGATGGTCACTCCCGGACCCACAAGAAGAGAGTGCCCAAAGCGTTTTCGGGGAACTGTCACATGCTGATGGGTTCTTGCCAAGTGTTGTTAATTTACCACCCACCGCCGTCAACCACCAGCATTTGTTGGTTGACCAATCAACCGCCGTCAGTGACCAGCCAACTACTGTAGGTCCAGTGCCGTTGAAAACGACACTTTCCCATCAGAACCTCAGGGGCAATCCAACAGAGGTGGTCTGGCCCTGGCCAGACCTGATGGTGAGGGCCCACGCTCATATCCTGCTGGTGGGCCTCAGATAGTCACGTTCGAGGGACATGGGTGAGGATACCATTGGATCCAGTACACCCACGTCTCTAAGCAGTGTTAGTTGCGAACCGAGAATCATGCAATCGCGACATTGCCTTCAAGAAAATGTTGCAGTGTGCATTTGGCCGCCGCCCATTCTGCGTTGTTGTTGTTGTTGTCACATGCTATGCTCATCCGTGGGACTTCTGCACTCAGCTAACCCAGTTTGGTAGTGATCTACCCTACGTACATGATGTGCAAGATGGTTTTGTGTGGGGCACACGAGGTGGGTGGGTGGTGGTGGGGGGGGGGCTGCAGTATGGGACTCGGCACCAAGGGAGCCGCCCCACCACCAACTTAGTTGGACCCCTTGGCTTGGCTTTATGTAGCCATATTGATCTTTCCCTGCTGTAGAGACCCCTGGACGCTGAACGATGTCCGCTTTGCGCCCAAGTATGCGGATGAGGTGTACAAGTTGTTGTTGCTTGTGGACCAACTTGGGCAATATCGATGGGTTGGTGGATTGGCTTGTGGCGCCCGTAGTGACACACGAATTCTGAAGGAGTGTGGGCCACAGCCTAGCCACTTCGAGAAGGGTGAAGTCATGTTGCTAGATGATGGTTTCCCATGGCGATTACATAGGGCTATCCCATACCCGAAGCCAAAGAAAAAGCAACTTGCACGATGGTGCCCCAAGTACAACGATGGCCACTGATTCCTTTGTGGGCGTGGTGAACACCCATTTACCCAATTGTACGCATGGGCAATTTGTCGCGATGTGTCCACAAAGCTTGGGCTCAATTGGGAGTTGTGGATTCAGTTTGTATCTCATGGTGCATGCGGTCGTACACGTGCAGCAGTTCATGAACAAGAGGAGCGATAGGTATCAACCACATGGTCCTTGGGGTCATTTCCCGATGAACATCTTCCGGACGAAAGCATGTACAATGGATTCCGACTCATCCACATGCTCGTCCACCTCCTCGTCAAGTTTATCGTCGCTCACCCCGAGGAATACCTCGTGCAGTAGTGATGCGGTTGAGTCAGAAATCGATTACTCCCCAAATGACGAATACAGTGGGAGTGGCCATGGAAGGCACCGAACCGACACATACATGGAATTGGGCACCCCATGTGGTGTAGCTCGAAACGCGAAACGATATGAAACGCGAAACGAAATGAAACGCTCGTCGTGCGAGAATGGGCACCCCGTTCGGCGAGGGGGAGTCGTTGCAAGCAACTTCTCCTTGGTTTTCGCTAAGGGAGTAACGCCCCTCCTCCGCAACCACAATAGAAGGGTGTGATTCCGGACGACACTTTCCACATTGAGCCGGGGCCATAGTCTCTCCATTGTAGAGAGCGATGGTGTCAACAGATCAATGTGCCACCCCCCCGCCCCCTCTAGCCCAACCCCAACCCCCTCCCACTCAGTGGGTTTTGTATAGGCAGGTGCTCCAAATGGTCATGGAATGGTGTTTTTTCCTTCTTGTTGCAACTTTCACTATTTTTGCCGTTTAAGAGGATTATTCGTGCCCTGCGGCGTGCCCCGCGGCACGCAGGTGTAGCCCTCAATGGGGGCAGGTGGGGGGGCACCCCCTTGGGGGGGGGGGGTTGGTGTTGGTGCTTTGGTGCTTTTAGATATCTCTTGGGGACACAAGAAATGCGCCAACATGGAGCCTTTTTCAGGGTCCATGTCACTATTGCCTCGTTCATGCCCGCTGAGTGCCCTGTAGGGGGGGGGGTATGTGGGGTATATTCATATAGCCCTTGAAGAGGGCTATTTCTAATACCCAAGTCTGCATGCTGAACGGACAATATGGTGGAGAATATGTGTATGTGTTTGAGAATATCAGCACCACCCCGGCACACGCAGCACAAAAACACGTAGTGAAACAAAAACACACACAAAATCCTCAGCACATGACCCCGGGGGTCGTAAAGTGGGGGGGAGTCCCCCACAATGGTGGGTGATTGTGAATTGAAGGCAGAATAAAAGTAGAAGTCGTTGTGGACAGAAGGCAGTGGACTAAGGGTTGCTGTGCGCATGTTGTGAAGCACGACCATTCTCCAATTAGAGAATCAAACGCTAAGCCCTCACATTTGGTTCGAAGTGTGGTTTTGTGTGTCCCTGTCTTTGTTGATTAGTGGGAGCATGTCCATGGGCGTGCTTGCGCCCCAGCTTGAGAGGCCCGGGCACCTACTGGGTTCAAAAATGGAGTCTCAATAGTGAACACTTCCATTAGACAGCCAACAAGCCACTAACAATTTCTGCGCCCGGGTGTCTCACCTGAGCCACCTTCATGACGATAATCACTCCTCCTGCGAAGTGTAAAAGGGTAATTGAGACAAACATGAGGCTAGAAGTTGACTTGGAATATCAGCTAGTGGAAACCCTGTCCTGCCCCTCTGACCAGGTGAAGGAGGGGAATGCTGGTCCAGTGGAAGCCCACAAATATGGAAAATACCATGGCCCAGTGTTGCCTTTCAGGTGCACACGTTGGGTGGCGGCTGTTTTGGTCTTGCGGCTTCCTTGCTTGACCTCCAGAGGGTCTTGCTGTGGAAGACGAATGCGGGCAGGCTTGGTGGATGCCACATCAAATGGGCACTGTGCACGTTCTGTGCTTGTGCTGTGCACCAGCCGCTATGACCCATTTTGTGCACTGCAACACCAGGGCCAAGGAGTGTGAACATTATTGGGATTGTGTTCGTCAGTGGACATTGGAAGTGTAGTGTTAACACTGCGCTTCAGAGGGGCTGGCAATTCTGACAATTTTATTTTTGAGGGCATTTGAGGGTATTTGCAACACAGTGCAACACAGTACCCATAATGCCTCTACCAATGTGGAGGAGAAGGGCGGCAACAACAGTCGCAGTGCGGTGTCGCAAAGCCATTGAGGTTGTTGAATCCAATGTGCAGGCGCATGATGTAGCCACGCATACAATGCTCCGACAAGATCTGGCAATCCTTGAAATTGGCTGATGGCTCATCAGCAGTTCCTTTGCTGCACAAATTGTGCATTTCGGGCCATGTAGGAGGACTTTCTGGGAAGACACAATTGGCTTCCGGAAACATGCCATGTTTTTCGCCGTTGCAGCGCTGCTTGCCCCCTCCCTCAGCCGCTTACATTGAAAGCCCGTCCATCCCTCTCCTCTCTCCTCGTCGCAGGCGACTCCATGTCGTTCCACATTGATCCCCGGACGCAAACCGCCCTACAGTTGCTGGAGGATGGGTGCATGGAGGCAGCAGGAGCAATGCTGCAGGAGGCGGCCCAAGGGGGCTGCTGCGAAGCCCTGCTGCAGATCGCCATCATCCTGCAGGCGCAGGGCCTGGCCCCCGTCGCCACACAGTACGTCACGCAGGCTGCCGAGAAGGACTATCCAAAGGCCCAGCTGCAGCTGGCCTCCTGGCTCCATCACGCCGAACTCCCCAACCTCGAGGAGGCATGCTACTGGTACGAGCAGGTGGCCCAGAACTTGTACCAAGCGGTTGGCGCGCAGGAGCTTTGTGGTGCAGAGGACTTTGAAGTGTTGGTGCTCGGCTGTTGCGGGGTCGCCAAAGTCGCCACAGACCTGGGACGGCCCGGGATGGCCCACGCATACCGCGGGATGATCAGTGACGTCAGCCGCCGCCATCCGGATGTCACCCGCAGTGAAGCCATCGCAGCCATCATCGATGCGGCCAGCTCGCAGCTGAAGGAGACGGATGTGATCGCACCTACCCCTGTCGCTGCCCCTGCCCCTGCCCCTGCCCCTGCCCCTGCCCCTGCCCCTGCCCCCGTCTCTGCCCCAGTCCAGACCCAGGCCCATGTCCCTGACCTTGACTCGGACTCCAACCCGGATCTCTGCTCCAGTGCTGGCCTGAACGTTGTCTCTGCCTCTAACCCGAATGACAACCAGAACGCTACGCGGGAGACGGTCACCGACTCGTGCAGGGACATCCGCCTTTGCCCTTGCCCGCACCCCACTGACGACCTCTGTGACCACAGCGCAACCCGAACCCCCTCCCTTTGCCCCCCTAATCCCTCCGCCGTTGCTGCCCCTGAGCCCACCCACTGCGCCCCGGGTCCGGACGGGAACGCTGACGCTGACGGCGTCCCAACCCCCGGCACCGTTTCTCCTGCCGCTGGTCCCGCGCCGCCGCTGCCGCACCCGCGTCCTGACGCTTCCTGTGGCCTGCCGCCTTCCTTTGAGGGTGCCTCACAGGGCACGGCTCTGCCGGAGCTCAACTCCGGGATCGACCGCGAGGCCGCCGCAGACCAAACCCCAACGCCTTTGCCGGGCCCCGCTCCTGCGACGACCCTTGACTCGACGCTCATGTCGGGTACAGACCGTGAGCCTGGCTCTACCGCCAGCGGTGGCCATTCGGTCCCGCTTCACTCTGATTCAAAGACCACCGCCGGTGGTGGCGTCGTAGGCGCCTGCGAAGGCGCTGCGGCGCCGCAGACTCTGCAGGCGCTGCAACTCATTGAGGAGGGGGACTGCGAGGGGGGCGGGAGGCTCCTCGCGGCCGCGGCTTCCGAGGGCTGTCCGGAGGCGCTGCTGCAGATCGGGCGGCTACTGAAAATGCAGGGCCTCGCAAAACCGGCGGAGGACCACCTGCGCAAGGCTGCGCGCCTGGATCACGCGCACGCGCAGCTCGAGCTCGCGTGCCTGCTGCACCACGGCACTGCGAGTGACGAGGCACGCGCGGAGGCGCACACGTGGTATGCCGCAGCGGCGGAGCGGCTGTGGGGATGCCTCAAGGGCTGTACGCGGCACTGCGACTCGGAAGCCCGGCAGTCGCGCGCGCGCATGTTTGCGCTTGCGGCGTACGGGGCGGCAACGCTGGCGCCGGCGGAGCGGCGGGGCGCGGAGGAGCTGTACCAGCGGGTTGTGGAGGTGGCGGATGCGATGCCGGGTTGCCTGGACTCCGGCCTGCTGCAGTCGGCGTGTGTGGGGCTGGCGCAGGCGCTGGCGGCGAGGGCCGACGCCCCGGACGGGGCGGATGCTGCGGCGAAACTCGCACTGCACCAGCGCGCCCAGCACTACTTGGGCCGCGCCAAGGCGTGCGGGACGAGCCCCAATGCCTGCGGCCGTCCGACGCCGGCCGCTGTGGCAGTGGAGGCCGAACCGGTCGCGGCACGCCCGGAGACCTCGGTCACGCCCGGTTCTTCGTCCCAGCCCCAGCCCCCGTCCACATCGACGGAAGACGCGGGCTCCCCCAGCGGCGTTTGTGTGCATGCCCAGCCCACGCCCCTCGTGCCGCCGCCCTCACCCGCGCTGGCCGCAGAAGTGGCGTCGCTCCGGGCGCTGGTGCAGCAGCAGGCCAGCGCTCTGGAGGCGCTCGCGGCCCGCGTTCGGCATCTGGAGCAGGGCACGCGCGACCCGAGCGCGGTCCTTCGGCTCCCCGACGGGTACCTCATCAGCCCCGACCAGCGGACGGTGCTGAAGCCCAAGGCTGCGGCCAACGGCAGCGCCGTGTTCCTCACGGCCCTCACCGCCGGCACCGCCTGCCATTGGGACGTCACGCTGCTGCCGCGTGATGCGCTGCTGGGCTGGGGCCTGTCGTGCGGAGTCGTGCCGGGGGACCACCCGCTGGAGGCCGAGCCGGGGAAGGGCTCGTGCGGCTTCGCGATAACGCACAATCGAGAGCTGTGCTGCCCCGGCCCACAGCACCGGGCCTCCCTCCGAACGTCCTTCGAGGCCAATTGGCTGCGCCCCGGCAGCACCGTCCGCCTCGCGTTCAATGGGGCGGACGGCACGCTGACCTGCCGGCGTGTGAAACCGCCCGAGCGCCAGCCGCCGCTGGTGCTGCAGCGGCTGCCGGTCCGGGACGGTCCGCTTTTCCCCGTGGTGTGGCTGGCGGGCGGGCACAGCGATGTGGCAGTGCGCGTGACGGAGCCGATCTTGGACTGAGTCTCAGTTTGGGGGGCAGTCCTTGTGGCAGCGCAACCGGAAATCCCACGGTCTGTCTCTCGGCATCGGCCCCGCTGGAGAGCCACCAGCTTCTACCAGCACCAGAGCCACCCCAAACTCCCTTCTTATTTCTTGTTATTTCTTGGCCATCAGCCGTCCACAGAAGTGTCGTAATGGAAGCGCACAAAGTACCGGAGCTGTCAAGCGTTCCATTTTTCCGCCTCGAGGACCAGCCTGGGTCCTCGAGTATCTGCAGACAATTTGAACACATGCGGAACCATGCAGCTCCAATGTGGTGCCGCTAATGGCGTGCGTTGTCGTCCAAAGGCGGGCGATGTCCCACGCTGGTCTGGCCCACTCTCGGAAATAGTGTTTAAAGCACTTCTCTGCGTGCGGGACTGGCCGAAGGAAATGATTAAGTGTATCATTGCGGGCAACGGCCTACCGATGATATGGGCATAACAACAAGAGACCCCGGCAACCGCCAAAGCAAACACGGACCGAAAGAAAATGCAACGAACAGTACTGTGGACTTCGCCGTTTTCAGAACAACGTGGGTTGAATAATGGTGATTTTGAGGCCACGTGGAGGATCGGCCCAAAGAAGCAGGAGGGAATCCCAGGCCGCCTTTGCATCTTGATCTCTTTCCTGATAACGTCCCATCGCTGTGCCCGACGTACAGCGAGCAGTCCCTTTGCTGCATCTCTCAGCATCGAACGCCCACAATTTGGAGGTTTTCCAGATTTCAATACCTACGCAATACTGGAAGCAGCCACAGGTCCATTCGTTTTAACCTTCTGGCCTCAGCCCCGCAACGCCCCCCCCCCCGCCCCCAGCCCATTGCAACGTCCCATCTTGCCTGAGGCACATTCCTTATCCTCTGCTCCCGAACATCGTACGCTTCAAAACACCGTGCATAGCCCTCCAAGTGCTGAACCATTCGCCCGAAGAGGAAGCTCCAACAGGTGTTTGCAAACATGAACAATCTTTTGTTGGATCCCTCCCTTTCATTCAAGTGCCCTCTCACCCGAGTACTTGAGCTTTTAGGAAAACACTGAATCAGTTGCCATGGTGGTTGCCCAACATGGCTTGGTTGTGACTGGCGTATCGTCTTAGGCTTGTCACGGTGTGTTCGACTCCCACTGTAGTCATTTTGGCAGCCGCATTTCTGCCGGAGACCAATGGCTGCTTTGCCCAACAGAGGCAGGTGTTGAGGAGATCACAAATGAGGCTGCGGAGCTGCAAACCAAACGGTGTTGCTTATAAATGACCTGTTGGGCTGATGTGATCGGGCCGTAAGTGGACAAGCTTCTGGTTGGAGCCCATTGCTAAGCCAAAGGGGGTCTCTCGGCTGCCTGCCGAAGGCCATCCGGCATGAGAATTTGTTTGTGCACCTTCGTCTGCAGCCCCACTTGCTATGCTCAAAGGAATAGAGGCTTGGAGGCTTGGAGGCAAGACCGGATGTGGTGGCGTGGTGCGTATGCAGTGCGAACAAGAAAGCGCAACGGACCCCAGGCAGCCATTAGTTTGAGGGGTTTTGGCCAGTGCATTCTATGTTCAAGCCTTTTTAACTCTATTTGAAGCTACTAGAGCCAATGAGGGCTCCGGATGTAGTGCTGTATGTTTCTCACCATTGAGAATGTTTAAGTGGCCAAGTGAGTCCTCTCCGCTTTGCAGACCGTACCAGGGGTCATGTAGCTCCGCTCCAGAGACCCTGGTGGGGCTCTTTTCACGCATGAGGAAAATGGGGTTGTTTCCCAGCGAAGTAGTTTGAAAGGCGGACGCTGTGCAGGTACCCCCTGTGGGTCCAAGCCAGCAGTATCTCTGCCTGTTTGGTGGGAACAGGGTGTGAGCCCCCCCCCCCTGCACGGTGTGGTCGGGGTCAGGCACACACACACACACACACACACACACACACATCCCCGTCATATATATTAGACAACCAGGCAACGTTCGCAGCGCCGCCGGCGCCGCAAGCATGTGTGACAGCACTGGCACCACATACATGCGCACGGGCTCTCGACCTGTGCAGTACACACCAGCGCGCACCGTGCATCACATGCAAGCGTCTGCGCAAGTCAGGGGACGCGTGCTGTGCCCTCGGACATCACCGGCCAGGATATGTGGACAGGCTGCCCCTGTCCGTCACGTGTCGCCAGCATGGACTGCCGGCCTGCGCCAGATGCACCAGAATGCAACGAGGGGTCCGAAACTGCTGTGCCAGAGGGCACCACAAAGTACACACGCCGGTGCGCAAGCGGCTAGCCGCGCCGGACACGCGACCAGCTAAACGGCTGCGCACTGCCCGCAGCCCCGCACGCACACACATGGAACATGCGCGCTCCCCGCACATACCGGCCACACCGCCCGCCCCAAAACAACGGAGACCCAAGTCACCATGCCCCCCCTCCCCCCCCGCCCCGCGGCCCTGCGAGATGATGGGAGAGGGAGAGCCAGAGCACGTCAGCCGACTTCTGTTTGGTGCAGAGCACGGGAGAGCTTCCACGGAAATCACATAAGTATGACGGCGCAGAGGTTCTGACTTTTTGACCGCAGAGACCAGGCAGACCAATAAGGTACACACTCAGGTATACACTTCGGCAAGCCAATCTCAGCACGCAGTCATACATGGGTCTCCCTCGTTAATAGCACAAGGGGCCGGGGGTGGGATAGGGCAGGCTTCAGGCAGGCTCTAACCCGCTAACCCCTAACCCTCCCGTCGCAAGAGCGGCCAGGACATTAAAAGCCATCAACCCTCGTTAATAGCACAGAGCACACACACACACACACACACACACACACACAAACACACACACTCAATCATCTGAACAGTCATTGTTGTACCTGGGAGTGATCTCCCTTGTCTCAGAAACTTCATATCACTATCCCCAGGGTACTGTCCTTGCCCTCTCAAGCTCCAGCCCCCCTGTACTCTAGGTTGCTGTCTACGCCGGAATCCCAGCACCCAAGCGCAGATTTCGAGATTTACCTTTTGCTGTCCTTCCCCCGATCCACCACTCTCATTCGTACCCCCCCCCCCCACCTCAACCAATTGCGTGGAACCCGAAGTTTTCCATAAAAACTGAGGTTTTGGGAGGGGGGGGGTGCAGTGGCTGAGGCTAAGACTGAGGCAGACCCCCCCCCCCCCTGTACTGTACAGCTGATGTTATTTTGCTGAGTGTACCTCCTGGGGACTGCTTAAATGCCGGAGGGTACCTCAAATGGATCAGCGGAGGCGGCCAGTGGGGAAAGCCGCGGGGCGAAGCGGGCCAGGCTGGCCTTCAATCGGGACGACATGGACCTGGACCCCGTCAAGACCCCCGAGTACGCGCGCTGGGAGCGGTGGCGCGACGTTGCTGCGGCTACCGCGTACGGGTTCCTCGACAGCGCGGACACTGGCATCATGGCCGCCCAGTCCTAGGAGCGCCTGATGGAGGATGGCCTGTCCGTGGCGGGCGTTGATCGGGCTATGGAGTGGGCTGGCGGCGGCCTTGACGCCCCCACGGCCCTGATATACATGGCCCTCTTTGAGCGCTCCTCAAACCTGCGGCTTGACGTCGAGGCGGCTGCGTGGAAGGCAGTACCCCAGCCCAGTCCGCCTGCCCGGGAGCAGCAGGAGGAGCCGCCGCGGGACCATCAGCCGAGCAGGCCGAGATACGACGGCTAGAGGCTCGCATCCGAGAGCTCCAGCTGCCAAAGGTACCGCCCCTGTCTCAGGGAAAGCTCACCAAAATAGCGTCTGGGCAGCACCCCTGGCTCTGGTAGCAGGAGCTCATCCAGGCCTTGAACACCTGGCTCAAAACGGAGGACCCCATTGGGAAGGGCAATGCGCTTGTGGAGGCGGTGTGGAAGGTGGTCTACAGGGACTGCCAGCCCGCGCCCACCCACCCCGCTGGGGCAGCGGCACGGCCAGCGCCGCAGGGATGGTACGCCCAGGCCCAGCAGCCTGCACAGCAACAGGCCCAGACGCAGCCATCACCTCAGGCGCAGACCCCGGCCCCTGCTCCGCCCGGGGCATGCTTCCGCTGTGGCATGCACGGGCACTGGGCCAGGGACTGTGCCAGTGGTGGGCAGGGGCGGGCCCCTTCCGTCGCAAGTTCCGTCGCCGGCTCGTACCGGGGGGGGTTCAGTACCGTAGGTAGCCAGAGCCTGTACACTGCGCACAGCACGGGCCGCACCTATGACGCGACTGGCCCCCCCCCGTACCCATGTTTTCGATGCGGCCGCAACCACTGGGCCGTGGGCGGCCCGTGCCCGGCACCGCCTGCCCCGCCCCCCCAGCCCTTTCCGGCCGGGCCGGCCCCAGCGCCGGCCAACTGCTGAAGGGCCCAGTGCCCACGGTGGCGAGCAGCCCGCCAGCGAGGGGAGCGTCGATGACGAGGGGGGCGGAGCGCTCAACCTGCGATACGCGGGGTCGGCAGTGGACAGCCTATGGTGGGGCAATTACATGGAGGAGCCCCTCGCGCTGGCCATCCGGCGGTGGTCCCCGGGTACCGTGGAGCGTTGGACCGCGATCCTCAGGGATGTGGGCCGGTTCGCGGCGCACTGGCCCGAGCTGGACGCAGCGGGGGCACTGTCCCGGTACCTCGTCAGGCGCGCCGCCATGGGCCAGCAGCCTGGGACGCTGCGAGGCGTCATATCCGCCCTCCGCCTGGCAGAGAAGCTGGGCTGCATACCACCCACAGTACGGCCCGTACACTGGCTCATGGCACGAGGCGCCGCGACCACCACTGCCGCGCCACGACCAACCCAAGTGTGGGCCGAGCTGGTCACCCTCCGGCTCATGGCCCGGAACATCAGGACCACCCTCGACTGGTTCTGCTTGGGTCTTGCCGTCATCTCCTTTGCCACTCTCCTCAGGGTGGGTGAAGCAGCCAGCGTACGACCCGTGGACATCCGGACGCGGTGCACGTTGGGGTTCTTCGATGACAAAAAGGACGACGACTGGGTCACAGTACGACTGGGGGCATGGCCCGATGCATGGCGTGCGGCGATGGCAGCCCACCCGTGGGTCTCCAGCAGGCCCACATCGGTGCCGCTCATGGCTGCCGCGTTCGACCTTCAGGCGGCGATCCATGGCTTGCTGGCTGCCACGGGATGGGAATCCATGGGATGGCACGCCTGGAGACGTGGAGGAGCTGCGGCCATGCGGGCGTTTGGAGCCGCCATCGCCAGCATCGCGGTGGCTGGGCGATGGGACAACGAGGCGGAGGCCAACAGGTACGCCAGCGCGCCCCCTGGGTGGGAATTCTTCCTGCCCGACAACGTGCCCTGGCCCACGGCGGGATTTGGCGTCGAAATCCGGCCGGTCCACGCGCACTAGCTCTGGGCGCTCGGCACGCTTGGGCCCCGTGGCCCCGACGGGACGGACGCCGCCCCGGCCCCACCCGATGTCCGCGCTGGGAACCGTAGCAGCCAAGGGGCCGACCTGCGTGGCGATTCCGACATGCGGGACACCATCGTACTTGGCTCCTCTAGTGACGAGTCGCCCGACACGGTGGCACGCAGGGCCGCTCGGCACCCCCGCGAGAGCCAGCGCAGGGCCTATGTGCACCGAACCGTGGCCCGCGGCCGATCGGCACCCGCAGCGCGGGCGACGAGGGCTGCACCCGCCCCGAAGCCCCAGCCCAAGCAGGCCGCTGGTGGAGCAGCCGACCGCCAACCCGCAGCGGCTCCCCGTTCGACGACAGTGCCCCGGGTCACGCCGGCCCGAGCCAGCACCAGAGGCACCCAAGCACCCGGAGGGGCGCCGGCGAGACGGCGCAGCGGGGCGGCTGGAGATGCAGCTGGCGGTTGCCCGGTGCGCCAGGTGCGGCCTCGACTGGAACGACCACCTGGAGGCAGCAGCTCGCCACATGGGACGCAGCTTGAAGGCCCCCGCTGACAGTGTCCTATCCCTCCTGCAGGCGTGGTGGGCGGAGTCTATCAAGTGGGCTGTGGATCGCCCAGTGTGGAAGGAGCGGGCGGCGGCCGCAGACCTGGCGCTGGCTGAGGAGGCGCTGCACCTCCTGGCGGGGGGTGAGATCCCGCTCGATGGGGGATCCTCGACGCGCCTTAACGACCAGTCGCGCGTCACTGTGGAGCTCGCTGCGCGTGGGCTGGGCGACGCGGGCCGTGTGTCGGTCCCGGCGCACGTGTGGGAGGACTGGGCTGACCCCGAGTTTGGCGGGGCGGGGGGGCGTGTCCATCCCCTCCCCCCCTCCCGCTGCCCACGAGTGGCGGCCCTCCTGTCCAACCTAGCGTCCCAGGGCCTGGTCAGCGTGGTGGGGGGGGATGCAAATGCGGAGGTGTTCGTCAAGTGGAAGTCGGAGCGCAAATGCGCCCTCATTGTGAACATGAAGATGTTCAACAAGGGGTGCAAATACAAGGCCCGCCCATTTAAGCTCCCGTCGCTGGAGGGCTTGGCGGTCCTCCTCAGGGATCTGGGGAAAAGGGGGGGCGGGGCCGGGGGGGGGGGGGCTGTGGGGCACCAAACTGGACATAGCAAACTGCTATTGGAGTGTGGAGCTCCCCCCCCCCCCCTGGCGAGCACCATCCGGGTGGCAGCCCAGGGGCGAACGTACGCTTTTCTGCGGGTGCCTTTTGGCTGGCACCAGGTGCCTGGGCTGGTCCAGGCCCTCATTTCGGACCTGCTGGGGGATCTGGGGAGGGGGGGGGGGTGGTGGTACAGTACCTGGATGATATCCTCTTTGTCGGACATGACCTGGGGGAAGTGGCCGCGGTCACCGACAGCGCGGCCCACCTCCTCCGACGTGCGGGCTTCATCATTAGTGAGAAGTCCGTGTTCACACCGCAGCGCTCCTTGCGGTGGATGGGCAAGGATGTAGATCTGCGTGGGCGCAGGGTGGCACCGGCGGCTTCGGCGGTGGCAGCAGTGGTGGCGGCATGGGTAAGGCTGGCACTTAACCCATACACCTATGTCGCCCTGAGGCGGCTACTAGGGAAGCTCGGGTGGTTGGGGAGGCCAGGGAACCTGGGGGGGTGCTTTCTGGCGGGTGCCCGGTCCTGGCTGCGCTGGGGCCCACGCTGGGCCTGGCGCACACCACCGGCAGTGGTGCGCGGGCTCTGCGAGGCCATGGCCCAGTGCTACAGGGGCTGGGAGCCAGACACCGCGACCGCTGGCCCGGCAGTGCGCGTCTTTGTGGACGCCGCCAGGTATGCCCTGACCACAGGAGCTAACCCCTCCTACTGCGTCGGCTCTTGGGGACCGGGGGGGGCAGATCTGGCGCTATGTCCAGCGTGGGTGACAACCCAGCAAGCGGCTGAGCTATGGGGGACGCTGGTGGCGCTGGACGATGCGCACGCGCGGCGAGCGCGGCGCCTCGTGCTCGTGGGGGACAACATGGGGGCGCTGGCCCAGCTGCTTTGGGGGAGGGCGGGGGCAGGCAGGGTCCAGCAGCAGCGCATCCTACGACGGATTGCGCACCGTCTCCGCTAGACGGGGCTGCAGGTGACCCTCTGCTGGGTGCAGTCCGAGCTCAACCCAGCGGACTCCATCGATAGAGCGTGGGACGGGAGGGGGGGCAGAGCAGCGGTGATCGAGGCGGCTGCCAAGGAGCGCCTGTGGGTCCATTCGCCACAGTGGGCAGCTTGGGGAGCAATTGCCGACCGCGACAAGGCGGTCTGCCCGTGCACAGTCCCCCTCCCTGCCTGGATGGGTGGGTGACAGTCAAAAATTTTTACCCAAGGGGCTGCAAATACTGTGGTTGACTGTGGTACAGGAGTCCTGGAGTGCAGTGCAGGAGGGTGCAGGGCAGTGCAGGGCGGTGCAGGGCAGGGCGTGCACATGCCAAAACCGAAGTTTTCCATAAAAACTGAGGTTTTGGGAGGGGGGGGGGTGCAGTGGCTGAGGCTAAGACTGAGGCAGACCCCCCCCCCCCCCTGTACTGTACAGCTGATGTTATTTTGCTGAGTGTACCTCTGGGGACTGCTCGCCCGGGAGGGGTGGACATTGCACTATGTGGCGCTATAAGCGCGGCCGTGGGCCATCATCGTGCCCCCAAGGGGCCTGCAAATACTGTGGTTGACTGTGGTACAGGAGTCCTGGAGTGCAGTGCAGGAGGGTGCAGGGCAGTGCAGGGCGGTGCAGGGCAGGGCGTGCACATGCCAAAACCACCAAAAGATTTGGCTGCCACCACACAAGCCGCCGTACAAAACAACGCGTCACTTATTCCCTTAATTTTGCGCTTGAGGCTCACCGATTCAGCCATGGGTGACAGGTCAAGAGTGTGCATTAGTGTGCCAGTGCATCGGCCAGCAAGGCGACAGACATTGCCACTCATGGTTTCGCTGATGCTGTATAAGAACTTAGGATGTTGAACCTCGCAGTTGGAGCATGGCACAAGGCACACTTCACTAGCAACACCACAAGCAAATTGCCTGAAACTGCAGCGCACTACTGATGTGGAACAGTTGGTGATCCGGAACCCCGTGGCCCTGTGCTACAATCTCCCACCTCAGTGGTGGACAGTAACCCTCCAAACTTCACAATCTGGACATTGATAATAATAATACTATATTTATCCAGGGACTGCATCTGCTCCCCTTGATGGCAGACCTAAACCACACTGCCGTTATCTTTTCCCAAAGTCCCTGCAACACGTGCTGTCCTTGCCTCATTTTGGGGCAAGTCAGCCTTTTGTATGGAGATAGGGATGGTGCGGCCCCTCTGTACCCAGAATGCACTGACCTTTTTTATAAGTCTGGTGCGGTGGTCGACGGCACCTTTGCCATCGGTCCGGGTGGCTTCACTGCTCTGACCACAGATTCAGATGCCTTACAAACCATTGCATGGCTTCTCTTCAGTACAGCCTCCTTCTACCCAAACTGACTGTACCTGATGGTCAACCCTACCGCAATCTCCATAACCAGCATTTTTTCGGGGGGTTCAGGCTGTAGCACCCCGACAACTAACAGGGAGGGCTGAGTGTTGTGGGGGCTGCATAGAAGCTTGGAGGGCACGCAACACAAAGCCTGAGGCCTTGTCACCTGACAGCCATGCGTTACTGCTTAAAGGACTGAGGCGACGAGTGTAGTTTCGCTCTTTTGCTTTTCATTGTTGAGAATTTGTGTGCTTGTGTTAGCCAGAGACTGCAAATCTGCACAATAGTAGTTTCGCTTGAGACTCCATATGAGAGGGGCACAGTGATTTGCAGGGGGCAGGATTTTCTGGCTTTATAGTGTGGATAGGTGAGTTAGGGTGGGAACGTCTGTGCGAATGCCACCTCCACACTATGCACAGGGAGCATGGGGCAACTGCTTTTGTAGGCAAAGCGCTGGCACTTGGTGTAAGAGTGGTTCAAATGTGGGCACCAGTTGAAAAGGGGTTGGTGGGCAGCACAATTTGACCAAGTATGAGCTCGGGCCAGAACATGGGAGCATATTGGCACACAAATATACATTGATAAAGAATCAAAAAACTGTTGAATCCAACCTATTTCTTTGATATATTGCCAAGGTGAGATCTAATAACCCTGGCCAAGCAGTCAACCATCACACAGAGTGGTCCGACATAAAACATTGCGCATGAGTCAGGTGCCCATTTGATTCCTTGAACACATTGGTTCGAATGAGTTGTATTGGCCATGATTGGTTGCTCAGGTGCACGTTGTGCATGGAGAAATCAATCTGATAGACAATGCCACTCACACGGGTGGCACCATGTGTTGTGCACACATTTTAGCTATTCTGGGCCCCCAAGCAGAAGTAAATGCAGAATGATGGGAGCAAAGGCCACTATTCAGGGCACTGTTCTGGGGGAGGGGGGGGGGCACGGGGGGGGGGGGGGATTGCGGTCCGCAATTTACCGCAAGTTTACCGCAATTTTTCAGTGATGCCTCTACCCAAGAATTTCATTTTTCTCCTGAGGAAAATTCTTTCCCTCCCTTCGCTGTTACTAGGCACACTGTACATGTATGTGTTCTCATCTGTCCTGCATGTCATTTATGTGGCAGGACGCTTTTCTGTTTTTGTGTTCCCAAAATGTCATCTACTTCTGGGGACAGTGATTACGGCAATGGTAAAAGGCCAGTGAAACGTGGCAAAGGACAGGGTGGTCGAAAGGCACACTATGCCACACAGCTTTCGCCTGCAGCACATGTCCACATTGTCCGCGATATGGAGTATGCTTCATCAACTGTACTTTGTATGAAAATTTCAAAATGCATTCGTGGCCCATTATAATGGTGACGTGGAAGGACGGTTGGGTTAACTGCTCGTGCTAAAAGCTTTGGTGCAGTTTGCATGCTATGTGCTGAAAGCCTCACTATCCTACCATAATTGGTCAAAAAAACCTTTTTGCAAAAAGTCCTGTGCTCCAATGCTGCTCATGGCTGGTGTAGAGTCTGGGGACCAAAGAGAAATGTACCGCAGTTTTTACCGCAATTTACCACAATTTTACCGCAATTTTACTGCAATTTTACCGCAATTTTTTCAGGCGTGGGGGATCGCAATCCCCCAGCACTGTTATACATCAATATCCCTCCTTTTTCAATTGAGATGTTTTGATGGTTCGGGAGTATGTTTATTGGAGCATTTTTTTGACCACGTCATTTTATGTTCCCTATCTCTTTCTTCTCATACACACTCTAAATCTGGATGGCGGAGCAGCACAAACATTTCCAACCGGAGTATTTCCAAGATGGGGTGCAGGTGGAGAATGGGTAGTACCGTAGTTAGCAGAATACCCAGTGTTGTGACTGCAGGACTTTGACAACGGTCAACAAGCCTACATGATGATATTCATGCTAAAGGGCACCCGTGGAGCGCTTGTTCGCTTGCTTTTGGCTATGGAAGGTTGTGCATGACGTTTGGATGGGGACAAGAATGCTTTAGTGCTTTGTGATATTCGGGTGTGGCTTTTGACCTTTAGGTTTGAGTGGTTTTGGTTGGTGGTTTGGGCGGTTTTGCGGTTGGTTTGGGCAAAGCCACCCCAATTGCAGGTGTTGTGTGTGCATGAGGAAAAAACAAGTCACTTGCATTTTCACACAGTTGCAAGTGCGTGTACCCACCTTGCTTTGATTGTCTGCTACCAAATGACTGCGACACTACCCTGTTTGTTAGTCCCATCAAAGAGGTTCACAAAGAATGCTTTGTTGAGTGAACGGTTGCAGCATATGATGCAGCCACTCTTGGAATGTGGTACAGTGCTATGCATGCACAACCATGCAGGATGTTTCACCGATTTGGCGCCCCTACCCTAACACCACAGAACAGGCTACCCAGCCCAATATCACCTGCTGCGGCAGGCTTTGACGTGCACTAGTTACGACTGCGGGAGAGCACACAGCGCGGAGGCGCCTGCGGCGCCTCTGCCACTTCTAACAGCCCACACTACCACACTAGCATACCCCAGTGTCCTGCAATCCAGCAAGAGTGGCCTGTGTGGAAGGCATTAAGCATCACCGAAGCAACCATAACCTCATACCCCCTATGTGAGGATGGCGGGTAGGTGACAAGGTACCCCCCCCCCCCCCCGTGTCCAACGAACACTGTGTCCAACGAACACTACCCGTTCGAACCGTATTTTTTGTGTACCTAATTAATTCGGTACATAATTAGGTACGAGACATCAGAATTGAGGTTTCAGGCCAAAGGTGCGGGGAAATGAGGGGCTGTTGCAATGTATGTTGCAGAAAACTCTAAAGCACTTAGGTAGCCATTACGGATGATGCCATTCGTGAGGTATGCCGCACCGCGTATTTTCCGAGTGGTTTGAAGTTGTCCCAATTGGAGGACACAGAATTTTTCAAGAAGCATGATCCTGAGTCCGACTCTGATGATGGGTCACAAACTGATACGGATGACTCAGGTGACTCCGATGATAGTAGTGGTGTTGATGACTCTGATAGTGACGATGATCGTGAGTGTGACGTGGTTTGGGCCAAGTCAGGGCGTGGGGTGTGGGGTTTGTGCCATGTTTTTGAGGACACCCTGTACCTAACCCGTGATTTGATGGAGGACAGTGCTGTCCCATCAAATCTGTCCGTCCCCAAGGTGAGCGACTCGGATGGGGCTGCCACTTCTGCCCGTGCCAAGAAAAGCCCCAAGCTCGGGGAGCACATTCAGCTTTTCCGCATGAAGCGGGACCGCAACAAGGGCTTCTACTCGGAAAAGTGTTAAGTGGAAGTCTCCAGCGCATTGTGCTTTGCATGGGCTGGGTATCTCGTGCACAGGGATGTGTTACCGCCGGTTCACAACATTGTCGCGCGCAACGAACACTGTGTCCAATGAACACTACCTGTTCGAACCGTATTTTTTGTGTACATAATTATTCGTTGGACACGGGGGGGGGGGGGTATGGTAATGAACTGTCTCAGACCATGAGTCTGAAGAGCCGGCACACTCTCGCACAATCTCGAACAATCGTCAATGGCACCGGACAGTTTATATGAAAAAAAGATGTTTCACCGAGTTGTCTGTGGGAAGACAAATTTTGCATTCAATGCCTTGCAATCAATGACCATTAATGAAAATTCATGCCTTGTAATGTCTAGAGCCGCCTTTGGCGAGGCTTGTGTTTCTTACCTGATCCGTATTTTCTAATAATGTGGCCGCAAAGAGTCCCCATGCCCATACAGAGGATCCTTTTTGCCAATGCAAAGTGTCCCCATGCCCATATATAGGGGCCTTTTTGCCAGTGCAAAGTGTCCCCATGCCCATATATAGGGGCCTTTTTGCTAGTGCAAAGTGTCCCCATGCCCATATATAGGGGCCTTTTTGCCACGGCAAGTCCATTTTTGGGCACTCTTTTGCATACTCTTTTTCAGGGGGATGGTAGATGGAATGGCCACACATGAGCAAAAGCAACGAGCACAGGCGCAATTGAACACAAAATACACTGGAATAATCCATGGACCATCGTGAGTGCTTTGGATAAGGCTACGTCAATACTTGTGGTACGGCCACCAAGGTTTCCGGGCACATCATCACTTTCCTCCTCTGCAACCTATACCTTCCTAAAAAGGTACTTCTTTTTGGCAATGGGCAATTCAAAAGGTGAGAGTATTGAGCTGCACCGCTCAAAGTCTCAATTCCAGAATTGTTGGTTGTTTGTGCAGCGGGTACCAAAGGGTGTGTGTGCGTTGGCAGTAGGCGGGAACACATATCACAGCATATGGTTTTGTATTCATTGTGTGCATCCTATGCGCTCGCTTTGTACACCGTTTTCATTTGTGCCCTGCGTCCGTTGTTCATCCACCAAGGACTTGGGACAGTGGTGCTGAGGCCATTTCTGCCCTGGTTGGCAGTCGACCCCCCAGAGGGCTTCAGTACCCTGAGGCAGGCAGCTCTTGCCCAGCCCAACCTAGCGCCAGAAGCCAAGCCTCAAGGCCTCACAGCTCCCCCATTAGCAGCAGGCTGTTGGCAGCCAGCAGGTGAGGCTGGAAGAGGGCATTGACTGATTGCAAAAATAGGTTAGAGGATCGTAGAGGGCGCACTTGTGTGCCTGCCGTAAGCGGACGCCTCTAACAATTGCTGGCTGCTGGCGTTCAGCAACGCCATCGACATGCATGCCACACTTTGAATATTGCACACGGCATGTGATGATGCTTCAAATGGGTGGACACCACAAATGAACTGAAACTACGTGCAGCCAAATCGGAGCATTCAAAAACAACCAATTGGCCTCTGATGGGGGCACAAAAATTGTTGCCAGAATAATTTTGGTGCCAACGTCATGCCTTTGCCCAGCAAACCCGTCAGTCCTGTTCTCAGGGTCCTCATTTCGCCCCTGCCACAGACCCTTTTATGACCCGCCGGAGGACCAAGAAGCACCCGGAACCGCAGGAAAAAGCCGCCGCTGTTGATCACGATGCCTCCGTCAGCACTGTGCAGCCGGAGTCGCTCGCACCAGCTCCAGGGCCTATGAACTCCAGCTTCATTCTCCGCTCACCGAAGTCCCCTGCCCCCAGCCCCAACTCCAGCTTCGCTCCTGGCTCCACCAGGTCCAGCTTTGCGGCCCCCAGCTCTATGTCGGCCAGGTCCAGCTTCATTTGGGTCCGCAACCAGGAGCCGTTGAAGTACATCAAAAAGCGCCGCAAGAAGCTTGCAGAGGCCATGGACCGGGAGCGGTCCCGGTTCACCAACAGGTTCGCGCAGCTACTGTGCGTCGGACGCAAGAGGTGTGTGGCGTCAACAGGGCCTTCCCCCATGGGCCTCGGTCGGGTACAGTCGACAGCCGCGGCTGCATTTATGCGACAGCCACGGGTGCAGTTCGGTTGTGTCAGACAGCCACGGGCTCCATCTGGTTGTCCTCCACACATTGTACCAACCGAGCCTCGATTCCCCCAACCGATGCCCTCTGCACCTCCTGCACCTCTGGCTTTTGCCAGCTCCAACATGACTTGCCACTAGTGTCCGCCAGGTCAGGCGTGATCCGCAGGAGTTGGATCCTACCGATTCGGACATGGGATGCAGTTCCTGTTGAGTTGCAGGTGCGACCAGAACAGATATGACGGAGTGGCACATGGTGCGGGCTGATTCCTAACGAAATTTCATTACCCTCCCGGACACTAGTGGCGTGTCTGGTCCTACTGAGTTGTGTGCAGGATGCAGCTGTTTCCTACTATGTTCTGGGTGTGACAGGATCAGGTATTACCGAATAGAATGAAACTCAGTGCCCTGCCGGACACCAGTGAACAATCTTTGTCCACCACCGCCAGCCTGTCCGCCACAGACCCCTTCCCATCGCAAAGGCTCCCTCCGTTTCTGCAGATTTCTGGCATACGGACTCCTCCTGGGGCTCCTCATCGGGGCCGGGGGGATGGTCATGTGTCAACCGGCGGTGCTGCCGGCGGGGGACTTCATGCAACAGCTCTCCACCAGCACGAGGCTGAAGTTCGGGGTGGAGCTGGAGTTCCGCGCCATGGCCACGCTCGCCAGCCTCAAGGGGTTTGTGCCGGAGATGCCGTCGTTCCCTTCCAATTTCACGTGGTTTGGCCAGGAGGCGAAGCCTGGGCAGGTCTGTACGGAGGCACGGTGCACAGTCGTATGGTGTCGTGGTGCCGACACTTGGAGCCGCGTATGGCTGCACACCGCCGAACAAGGCGGCGGCACAGTACTGCAGCAGGCGCACCGCGAAGGGGGACGGTCGCCTCGCGGCGTCCCCCCCCCCCCCCCTCCCTCCCCCGCGGCACACCGCACCGAAGGCCCGCAGGGGCACTCGCACGTTCCCCGCTGCCCACGCCCGTTGCCCGTGTCCCATGTCTCCGTCTGCTGTGTCCGTCCGATGTCTATCCGCGATGTCAGGCCTGTGTCGCTCGTTTGGGCCCTGTGTCGGTCCCCTTGTCCATGGCCCATGACCATGCTCTCCACGTGGGGGGCACGTTGACTGAACCGAACCGCCGCATGAGACATGCACCCGGTCCCACAACAACAGTCTACAGGAGGGGGGGGGGCGGGATGAAATTGACATCGACACCACTTGTGCCAGGACCCGGCCGCTTCGGGGGACAGGGACAGGCCCCAGACCCCTTCCCCTCCAGGGACGCACTTGAAGGGGGAGGGGGGCTACAGAGGGGGTTGCAAGAGCGGTGGCAAAAGCGATCGCCGCAAAGGCGCAACATACGCTTCCATGGGCCATGGCGTTGGGGAATGGTAGACTGTGCGTGTGCTGGGGTTACTAGGGGTCACCTGGGGTCAAAAAATGGCGACAAAGGATGAATTCCAGACCTGATTGGGGACGACCTGCAATGACACAAATTGTGTTCTTGAACCATGGACGCCCATTTTGTCCCGGTACTTCCGGCAGATTGCTCTTGCTAGAGCACCCTGAAGATGGTGCATTTCGAACGGTTGGGCAACCGGTCGGGAGCCCCCGCTCAAAAGACGCCCTGCCCCTCCGTCTTCAAGCGCATGCCCTCCGGCAGCAAAAGTGGGTGACTGTTCTGGGGACGGACAAAATGTCTTGAAGG